>CM067359.1:70817179-70889679 GCA_034401795.1 Chaetoderma sp. LZ-2023a | reverse complement strand
GTATTTTGCAGACATAGTTTAGCTGGTAAAATAACTATTTCTGCGACCTTTGGGCAGAATATCAGTGTGACAGTAAATAAAAATGTGTAAATCTGAAATACAACTGCAGTGGTATATGTCACTGTAGACAGGAATGTATCTGTCATAACTAATCTTTTTTTGGTTCAAATGTATCTCACATCCATACCCCTCTTTGTTACTGTGGCATAGCTCACTCGATGCACGAGAGCAACATCAGTCTGGCAATTTAATGATATATGGTGAAGCATGGCATTATTCACTAATTATTACAATCAAGACTAATATGTTTCAGTTTTGGACAGCTCTAGTGAATGCAGAGTATGGAAAATTGTTCTCTGTTCTTTACTATATATGTCGAGAATTGGAACAGGAAACCAATTTTAATATTGCATGGTTAATTGCTATAAAATTGATTCTTCAAGAAACAAATCAAGAACATCTATTTAATGCCGAGTGTATCAACAAGCCCATATAGAAAAGGTGTTAAAAATACACTCCAGATGCAATACTTGAATACATCGAAAGATAAACTCTACACATCGACCAGAATATTATTATACAAGGGTATTAAAGACATTAAATTTGAAAATTATTTTAATGTTCTCACAACAAGAAATTCCATTGCTCTATTACATTTTAGGACACTAAACCATAGACTGACCATTGAAACGGGATGATGGACAACAATTGATAGGCAATTGCAGGTCTGACAAGCCACATCTATGAAGCGACAGGAGAAAGGACCTAGTCATTCTTAGCAAGTCTCTTGAATATTCCTACACACCTCTAGCTACTTGCCAAATTCTTACTATTCAATACCTTTATTTTTTAAATAAAAAAAATCAATAATTATAACTGTCTTTCTCATGTCTTCATGAGTGTCCATTAACCACTCTCACAAGTCACACGTTTTTGAGGGGGCGGAATCTAATTGCCTAGGGGCCCATGACTGACTGGTGACTGTCCATGTCAGTAAGTTTCCACTCCCGGAACACCAAAACACATGAACCAGGAACCACGTCAATGAGCCACGGACACCGTCACTCGCGAAAACAAGCCGATATATGGAGTGACAAAAATTGCACTCTCTGTTGGCAGTTTGTACAAGAATTCCCACCAAAATCCAACCCGCTTTTTGGCAATCCATATATGGGCAATTAATTCCCGCCCCCTCGAAATCACGTAACTTGCTAGAGCCAATCCAAAAGCGTGTCTATCCCACCCCATTGCCACTACACCTACCATTGAATGTTATTAAGTCGGTTATGCGTGTGTGGCGATGCTTCCGTGGGAGAGCGTGAATACTTATCAGTTTAAGTATCGAGTAGACCAATTTGTAACGGTGACAATCGACCTTAATCATCATCCGCGTTAGCCCTTTAACGGCCTAATTTTGTTAAGAAACTTCCAGTTCCAGACTAAGAGACTAATATTTTTTGAAATTTACGACTGAAATCTCTAGCAAGGTTATAGAGCCAGCCATTCAAGCGGTAAATCTTTTTTAAATACCGGTCTTCTCTTGGTCTACACATGGGTATTTTTCAAGACAATAGCAGAGGCCGTATTTTCGGCTGGCTTAGGAATTAAACGGGTTAAAAGACTGTAAATGATGTATATTTATCAGTTTTAGATCAACAAATCCATTCCGGTTTATCCATTATCAAATTCACGAGATACATATGGTTAAGTTGTTACATATTTGAATTTCAAAATAATTTGATTGCATGAGTAGTAAAATAATGGCCCTTTCTATTTTAGCTATGCCCCGCCCATCTCTAGCCAAGCTCCACCACACCTCGCGTGCGTTGGGATCGATCGATTCCTGACCTTCTTAACTATCCATTTCCAGAAAATTATACAGGGAAACATGTTCAATATTTTGAAACTAATTTGACTGTGCGCTGTTGCTGACTATGGCAGAAACAGCGTCACGTCAAATTAGTTTCAAAATATTCAACAGCACGTTTATTAAATAGTAGAGACATACAATTCGTAAAAAACCATGTGGGACTATTAAGAGTTAAAGACGAGACAAACAGAATAATTTATGACGTAATCATTATGACGTCATCCTACACAGCGCTTAGCTGATTATGACGTCATATGGCGCTAGACGATAGCGGGATACTCTGGAAAGTTGAATTATCAAACAGAGATTGCAGACCCTGATCTTCTCGTTTTTGTCACATTCTAAAAAGCTTTCAGATTTTCCGGAATATTTCGGTTTCGCCTGATTTTTTCTGAATTGTTCGCGGCACGCCCAAAGGTGTGAATTACTAACGTATTATCACACCGTTTCTTGTATGAAAATTTGATCAAAATCGCGCCAGCAGTTTCTGAGAATATCTATAGACCAAGAATTTGATCCGATCCGAATCCGGTTAGGGGCATACTTTTATAGAATTCTCGGCGAAAGTCTGCAAATCCTTTTGAACGGCAAGTTCCGTCATTATGATAAAATTTGACCCAAATCGGATCACACGTTTTTGAGATACATGTGCGGGCAAGCAGGCAGTCAGGCACGTGGAGAGGCACGCGGGAAAACAAACAGGTAGGAAGGCAGGCCGGCAGGCAAGCTGACAGGCAGGCAAACTACCCTCCTACCATTGCTGCACGAAAGTAATAATTTGTATGTACAGTAGCTGTTGAAGAATAATATTTGACAATTCCATTATCGCGTCGTCGTCCTCCTCCTCTTCTCCACTCCTCCTCCTCCAACTCCTCCTGCTCCTCGCCCTCCTTCCCCTTACTACCACCACCACCACCACCACCGCAGTCGCCATCGCCACAGCCGCCATCATTATGGACCACGATAATGGCCGGTACTGGGTCATTATGATCCGATATTAGTCTAGTACCGGCCAAGTAACCTACGTCGTCAGGGATGTCGTTTATGAAGGCGTTTGATGTTTCCGCGATTGATTTGTTAGACGCGTGTTCTCGAGAAGGCTTATTGTTATCCATTAACAGAAATCAAAGCAAGAAGGCAAATAAAGACGATGACGATTATGATATGAATGGCGGTACTGATCAATGCATACGTTTGCGTGCGGATGAACGAGTTATTGATTATGCAAGCGAGCTGCACTTAACCTCGTCAAACGCGCAAATCAAAGGCGGAATCCAGCTTTAGTTATGCCCCGCCCATCTCTAGTTAAGCTCCGCCCACGCTTCGTCCGCGTTGGAATCGATCGATCCCTGTACTCACTGAATCTCAATTTCCAGAAAACTATAGAGGTACGCTGTTGAATATTTTGAAACTTATTTGACTGGCCGTTGTACTGGGCGCTGTTGCTGCCATAGAAAACTAAAGAGGTAAGCTGTTGAATATTTTGAAACTTATTTGACTGGCCGCTGTACTGGGCGCTGTTGCTGCCAATGGCAGCAACAGCGCGCAGTCAAATTAGTTTCAAAATATTCAACAGAATGTGTATTAAATAGTAAATACATGCAATTCGTACAACTTGATGCACTATTAAGCGTGTATAACAGAGAGTCGTTCATTCATGACGCAATTGATTATGACGTCAGGCTACCCGTGATGTAGTTGTTTATGACGTCATATTAATTACGCAATATGATTTATGATATGCCATGTTTTATCAGTTCGGGTCTATACAACCCTCTTCGCTTAATTAACCCTAAACTTTGTTCAAGACGATTTCAATTTTCCTAGCCAGTTAATGAAGTGGTACATTTCCAAAAAATAGTCGTCTCTTGAGCTGCAAAAGGAGATTTCTCAAGACAAGCAGAAACGGAGTTAAAATTTCACTCAATTTTCAGTTTTTCCTCCATGTGGATTCTTTTCCTAAAATTCTAAGCAATTTTCTAAGCGTCGGTTTTACTACTATAATCCCTAAAACCGCAGTATTTTACTTCCAAGACAATTAAAGCGATGCTAATCTCATCTCAAATGTTGTATTGCACCGATAGAATATGGTTTATAGATTCAATATCATTCATATCCTGTCACATTCCCTGATCTGTATCGCAATTATCTGTTTTGTAATATCGAGTAAATATTGAACAGCGATCGACACCATTTTGTCTCCTTAAGCTATTGCGTGTGATGCCATGTAGCTCCAGTGCATCACATTCTTTATTATGTGATGCTCATCCCATTGAATATTTTGAAACTAATTTGACTGGAAGTTGTTGCTGCCTATGGCAGCAACAACTTCCAATCAAATTGGTTTCAAAATATTCAACAGATTACCTGTAGGATTGCTTTTATACCACATTGCCAAACTATAGCTGGCGCCTCTATGACTGAGCGTATATACCAAGGCAGACACACTATGGTTTTATGATTGGTTGAAAAGTAAATCATGACAGCCATCATAGGGTGTAGAAATGTACCAACATTTAACTACTAAATCATGAATATCTTTCCTTAGCTGCGTGATTAAAAGCTTAAAATTACCTGGATAGTTTATGACCGGCGTGTTAGATCACCTGAATAGCTATCAAAAGGTGGGATTAGTTATCCTTTAAGGAATCTTGTTTCTCAGTCAATCATATGACGTCATAATCAACTACGTCACATGTAGGCTGACGTCATAATTAATTACGTCATCAATGGCGCGATTTAATCCGTCATACACACTTAATAGTCCGTCAAGTAACAAGTATGGGTTATATGCCTTTACAATTTAATAAACAGTCGTGGACTGTCCATTTGGTGGTACACGCAAGCATACACGCACGCATTTACACGCACACACTATTTTGAGAATGATAATCTGATTACTAAAATAATATAATTGTGTTATTGATCTACAATGTAGGTAAACTATTCACCTACATTATTTGATAAATCACAAAGGGAGGTAACTCTTGTCAATTGCAAAATATCCAACGAAATGTTAATAGACCCAATATCAGTTTTCAAACGCAGTTCTCTTCCCTGTTTTATGAAGTTAGATTTCTCTCCCTTGAAGCAAACGACGGTAAATCGTCAAAGTGGTGCTCCGTCTGCTCATGATACGATTGCATGCCGAACGTTAGTAAACAAACTACTCTCGATGGGAATTTTGGATGATCAAAGGGGGATATCTCCGTTCCTGAGAGTGCCTCTAACGTCATCCCGTCCGAAAGAATCGAAGTGGGACCGTGTTTTCTCACTCACTCTTTCTCTCGTGCACTTTTTATACGATTAAATGCGCATCTTGGTCATTAGAATTTCTGAGCGTATGCGGGACGCTACCATCTTCTTGGATCTTATTAGTAGTGTAATCCGAGACATGTCGTGATAGCATCAGAGTATATATAGAAAACGATTTAAGAGAGCAGACAATTATGCCTATACATCCGTGTTCATCAGTCCTTCAATCCATATATAACCCGACTATATGTAGGCCTTATATTACTGTGATACATAGAGCGTACGTGCATTCATACTTGCGTTGTATAAGGGCAGGGGGGTGGGGGTGAGGGTGAGGGTGGGGGGGGAGGGGTGCGATACAATTACATGTATTTTGTAATATTCCGCATATATACAAATAATAGGCTATAAAATATATAGTTACTATAATTATATTTATGGCCTATGCGTTAACTGTCTGACTATTATGAGCCACCAGACAATGATCTCGATAACTCTGGACTGACTATTTTAAAAACAATTTGGTTGAAAGTTTCAGTCATATTGTTTTGAAAATACTCAAAACGCCATGGAAAAAGCGGTCAGCAGAAACTCAGAAGCCAGACGTCTAGCTACCAGATTATTTGGAAGTATTGTAGTTTCTCAAACTCATATTCATGGGGTGTATGGGTTGGGAGGGCGTTGGGATGGATGCGGCGTGACGGCTTCTGCTCCACATGACATTTATACTAGGGGCTAAGCATGTCGTTTGCGTCATAATCTTTCAGGATTTATTTCGCTTAGCGATATGACGGACAATTCATAGTATAAAATAAGCACATTAATACACATATTTACCTCAAATGTGGGAGATACGGTCTGGGAGTTTCCATGTCAACAAAGTATTCCTGGTTTTGGGGTGGGAGACGCACAGACGCCTCTCCCGCACATACCTCCGACTAACTAAAAGGAGATAGTTATCCACATCCCGTAGCCACTACCAGTTATTTAGCAAAAACCTGAGCAGTGTTAGCTACCCTGATTTTGACTCATTAATGGAGGGATACATTGATAGCTATGCCCGCCCCTTTCTAGCCAAGCGCCGCGGGTGTGCCCGTTGAGAGCAACTTATTTGAATGCAGGTGCAGTGCCTATACATTTTCCAGATATACACGTGCACATTTCGGCATGATACGACCATAGCTGTCAGAATAATCTCTCAAGACTTCAACGAGTTGTGAACTTATCTTACGCCAGAGTAATCTCCCGTGAGAGACTAAGAGTTTTGTAAAAAATATGGTTGCTGCTAGATTGCTTGAACATGTATGATGTGTGATTACTGTATTCTGCGGCTGTAGTAGTAGAAACATCCTACAGCTGCAATCAGTCCTGCTTCGTTTTTGCTCACTGTGTGCCCAGTCGTGGCGCGTATAGGTGTTTACGGTGTCAGGCATCAAGTTTGTATAGAGTTGCCTTTTGTGCTGCCCAGCAGTTACAGTTATACAGCATCATGGATACGCAACTTAGATTGTATAAATGTATCTACGCATCCATAGCTTCTAGAAGGACTGGAAAGCTATGTTCCCCATGTCGCGACCTGTAGCAATGTCAGCAGAACTACAAAGCCGGGATCCTAGGATTGTACTTTTCCTCCATGGTTCGCCGCCACGAAGTGGATCGTCATTTTCTGTAGTTTCATGCTTTGTAGATAGGTATACGTAGATGAACTCTTTTTTCGATTCATTCATAAAGACATTTTCAATTTTTAGTTTGCTTGCAGCTATTGGGAGAAGTTCGTCAAGGGGTTTCTTTTCCTCGTCTATGAAGTCCACATCATCGACATATTTCTTCTCTAGTGGCATACCTACCCAGTATCGACACTCTTGGGTGGGTGGGCTGGGGGTGGGGGTGGAGGTGGGTGGAGTGGTGGTGGGGGTGTGGGGTGGGGTGGGGTGGGGGTGTTCTTGTGAAATTTTCCCGCATGAATTTCAATGCAGCAGCAGAGTAACAGGTGAAAAGCACAGGGGTTAGACCATCTCCCTGAGGGGAGCCGATTGACTTCACTGACTTGACGCATGCTCTCAGCTTGGTGTCTGCAAGTAGTAGTCTCACTAGCTCATCTTCATTGCAACTGGCTTGGTGTAGTACATCTAGAATCTTTGTGAGTTTAATTGTGTCGAAGGCGCATGACATGTTAATGCCCATTTTATGGAAATCCCAGTGTTTGGACATGACTACTGACTCAAGCATGCGTTGAGCCCATACAAAGTCTGCTGTAGTTCGGATCGACCGGTCAGGTGCCGGCCGTACCAGCTAAGCTAGGTACGCGCCGCACATCCTGGATTCCATGAACACGTCACCCCCATGGGTAGAGCTATAAGGGTATATGAGCCTATGAGAGAGATTTCATCGTAAAAAAGCGACTAAGTTCGTTAAAACGCGTGGCGCGCATGCACGCGCTTACCACTGTATTGACAGAGCGCGTATTTCACGACCAAGATAGGGTGTCGCGTTTAGTGTACCGAGTAGGTACAATGTAATCCTTTATACTTGTTTGTTCCCGCCGAATCTGGCATCAATCAAGACCAGAATTCGACGAGGAGATTTCGGAATCTGTAAACCATTTCAAAATCGGTTAAGAAATGGCTGAGTTATCCACGGAAAACCCCATTAATTATCTTCAAAATATTACCGTGACGTCTTAACCATGTGTACGCAGAAATTCTAGAATGTTTTAGAACATTCGACTGCGTCATTATTAGTTGCGCTCTGATTGGCTTTTGCTTTACCGATGATTGGTTGAACCCTGCGCATATGACGTCACGAGTAGTATAAAAGGAGATTAAATCCAGAACTTGAGAGCATCTTCGGCCAGGGACCGAACAGGTTGGATCTGTATGCAGCTACTATCAGCGAGACAGGCATTAAGCATAATACCTCTGTCTCTGAAAGTTTCTCCCCAGTAGCCGGCGGCAGCAACCCAACCCACCGCACCTAAAGCAATTTTGTATCTCCCGTTTGCTCGGGAGCATTTTTGGAACTTTTGATAATATTGTTCACGAATAAATCAAGAACTAACTCGGAACACAAACTTGCGGTAAGGCCTTTCCCGGCCTAAATATGTGATTCTACGGATGTAGAGGCAGCGATGTTCTTTGGTGGATAACTCGCCGGATCTGCCGGCCACGCCAAAAAGTGGTTATTCAACCTCCCCAGCACTGATGTCGTGCAGGTTTATTTAAACTTTTGACCGCAGCAGGTAAACTTTGTCCTGTACGTCTTTAGAGCTAACTGACGTACCCCGCACCGTAAGCTTATAGTTATGTATCTTCATCCGTATTCTACAACCACCCCCCACCCGCCCCCACCCCCGCTTATGAACGGGTTGTTCTTAACCTCCATCCGTACCATCTGTGTACGGGAACTTTCCTCCTAGCAGTAATGTTATTGTATCACTTACTGACTGAGCGCTAGACATTCTTATATTGTGATTACCGGCCTGAGTTCGATCCGCTCCCGTCCTGGACTGCATACGGGAATCCTGTTTGCGGGAACCGACATGCGGGAACTTTCCAGCTTCCGGAGAACGGGTCAACTCACGTTACACCAAGGATGACGTATTTAATTTCAGTAACACGATAGCCCGTCATTAAGAATGGCTACCGACTATTCAAGTAACTATACTTAACATATGTAATTACTCCGTTATTTACAATTGTAATGATTATACTTTATCTTTGTAAAACGGTCCCGATGACTAAAAGGAACCGTAACGGTCTTAGGACCGCTAGTTATAATTTCTTTATCTGTCTGTAGTTAATCATATTTTACTGTAAGATGTTTTTACTAACCGCACCGTAGTAGGTCTGCCAACCTGTACTTTATATATTATTCTAATCATTTCACACTGTATTGCTTGTACTGGTTAGTTTTATATATGGCAAGCAGCCATTCGTTCATATGTTTTGTTTATTTGCAGAAAACGTAGGACTGCATGCAGTGCACGTAGGAAACACTATACAGCACCATTTATATATGCATCACTTTCTCCCGCCACCAAAATTTTTTCACTGAGGTCGCTGTCCGTGCTATAACTCTGTTTAGCCCGGCATGCTACCGACTAAAAGCCTGTCTATTTAGCTCGATAGGATAGGTTTAAAATGATTAGAGACAATTTCTTCGTCAAGAGACACATAGTGTATGCCTCTTTTCTGTTAGTTGCGATAATTTAGCCCCGCACTCTGGCAAGGTTGTGTAAAATTGGCCAACATACCTATTGGGCCGCCTAATTATAAGTTATTGTCTCTCTTCATGTTACACAAAGCCTTATAGCTTCTTAATTGTTTGGATGTCCCTATCCGCACCATGGACTGATCCGTCCCTGGGAAACTATTGGGGTTTCCGAGCGGTGATGGCCAGGGTGTGGTGTCACATACATTTCCCGTAGTTAGTTATTAGTTATCCTTGCCAATGTAGGAAGCACTGCAAAACATATTATAAATATTAATTTCTTTTCCCTCTTCTAGAAAGCCTCCATCTCACCGCAGTGCATATCTGGGCAACTTGCGTTTAAACCTAACATCAGGTTAAAAAGCTGGTGGCGGGCGAGATACGCATCACACCGAATTCTGTAAGAATGTCTGGGCATGATGTTAGGATCTGCCACGCCCTCACGGGGAGGACATTCGCGGTGGGTATTCGTCTCTCTTACCCCCACCGTAATGATAGATCAGTTGCCTAAACTTGCTTATGTGAAAAGTAACCCTTGTCCTGTAACGTTTTATGTGGTTATGGAGCAAGATGTCCGGATTCTCACCTGGCTCGGAGGTCTTGGAAAGTCACATGTGTGCACGCTGTCTTCAGTATTGACGTCTTAGGACGTACGTTCTCAATGACAGCCGTATCTAAAGCTAGGTAGGACACCCGCCATTTGCAGCCTAAGTTATTGTCTTTAAAACTAAATGTTAGGTTAGGCGTAGAAGAAGGCCCGCATAAATAAAAGCGGCAAATACTAATTCAGCATACTTGAAACTACATAAGACTTTTGGGAGTCGCTCGTCCCGTCTTCACATAAAACAGCACGCAACATTATAATCATAATTTCACTAGGTATGGTCTTTTCTTTACAGCATTTTGGTTGAATATTAGAGTGGGCCATTTCTGGCCAATACTATTCTCCTGCTTTAAGCGGTGGCATCATTTTCCTGTGATGGAGGCCCGCACGAGGCACTTGCCTCTCGCACGGATTCAGTGATGATGGCCCCCGCGAGGCTACTACTTCTCACCCAGAAATAGCATCAGAAGTGATGCCCGCGTGAGGTACATAACCTTTCGCCACTTCAACAAGATAGCTTTCTTTCCTTTTCAACTTAGAGTTATAATAACTTATATTAAGTTAATTAGTGATCTCGTGTATGGGGGCCTCCCTTGCGAGGATACCTCTGCGGACCTGCGAGTCTGTGTGGTACCTCCGGGAGTCCCGCATTTAAAAGTTCATCAGGCTGTCTCTATGTCTTGTATCTTCGTATGCTCATTTTTATCTAGCATACTTGACGGTCTGTTTAGGTAAATCTATTGTATAGACTTATTTTTGTTAGGTCACCAAATCAAATCTTGTAAGTCCATAGATCACGAAATTGCTATGGACAGGCATACCAGTGACACAAACTTTTGGGCTGAGACTGTTGTGTTTAATGTTCGCGACGATGGTCGCACGGCCCTACTGGAATGATTGAGTTCCACCAGCCTTAGGAGCCGGTCTTTGTTACCCGTAGGGCAGTATCGCATGGGATCCGTAACCCCGAGACTGGGAGCTAGCCAATGTCATCAATCGTCATGTACACGCGGGCGATAAGGGTGCCTTGGCCTACATCATTGAGGGAAAGGTGGTGCATAAAAGCTGAATTGATTAGGCGCGTCGTCGGTTTTGAGATAATGTCACTTGCGTATTTAAATAGTTCATTGCTCAGTCCATCAAGTCAGGATGCACGTCTACTTTCAGGGCTTGACTGCCTTCTCAATTTCTGCGGTTTTGGTTGGTGTTAGTAATGGCCTGGGGTCTCCTGAGAACGGGTGCAATGCACCATCATCGTGGTCAGTGAACGGTTCCTTGAACCATTCTCGAATTGTCTCGGCACTGCCCTGGTCAGACCCGATAAAATGACATTCAGAGTTGTGTACAGTGAGTTGTGGACTGGTGGTGTGTTGTAAGTAACTCGCAGGACCAGGGCTGTCCGAAACATTTTGTGACAGTCATCCGTGGCAGTGATTTCAACTACTAGGGAGTCTACTTGTTGAATAGCAAAATCTTTTACACCTTCGCTAATGTGACGCATAATGTTATTGCGTTCCCTCTGTTGTTTGGCCGCGGTCTTTACTTTGGCTACTTTGATAGATGCGCAGCAGTAATGCTTTCTGCTTTGTTGGTAGCTTTACTACTACAGGGCCATCTGTAAACATAGTTCGCTGTTTTTGAGAACGCCTATGCTGCTTGTAGCTTATGATTCCATACGTGTCAATGTATTGGGTAGGGCTTCGTTTGGATCGGAGCTGACGTCGATGTCACCTATCTGCTCTCAAAAGGCCGTTTTGACATTGAGTATCAGTGTCGTTAATGAGCTCGTGTAGGCTGTTTTGACTCTACCTTCTTCCCTGATATGCCGTTTATACACTAGGTAGAGATCATTCATCTGAAGGCGTATAATGTCTAGTTTATGGTCAGAATTGACGTCTGCACTTCCATAGGAACGAGCATCCCGAAGTAGGGATTTGCTTCTGATTTGCATAGTATGACGTCTATTTGGTTGAAGATTGCTGTTGTAGCTTTAGAGCCGTTTGGGGCTTTGCGATCAGCAATGTATCGTGTTTGAAAGCCATATTTGTAGTAAAAATGCCATTAGAATCAGTGCATCTCCATTGCTGTTACGTATGCCCGCTCCGTATGATCCCTGCATACATCAAGTCCTGAATTCGTGTCCGCATTAGAGATTTACCTAGCTTGGAGTTTAAATCTCCATAAACGAACAATTGCCATCTGCTTGAACATGCCCATGCAAAATTAGTTCTAATTTGATTGGTGAATACCATGGGAGAGGACCACAATTGTACTCGTATTGTAGCAAAATCTGTTTATATTTTCCCAAAGCTCAAGAATTGTTTCTGATCTGGGCATCAAGTTGAAAATGTTGAACCTGCACTCGTAAATCTTTCTCAGTGAATGATATAATTAACACTATGTCAACTCTTGATGTGTGATTAACTCAGATGTTTGGATGCCGGGAGGGGGTGCTTATGTCGGTGGGTGGTGGACAAGACTTCAGTCACTTGATTATTATTATTATTATTATTATTATTATTATTATTATTATTATTATTATTATTATATTACTATTATTATTTTTTTAATTTTATTTTTTTTAGCATAAAGACTGATTGATTAATAAATCGCAGGTCTCCCTCCCCCTCCCTCCCCCCTCCATCTCGCCCCCCCCCCCGCGTGCGCGCTCCCTCTCTCCCTCTCTCCCTCTCTCCCTCCCTCACTCCCTCCCTCCATCCCTCCCTCCCTATCCCTTCATCCCTCCCTTCCCCCCCCTCTCTCTCTCTCTCTCTCTCTCTCTCTCTCTCTCTCTCTCTCTCTCTCTCTCTCTCTCTCTCTCTCTCTCAATATATGTTTATACAAGTTGATTAGAGACATGCACACATAGTTATATTATTTAGTATACTACTTTACATTTCTGCTTCCATGTAATTATTCAGTTGGGAGAGGGCGGAAATAAGTTGTTGGAACTTGTGCCCAATTCCTTTGTACACTGGATACAATAAAATATGTTAACAAAACGATTTACATTAAATCGCCAAAAGTGCACAAATCCAGTAAATTCAAGAGGGTTGAGTTAGTGGGTGGGTGTTGGTGGGTGGGTGCTACCTCAATGGGGTTTGTGACGTAATTGATTGTGATGCCTTATTGGCTAATTGATTGACAGATTGGATTCATCCATTAGACTAAAAGAATATGTCTATATATGTATATAGATTTGTCTTTTATACTATAGGCCTATGTGATGTATATATGAGCACTGTTAGTTTGAAACAGGTCTATCCCCGTGTGGCTCTGGGGCATATACTTTGCGCGCTGCCCGCCCGCCCGCCCGCGCCGCTCCGCCTCGGGCCGGTCGATAGGGTGTCGATTTCTAGTTATACCGCGCCCATTTCTAGCTATGCCATCCCGCCACCCATTTCTCGGTATTATCCGCCCAGTTTCATGTATGTTGGAGCCCATTTGATACCTTGAAATTGAAGTTTCATAGCAACTATATACAGGTAGGCTGTTGAATACATTGAAACAGCAACAGGGTACAGCAACGCCGTGAGTAAATTTGTCTCGAATCTAATCTTACTTCCGCATCTCGTGGATTATGATAAAGATCGATTGTAGAGGAAACCGTTACGCACTTAAGTGCTCCGAGTATCCAATCACGGGCGTAGTAATCCTAGAAACTGTCTACAAAGAAAATCCTAAATATATACGCTTCAGACGTAAATATAGTTCTATCAATGTTATTTCTAGATACTCGGGTATATCTATATCGTTAATGGCAACAATATGATTGGCTATTTTTAAACCATAGTGTATTATTCTGACAGTAGTGTACCGCTATACGACATATATAATTATGCTTAATTAAATGCTTTAATATGCTTAAATGCATACAATCAGCAACCAGCTATGATGTAAATAATGAGTCTATGGAGACGGGATATTAAAAAAAAAATTATGTATACACGTCATACCGTCGTCGTCGTGGTCGTCATTGCCGCCGCCAACGTCACTGCCGCCTCCGCCTATGAAGACCATTTTAGTAAATTTACAACGGATATTTATTTAAACAATAGCTTTCTGTTGTTCTGCAACTTGACATTCATCAAGATTCAAGATTCAAGATTCTTTATTTCCATATTGGTAAATAGTTCAACAATTCAATATAGGCATCCACCAAAGGCAAGGCCTATGACGCGGTGGACCCTTGACATATAACATAAATTTGTAATATTATGTTTATACATATAACATTTATATACATTTACATGGATATTTTATATGACAAAGGACATAGAGTACGTTACAATACATTTAAACAAATTACGTGTGGAGACATGACTTATGACATAACGTTTTACATAAAGGGGGTTTGCGGAGGGGTGGGGGGGGGGGTGGGGGGGGGGGGGGGGTGGGGGGCGCGGTGGAGGGAGTGGAGTGACCATCTTGCGGAGTATTATAACTATTCAGTGAAATTACTATTATTATTAACAACAATAACAACAAAAATATTATTAACACCATTACTATTATTTACATGTATTATTGTTATTATTATTTTTATTATTATTATTATTATTATTATTATTATTATCATCATCATCATCATCATCAGTTTTATCATTATAATGATTGTTATTATCATGTGTAATTATTGCTGTCACCACCATTATTATTATTTCTATTATTATTATTATTATTATTATTATTATTATTATTATTATTATTATTATTTTTATTATTATTATTATTATTATTATTATTATTATTATTATTATTATTATTATTATTGTCGCATTACCATTATCATTATATTTAATAATAACAGTAACAACGACATTACCATTACTATTATTTACATGTATTATTATTAGTAGTAGTATTTTAATTATTATTATCATCATCATTATTACTATCATGTATTATTACATGTACATGTACATATTTCTACATATTTGTTGTCCTGGTGGCCGGGTGCGATACAGCGGAAGAACCTGTCTACAGAGACCACATTTATACAACTTTAAAAAAATAATAATATGTCACTAAAAATTGGTTATTTCATACATTTAGGAATATAGGTAGTGGCTTGTAATACAACAGGGCAGCGACTTTTCAGGACCTGGGTTCTTATGTCTATCTGCTTTAAAGGACCATCACCTCCTGGATCCAGAAAGCGAGTGGCCGCTATAGACAGGTTCCGCTGTCTTGGAACATGGCTGCCATGGTGGTGGTTACACCGTTAACCATTAAGATTTCAAAATCTTAATTTCAGTCAGGTGCACAGTGAACAGTGAAATCATTGAGTATTTTGCAACCGATTCGATTGTAGTCTGTTACTGTCACAAGTAGCAACAGTGGCAGTTCAAATTTGTCCCAAAATATCCAACAGAACATTCACTACATTATAGGAAATTACTCCTTTTTTGTCATTAAGGGTTTCTGGTGTGTGTTTTAGTGATCTGGCTTCTAGTAGCTCTCAATAATTTTGTTTTTTATGTACTTTTTGAATGACTTTGTTGTAATAATTTGCGCACGTGTGTCTGTATCTGTGTTATTCCATAATTGTATTGCTTGATGGGATGGTGTGCGTGTAGCTGCCTCTGTTCGGTAATATGCGACATGTAGGTTAGAACTTGTTCGTGTGTTGTGAGTATGTATATCTGTATTGGGTGTAAAAATATTGGCTAATGATGTGGGTAAGCTGCCATTGTGGTAATCTCTTAAAATAGTAAATAATTGGACCTTTCCAATGTCTTCAGGTTTTAGAATTCTGTTTGTTTTAAAGGTATCTTGGCCGTTTGCTGCTTGTGAGAATAGTTTAACAGATTGCTTTTGTAGTGATTTTAATTTTTTAAATATAGTTTGATGTGTGTTGCTCCAGATAGCATTGCAGTATGTGATGTGTGGAAGTATTACTGTGCTATATAGAGTTTTTAGAATATCAGGTGGGAGATATGATTTGAGTCTGCGCATGATACCAATATTCCTCGCCACCTTAGATTTGATCGTCTCTATGTGCTTCTCCCAGCATAGTTGTTTATCCAAATTGACTCCTAGGAATTTAACATATTCAGTTTCTTGTATTTCTTGATTATCTATGTAGGGTTTTGGGAGAGCAAACTCTTCGTTTACTTGATTATATCGTGTAAATAATAGAAAATTGGTTTTGCTGACATTCAGGGATAATTTATTAGCTTTAAACCAATTTATAAGTTTTTCCATTTCACTGTTTGTAATTTTGTATAGGGTGTCTATATCTTTATGGTGGCCAAAAACATTGGTATCATCCGCGAATAAAATTAGTGATAGTAGGTTACTGGCATTAGGTAGATCATTCGTGTATAATAAGAACAGCAGGGGTCCAAGAATTGAACCTTGAGGGACACCGCAGACTAATTCTTTCCTGAGATACATCCATTAAACTGCACACATTGTGTCCTATCATTCAAGTAATGCTGAATCCAATCCAAAGCGATGCCTTTTATGCCATAATGCGATAGTTTTCTAAATAGTATTGCATAGTCAATGGTGTCAAAGGCTTTGGAAAGATCCAAGAATATACCTAGTGTATGTTATTTTTTTTTCTAGCGACTTAGAGATTTTCTCTATCATGTCCACAATGGCAAGCATGGTGGAGTGTTTTTCTCTGAAACCATACTGAGATTGGTAGATGATTGAATTTTTGTTTAAGTAGTTTAAGATTCTATTATAGTATAACCTTTCCAGAAGTTTTGAGAAAAGCGGGAGTACTGAGACGGGTCTATAGTTAGTCAAGTCAAATGGATCTTTAGCTTTATAAATGGGTGATACACGTGCTATTTTTAAACGAGATGGGAATACACCCTGGGAGAGTGAGAGATTGCAGATGTGATTTAGTGGGGTTTGTATTTCTGTGATACACTCTTTAAAGATTTTCCATTTAAAATGATCAATACCTGCACTTTTAGTTGGGTTAATTTGCATTAGAATTTTATAGATTTCTTCTCTGTCTGTTGGGGATAGGAACATTGAGTTTTGGTAGCTCCCTGTCCTGTATATGAATTTCTGTACTAGCTTGGATTTTTTCTGACAATTTAGGTCCAATGTTAATGAAATACTCATTGAATTTATCTGCTATATCATTTTTGTCTGTTATGATAGTATTATTGCAGATAAACTGTGATGTTTCTGATTTACTCTTTTGTTTATTTAATAGTGACTTAATTAATTTCCATATTTCCTTTATGTTATTTTTTTGTTCATCAAATTTATAATAGTAATAATTTATTTTAGCTATCCTAATAATTTGGTTCAGTTTATTTCTATATTCCTTAAACTGAGTATTATTGTATGTTGTCCGGTTTTTAATAAACGCTAGATATAGCGTATTCTTTTTGTGACACGCAGCTATCAGTCCTCATGTTAGCTAGGGTAGGATTTTGCTTGAATTTTTTGAATTTTTTTAGTGGGAACGCAGATTCATAGGCATTAGTACATATAGTGTGGAATGTGTTGTAGGCATCTTCACAGAGTTCGCAATTAATCACCTGGTTCCAATTTATATTTGACATGATGTTTTCAAAATTTTTCAATATTCTCGCTTCTAAAGTCTCTACATGTTGTTTCCTCTTTTTCAAATGATTTTTGCTTAACTTTCTCTCTTTCTACATAGAAAATGGGTAAATGGTCCGAGTCCATGTCTTCCACAAAAATACCTGATTGTGTTTTTGAATTTAAACTGTTATTTGAGAGAATATTGTCAATAATAGTAGCTGTTGTTTCCGTTATTCTTGTAGGTTTTGTTAAGAATGGATAGCATCCAAATGTTCTTAGTATGGTCACAAAGTCTTGAGTAATTGTTTTTCTTGTTTCAGTAGATCGATGTTAAAGTCCCCCAGTAGATAAGCGGTCTTATTCTCTTTTTGTATGGTTTTAAAACCTTTTTCTAATAATTCTATGAATTTATCTTTATCGCAATCTGGAGAAATGTAAATGACACCGATAGTTGTATTTTTTGTTTTTCTTGCTTGTATCTCAATAAAAAGAGATTCAAAAGAGTCTTCCATTATTGTCAGGTCTTCTCTCTCATAACACTGTACGTTGCTTTTTATGTAGATGCCTACCCCACCTCCTGGTTGATTTGGTCTGTGATTCTCTAGGAATTTGTAGTTTTGCAGATTAATTAATCTAAGTGATGAGTTAGAGTTAATCCACGTCTCAGCAATTCCGATAATATTAAATTCTATAGAACTGTTTTCGATAAAATGACTTAATTTGTCAAAATGTGCTGGTAGAGATCTGATGTTAATATGCATTGCTGAGAAAGACACAGCCTCATTGTTTTTAATCATTTCATCATTAAATTCAGTCTGTAAAATATATTTACACTCCGGTTGGGGAAGAGTGATAGTTTCATCATCAGTATAGGTTTCAGAAAGTATAAATTCCTGTGATGTATTTAAATTAAATGGGTTTATTAGAATGCTGGGACCTAAAATGTTTAGTAAAGATTCAGTGTTGTCGTCGTGGTGATTGAATGTGAATAATGTTTTGTTGCAGCTAATACACCACCATGGCTCTTTATTATTTTCTAGTAATTCATAATCTATGGTTGTTAGCTTTGAGCAAGTTCTATGCACCCAGTCACCACAACAATCACACAGTAATGCTTGCCGATTTACTTTCACTGGTTTATTGCAAGATGAGCACGGTAATTTGGTGGGCATATGGGAAAGGGAATGGAGTTGGGGGTGGGATATGGTTAGTTAGCTATAGTAAATGCTGCAATATAAGACTGACAAATAAAGTCAGCAGAAAACAGATGGATGCTGAATAATTTCCTCAGTTGGCTGTGTATTATTTGAATTGTATGACTATTTGAAGGCAATATGTGTAAACATTAAATGTATTACATTACATCAAAGGTGCAAAGGTCAAGAAAATTCAAACCTTTGTGTAGCCAGTGTCTATTTGCAGACCAAGAGAGTAGTATTTTTTTTTATCACAATCCAAGCACCAGCCTGCGATTTACGCGCCCATCTGTTACCTTAGTCATACGAAGTCGGCCGGGTTGCCAGATTGTGTGATATTATCTTTGTAGACTTACTGCTTTCAAGAAGCAATATATTATCCATATTTTATGTAGATTTCAATCAAGAATATTTTATGTTCGCTTCAATAAGTGTTACTTATGTCGTATTAAGGCCATAAACAATTGAATCGGATGAGATTAGTGGCGAAATATATATCTTTGTCAAACCCTATCCACAATTTACATCCCGCAACCACCAGGAAAACCAAATCGTCCTGTCTTCTGGCAAACGGTTCTAGCTTTATATCTGCCGGATGACAATTTATGGAATTGTGGGTTATTGATTTACTTCCGGAGAGCGTGAGATAAAACAAGGAAAACATAATTTAGCATTTGTCTGTAAGCTCGGGTTCTTGCAAACGCAGGCGCGCGTGCAATTGTGGGAATGGAAACCCGGCAACAATGGTCAGTGGAAACTGAATGATAGATTTCGAAACCAGTCCCAAGCAATTTGTATCCCGAAAACGATTTAACCATCCATTTCACATTGATTAATATTAATCTATAAGATTCGTAGCTTTAAAAGAAGAAATATGGTGAATTTATTGAGAATAATATGACTAACGGTCGGTGCTGCCTGCGGCAGCAGAACCTTTTAGTCATTTTATTTTCAAAAGATTATTGATAATGAATAATTACCACATACTAAGTTAAGAATTGAGCCCCTCCACGTGTCGATTCATAAGGATTTAGGGCGGGAAATTCTACACCGTGAGTTTCCAGACGACAGGAGCATAAACTATCCTATTGTATTTTGCTTTTTTATTTTCCAGGTGCCATTATTCAAGCTCTTCTTGAACTGATTTATTAGCGACCTGTTGGTGTAAAACTGACCACCAGCGGAGAGCTGCGCATTGAAGCAGGTGTCGACTGCTAGAATGCGTTGTATGATTGATTTCTTCAACCCCTGACACAGAGGCCCACGTACATATGAAAATCGGACTCACTTACGCGGCGAAATTACTGCGGCGACACGACCAACAATGCGCGCATGTGTATTGCTGTAAAAAGGTAAGTAAGTTATTAGTTTAATTGACATCAATTAGGTCACGTGTTTCTTGGCCCCGTTTACGCCAGGTCTAGACATTTTTAATTAGCAATTTCTATAAATACTAGATTTCTAGGAATAGGTCCTTATATACTAAAAGACTAACGCAGAAAGTGACTCGTCTTGCACAACAATTACAATGGAACTGCGTATGTTCAGATGATCGCAGCTGTAGAATGCAAGACCAAAATTACAGATGAAAGCTGCTACAGAAAATTCCCCGATGACTTCACTCTTGAAAGATACAAACAGAGACCATGCGTGTCTTACAGGCAAATATCAACTGACAGATTATTAGAGGCCACTCTTAGAGGCAGCCAGAAATATCACACAATGAAAATGTTGATAAGGAAACCCAATGATTGTTTCTTTGATACATTACAAATCTGTCATCCAAAGACCTCTAATTAAACTACAAGTCCGAACTCCACACATTTCCTATGAAGAATTTCTGAGACCCACAAATGTCTCGTCAGTGGATTCCTAGACACGCAGTGCCTCTTCGATTGAAAGAGTTTACCGGTTGGCCAATGAAGAGTTGAAACTAGACCCAAACCATGAAAATACCTGATTTTAACAGGGGAAAGGACTTCAAAGATGGGGTCAAAGAATCATTTGACTAAAAGGAACAAGGTACTATATGTGACCAGGTAATAACATCCTTGAAGATTCTCCTAATAATACAGTCCTGTGGCAGACGACACGGGCTCAACAAATACCATTTAGGGAGACCATACGAGGAGGCGAAGACCAGGTTACAAGGATTGCTAACTTTGGTTAAAATATCAACCTGAGATTGCTCAAATGCCTACCCATGCAGCCTGGGCGAAGAAGGAGAAGAAAAGGAAGAAGGAGGAGGAGGAGGAGGAAGAGGAGGTGGAGGAGGAGGAGGAGGAAGAGGAGGAAAAGGAGGAAGAGGATGAGGAGTAGTAGTAGTAGAAGAAGAAGAAGAAGAAGAAGAAGAAGAAGAACAACAACAACAACAACAACAACAACAACAACCACATGAATAACAAGATGAACAAGAACAAGAACAACAAGAAAAAAAGAACAAGAACAAGATGTATGCCTCAATGAAGGAGGAGGGGGCGGAGGAGGAGGGGAAGTAAGGAAGGAAGAAGGAGGCAGAAGAGTGAGAAGAGGATGATGAACGGAGGGGAGGGGAGGAGGGAGGGAAGAAGCAGGAGGATGATCAGGTGGAGGAGGAGAAAGAAGAAGAAGCAGCAGCAGCAGAAGAAGAAGAAGAAGAAGAAGAAGAAGAGGTATGTCTATTATACGTAACTACCCATGTATTTACACAGGTATCCGTTACATGCCCGAATGGAGAGATGCATCAATGACCGAAGAAGATCGACTCCAGCTCCAGTGATTGCCTGACACTCGGCAATTAGATACAAAGCGGGGTTTACAACTCCACCACCTGGTCGGGTTTTCTTTCTCATTAAATTTTGAACTAACATGTTCTAATGAGACTGTTTGCACGAGTCATGGATTCCGGGCTTGTAGAGAGAAATGCCGGACATTACATTATTAATGATATTATGGACCTTTATGACGTTCGTGAGTTAGTGAATGTTCCCAAGTATTAGCTTACCCCGTTAGAATTGACCTTGTCTTTAGTTTCATGCGACGTGATTGGTAGATTAGTCTAGAAGCCGGCATATGAATAGTTTGCTACAGAAAAATTACACAAAATAGCCTCACATATTATGTAAACAGAAATTTAAAATCACAAACATTACATATCTATAAAACACGTGCGTTTTTAAGAGCTTTTTCAAAGACCGACTAATTAGGCGTCGGCCACGTGCACGCTCTTCATCCATTTGCTTAGTTCCGCACGCCTGGTAATTGGCTCAATTATCGATAGTTATTTATGGGGGCGGGGCGGTACGCCTCTAATATTCTCCCCGCCTTGTTGACGGCGCTACTAGAAAGTATATCTTACTTCGATCACAAAGGATAGATTGTATTTTTAAGAAAACGGTGACTATCTGTACCTTGCTGTTGTGGCCACCACAGTGCGATGTGATCGATTGCACCATCCCAAACAAACACCCACCCACCACTCGACATCCACCACACCGTATCACAGGGAACTATACCCAGGTGTCAATAAAACCATAGCACTTCTTATATCAGTTTCCATTTAATGACTCACTTAACGAAACTTGCGACTCAGAAATGCTTATAGCAGGAGATAATAAATTACCAGTTTTCGTATTAATATGGCGCACGTTTCACGCGCGTACACAGTTTCAAGGCCTATAATGTGTCAATAGAAATACTGTTTATCGATTTATACGTTCTTTAACTGCTCCTAATGGACCGGAGCCATATTTATCGCTATCGCCGCCTGCATATTAATTGTTGCATATTTGCCAAACCATCACCATAACCGCTCGGTATGTTATATACGGCCTATTGAACACCACACCACACCCTGTACAATTACGCTCAGCGTCATTTGCAGCCGTCCGTTCATAAAATTTACGGTATGCTTTTTTACCGCTTATGACGTGAATAATTAAATCGGCGAGGCCTTGTTTGTTACGAACACAACGGCTAATTGAAATTAAGCGCGATAGAACCGACCTAGAATGATTTCAAAATGATGACTAACGACACAGGGTTACTATCGGTGGTCGTGCGGAGTGACATTTAGTGCCATAAGATGGTTGTCTTCAAGACGGGTGGTCTTACGACCATCCGTCTTAAGGAACCACCACCATCTTCTGTCTACAAAAGCACATGTAGGCCATAAATGTTCACTATCAATACGCTCGTTAGTACTTATCCATTTCACAGTGGCCTCTGCATAATTCATACCATTTTCCAGTAAAACGAATAAAGCAATCAACATTATGGCTTTGACGTGCAATAATAATAAGCTTTTGTTCTCAGATACGACGAATAAAGTGGTAACAATTGATGTACAGTTCCAATATCCACTAATTGGAAAGCGTTCGTGAATATGACAAACGTTTGTTATATCGGTCGGCGGACAGCGTGCTTCCTAAATAAACAATTTTCTATTCATCCACTAATCGGTTTGTATAGCGCGAAATTTGTCTATAAAACTACTTCACCTTTGAGGTTCACGTGGACCGATACATGGTCAGAGTATCCCCTTTTTGTCTAGAGGTTCCAGATACGGGAAACTCCGTAAAAGAGGCGATAACAGCATCCAATGCGACAACGCTTTAAAGCTAGACTCACAGGCACGTCATTCTCCGTGTCGGAGATAAGGGACTTATGACATTATGACATTCAAAGACATTTGGCAGCTGATTGGTCGGGCTGAAAAGGGCTTTCCCGGGTAATGACATAATTTTCTTCTTCTTTCAGGAATAAGCACCCTATGAAAGAGAACCGCCGCATGCGCAGTTTAACTTTTATCAACGGACCTGTCGGACCATATTGACTATGCTAATAATTATATATACTGCGATATGACATATCAAGTAAGTAAATAGTCAACAGTGTATACGAGGGGTTGGGGGCGGGGGGGGGGGGGGCGGGGGGGGGTGGCGGGGGCGGCCGGAGAGTTGATTGTGACCCGAGTGGCAGAGCAAGTTATACGCTATGATTTGCAGCAACGTATCGCGTCGTGCTGCTCCTAACGAGTCCTAATCATTGGAGGGAAATATAAACAACATGATGAAATATCGTTCGCTATTATTTTAAAATCACGTTTTCCAGATATTTGCAACAGATGATGTGGATTAATGCATGTCTGTGGGTAAATACAAGAATGCAAATTCCATCTTCGTCAGAATGACATAATAGCGGACCTTAAATATATATTTACAGAACTATTTAAAGCGGAAGTTCAGTTATTCAATATTAGCCAATAATTCGACTTCGGGTGGATAGTCACTCGAAGCGCCCTCTTTTGCCGATTAATAGTACTTTACTACTGCATGGAACTCCGTGTGGTGAATTCGGCCGGGATAAGTCCCTATGGGCTGATGTTCTCCCGAGACTACTTCAAAGCTACCATTACGAACGGATCTGCATATTATTTAGTGTCCATATCCATATTCTTGGTCAATGACGGGCGGTGGCGGGGGGGGGGGGGGGTCATTCTTCTTGACACAGTGGACTAATAATGGAGGACTCAAGTTTATCCATCAATGATCAATCATATGAAATCATAATCAACTACGTTACCCGTACGTTAACGTCATAATCAATGGACATTTCCATTTTTAGCCATGCCCCGCCCACTACTAGCTAAGCTCCACCCACACCTCGCCATGTTGGGATTGATCGATCCCCAAATGCCCTAGCTATCAATTTCCTGAAAACTATACAGGGAAGCTGTTGAGTATGTTGTAACTACAGCGCCCAGTCAAATTAGTTTCAAAATATTCAACATAATATTTATTAAATAGAAAAAGCAAACAATTTGTGCAACAACGCATAGACCGTCTTCAAATATGCGTTCGTGACGTACTTATCGACGTCATTCATGACGTCATTCATTATGATGTCATTGTACACATCACGCAGTTCATTATGACGCCCAATGATGGGTGGGTACTCTGGAAAGGTGAATTACGCAATGAATGGCGTAGATAAGTACGTCACAAACGCACGGGCTAAGAATTCTTGTTACGAATTGTATGTCTTTACTATTTAATAAACATGCTGTTGAATATTTTGAAACTATTTTGACTGGGCGCCGTTGCTGGCATATGTCAATTTATCCATCAATTATATGACGTCGTCATCAACTACGTGGCGGGTAGGGTGACATCATAATCAATTACGTCATGAATGGCGTAGCTAATTTGATGACGGACTAAGCGTTGTTGTAAGAATTGTATGGCTTTATTATTTAATGACATACCGTGCATATTTTGAAACTAATTTGACAGGGCGCTGTTGCTGCCATAGACAGCAAAGCAGCCAGTAAATTTAGTTTCAAAATATTCCACATCTTACCTGTATACTTTTCTGGCAATTGATAGCCATGGAGCTATCGATCCTAATGCGAGCCAGGTGTGGGTGGCGCTTAACTAGGGATGGGCGGGGCCTAGTTAAAACTGGAAATGTTCATTGTATTGGAAGCCAGTAAGTTACATATGTTGTTTCTCTCTGATTAATTCTGTAACATTTCTTACATAGTGTTCAAAATTGTACTAGCTGACATGTCTCTGTTTTGTTCTGGAAAAATTTCAGCTTATCTGTGGTCTGTACCGAACGGGCCAGTTCTTAGCTTCACTACATTGAATTTTACAAGCTTTCGTATAGTGACGGAATGTGATTAATCGAATCCTGATGAAGCATCCCTATTGCGAAAGCTTTTCCGAAAACTAATAAAGCTGGCCTATGTAGTTATCACGCTGGTATCGATCGAATCATGTTAGCATTATCAATTAAGTATGTGAAGGCCCCGTGAGCTATAACTGGGGAGAGCCTGAGATGGGGGTGGCACACTCTAATTTGAGGCCAATCAAATATATTCTCCAGCAACGTAATTATGAAAAATTGGACAATCTAAGAAGCAATTCTCTGCAGTCTATGTAACGAACAACACCCTTAATCAGGGTACGATGAGGGCAATTGTTTGGCTCTTGCCATTCAAGGGCCATCCCGTGGACGTCAACCGAAAAAATTGAAATAGTTGGTAAATTAGCTACCCTGAGAAGCTGTTTGCTGTGCTCTGTAAATAATAAATAATATAATAATTTAAGGGAGGAAGAATTATTGCTATTTTGTGGAGGTGCCTCTCACATTTTTGTGGAAGACCCTGGGCAGCTGTCAAGTCTGGCCCGCCCTACATACGTCCCTGGTATTAGCACACCTTGTGACAAGGAAAGGACTATGCAAGCGTATATTTATCTCTCTTTGAGGTTCCCAGGTATCCAACTGATTTTGAGAGTATATTCACCCAGACATTTTTGACGTACGTGGGCACCCAGACAAAGTTCTATTTGAAATCGAGGATACACGCTACCCAAAAGAATAGTCCCCTTGGGAGTCGGGGGGGGGGGGGGGAGATCCAGAAAAGCGTAAGTATAATGGACCTTTCCATTTTTAGCTATGCCCCGCCCATCTCTAGTTAAGCTCCACCCACACATCGCTCGTGTTGGGATCTATCGATCTCTGAATTCCCTGACCATAAATTTCCAGAAAACTGATCATTTAAGCTGTTGAATATTTTGGAACTAATTTGACTGGGCTCTGTTGCTGCATATGGCAGCAACAGCGTCCAGTCAAATTAGTTTCAAAATATTCAACCGCATGTTTATTAAATAGTAGAGACACACAATTTATACAACGTGTCGGACTATTAAGAGTTAAAGACGGGCCATATATAATCATTATGACGTAATGATTATGACGTCATCCTACACGCCGCTTAGTTGATTATAATGTCATATGACGTCATTACTAGGTCCATTGTTACCGAGGAAAATTCACCCAAACGGAGTACATCTATTTGATTTCTGTGGTTCCCAGACGAGGGTACTTAGATTAAAGATATGCGGATACTCAGATAAGGGCAGCACTCGCTTTGTCTTTTGAGCCTACTGACTTGTACTGTGAGAAGAGTGGTTCTTTTCGTATTTAGAGTTTCATCTTCATCTGAAAGCAAGACCAATCAGAGATTGCAGATCCTCACCCGCCCGTTTTTGTCATATTGTAAAACGTTTTATGATATTCAACATTTTTTTGCTGATTTTACGGATTGTTACGGATTTTCCGGATTTAAAAAGATTTTCCTTGAGTCACACTCAAAGTTGTTGAATCCTAGTGTATGGTGACACCCGTTCATGTGTTAAAATTTGAGCAAAATCGGAAACGGAGATTCCGAGATTTCTAATGATCCAGAATTAGATCCGATCTGGGTCAGGTTCCAAATCCGGATCACGGCCAACGTCGGGAAATCCTAGTGCACCGCCTGTTCCTTTGTTCTGTTAAAATTTGAGACAAATCTGACCAGTAGTTTTTGAGAGACAGACAGACATACAAACAGACATGCAGGCAGGCAGGCATACATTCAGGCAGGCATGCAGCCAGGCAGGCAGGCAGGCAGACAGCCGGACAGACAGATGGACAGAGCCGTTCATAATACCCTCTATACAGGGCGATGGTAATAATTACTTACATTTAATGGAGAGATGATCTTCTAATCAACAGTTCTACGCCCACCCGTTTCAGGCTAAGCTCCACCTACATTTTTACGCGTTTTGACATCGATTTGAAATTTTGAATCATGATTTCTCAGAATGCAAATTTCAAGGTAACGATGCACATAACCTGCTGACTATTTTGAATCTAATTTGATTTGGGACTGTCGGGGTGGGGTAGGGGCGTGTGGAGGTGGTGGATGGGTTCGGAAGAATTGAATTAATTCGCAATAGGGACTACAATAATCGTGGCGTTAACGAGCACCTTATGGATTCGTTCTGGTTTAAAGGTTTAATTTATCGGTATGCATCTTTCACCAGAGTCATCGAGACGTAACCAATAACATTGAAATGTCAAAGCTGTGCCAATCTTCCTTTCCCATCTCCTCATTTGGAAATTGAAGGAATATGTCTGACCCAAAACCACGCTATTCGACACACATCAACACCGACCAACAACGAGATATAATCGGATATTTGGATCAGAACTGTCAATGACCTGAGCACAAATGCTTGCTTAAGTCGTAGCCCTACTGATAACGGATTCAAATGTCACTAGAATCTGTTCAACTTCGTTTGATGTGGAAATAATTTTGAAGAAAAGCTTGTGCGAAGATTCGATCATGGTAAATAAAGGTCAGGCGTGGTTACTCCAGTTACATTTACTAAATCTCTGATTTTAGTCAAGTCGTGGGTAAATATGTTGTTACTGTTTTAATTTGTTTGGAAGCCGTTGCTTCCTTAGACAGCAACGTATTCCAGTCAAACGGTTTTCAGACTCATCAGCAATCTGTCAATAGATCTAGGTGCTTTAAAATTTGGGATAAATTAATATTCCGTTGTTGAGAGGATTACATTTTCATAACAAGAGGCCCAAGTGGCCTGTATCGGTTCAATCTAATTTCTGTGAAGTCAAGGTTTAGTCAAGTTTTATTAAAATTGTCCCAGTGGTTAATAAGTAGTCTTTTATATAATTTTCTCTGAGATTTTAAGAAAATCCAAGATGACCTCAAAACACGCAACATTTTGATTGATCCACGGCGGCCATGTGTTTTGACGTATCAACTTTCCATGAACAGACGTTACTGGCGCTTAGTCCATAATCATACCTCCCAAATATCAGTATTATCTGTTAGGTGGTACTAGAGAAAACGTCGTTTTCGCGAAGACTAGGTCATCCCATATGGTCGCCGAAACATTTGGCCAATCAAGTTCCCTTGAGCAAATATGTTTCAGCTATTGCCTCAGATGAAGTTTCATGAGTTTTGAATGGATTCCCTAAGCAGTTTCGGAGAAGATCTTTCTAAAAATCGGCCAAAATCCCAGATGGCCACCGGCTCTCTATGCCCTAAGGATGATTCATTCCAAATATAATTGAAATCGGAAGACATTTTAAATTTCCTATTGCTTTAGTATTGGAGTTTTTGGCGGGACAAATATCCAAGATGGGCGCCAAACCATTTATCCGACAGTTTCGAAAGTGGAAATTTGAAATCAGCATGCCCAAAAACCTATATAAAACCAATTTAATATGGTCACCAAACACGGTACATTTTGATTGGTCAATGGTGGCCATATTTTATGACGTATCAACTTCCCTTGAACAAACATTAATTGCCCTTAGTCCCTAATCAAATCTTCCAAATTTCCACTCAAACCATTCAGCGTTTTTTGGAGGTCATTTTCGCGAAAACTATATCATCCAAGATAGCCGCCAATCCATTTAGCCAATCAAGTTCTCTTGAACAAACTTGGTTCAGCTCTTGCCCTAAATAATATTTCACAAGTTTTGAATCAATCTCCCAAATGGTTTCTGAGAAAAAGATTTTTAAAGACGTTTCTAAACATCGGCAAAAAGCCAAGAGGGCCACTGGCCATGGCCAATTGGCAGATCGGCTTCCTTTGACCAGACCTGGAACTCTATGCCCTAAGGCTGCTTCCTTACAAGTAAAATTGAAATCAGTCAGGTGGTTCTTGAGAAGAAGTTGCTTAAAGAAAAAGTTGATGGATAACGGACGGATGGCAGCAGGATACAGGACAATGGACAGTTGTCAGCGCATAAGCTCATTTGTCAATTCTGGCCTCTATCCATCTGCCGCCCGCCCTGCTTATTTGTCTAATGTTGGCTCAATATGTTCGGCGGTCTAACGTTGGCCCAACATACATTACTAAATATTATTCCAAGATTGGCTGTCTAGATAGGAACATCATCATTCTGCTCATTGGTCAAACATTGGGCCAACATAGTTAAGAAATATTAGTGAAACATTGTTAAAAACCTTTTATATGTCCAATATATTTAGCACATTTGCAAAGTGTGACATGGTTCGCAGGGTACCTTATAGTAATATGTTGTTGTTGTTGTTGTTGTTGTTGTTGTTGTTGTTGTTGTTGTTGTTGTTGTTGTTGTTGTTGTTAGTTTGGTCTTATTGCCCACTCACACCTAGATGTATTTATGGTATACATTGGATAAAATTTATTGGGCCGGCATTGACCCAACAACCATTGATGGGTCTGCATTATCCTAACAACCGTACACCAACAGTGATTTCACCCAAACCCTTGTACACAACTGTAATTTTACCACTATTAAGCCAATGTTGGCCCAATGCATGTGCATATCATTATTAAATACATTGCCTATAAGTAGTTGGGCCTACGTTGGTCCAAAAACTGTAACCCAACTGTAATCTCTCCACTGTTTTACCACCGTTGGCCAAACATACAAATATAACATATATTATATACATTGGATATAAGATGGGACAACGTTGTCCCAGCAAATAAAAACTACGTGCATGCCAGTGCCTAGAGATATGGCAAGCCTTGAATGTACACTATCATTTACAGTCAATTCGTGTGGTTGTGAGTCGGGTAGTTGAAAGCTGGTCCGGTGAAAGAAGATTTTTTCCTCTGGATGGTGGGCCAGTGGGTAGACTACTCGGCTCCCAAACACTAGGCGAATCTGTGCCATAGAATTGGCTGGGTTCTAACCTCGCTCAGGTCGAAAATTGAAAAATGTAGAAATTACATTCCAATGTCGACTGCACTATATCCTAGTGCCAGTCCGTCGTCAATGACAGAATTCCTAGAACTAATGCTTGACAATAACAAAAACTACTACCACTACCACCACCACCACCTCCACCCACACCACCACCATCACTACTACGAGCTTCAATCGAATCGGGTTCAAAATATACAAACGTTTACTATAAGAGTAAGATATTGGAATTTCAGGTTTAAACGCGTAAAATGCGATAATTTATTGGTTTCGATTTTAGCTTAATCTGGCTCTGTATACGAGTCAAAAGATTGGAACCAATTTGACGAGAGCCAGTTATTGACCAGTTCATACTTTCTCAATGGATGCTTGCGTCAGTTTGGAAAACCAGTCATGATAGCGCCGCTTACCAGGACGGCGCTGGACCAATACATGGCCAATGGCGGGACAACACCGACCCAGCCTAGTGCACCGTTACGGCGTAAAATGACGGCAGACGTTAGCCTACGTCCGACGTAAATACGACCGACCTAGTCACGGCCGTCTCACAGTAGGATAGCGTTAGAGCGATTTATAAACGCCGGGCCTATCTCTTCCAGTCCGGCGTATTATAGTAATTACCCGATTCCGAACTGGTACTCGAGCAAATTGTCGTGTGACCTATGTAAATTTCACGCGCTGCCTGTTTTAATTACACGTTATATTCGCTTAGATCACACTACATAGGCCTACTTAGACCAACATTCTGTTTAAAATGAGTAAAAAAGCTGTGTATTCCGAGCAAGAAATTCTAAGGCTTCTTGAACTATATAGAGATAATAAGACGCCGCTACTATCAAGCTTCAAGTCAAGCGTGACAAACAAGGAAAAACAGGACATATGGATGATGATCGTCAACGAAATCAATGTCATAGGGAAGTGATGCATAAATGGAAAGACATAAAAGCACAAGCCAAAAAGGACTTGTCTGCCAGAAAACATCCCAAGACAGGTGGAGGAAAACCGCCAAAGGAAGGTCATTATACGGACATTATTCTAGACATCATTGGGGCGGATGCTCCATCTGTGGCTGGCATACCGGGCTGTGGTATTGAAAGTGGAATAGAGAAGGTTGATGACTGCGAATCACGTCCTGATACATCTGCCTCACTACACGTAGAGACCATCGATCAATCAACACTACGTACGCATATACACTAACAACAACAACATCAACAGCAGCAGCAGCAGCAGCAGCAGCAAGAAGAAGAAGAAGAGGAGGAGGAGAAGAAGAACGACGACGACGACGACGACGACGACGACGACGACGACGACGACGACGACGACAACGGCGGCGGCGGCGGCGGCGGCGGCGGCGGCGGCGGCGGCGGCGGCGGCGGCGGCGGTAGTAGTAGTAGTAGTAGTAGTAGTAGCGGTGGTGGTGGTGGTGGGGGTGGGGGTGGTGGGTGGTGGGTGGTGGGTGGTGGTGCTGGTAGTGGTATTTTGTCGTCGTGGGTGCCGTGTTGTAGAAGTTGGTTTGGTTTGGGAATAACATTGATGTGTGTCTGTGAATGTCTAATATCATCTTTCTATTACCTTTTTCCACAGCACCGATCGTAGTTAACTCTGCTCCACCACGTAATTCATCAACCATAGTCGAGCCATCCCTACCCAGTAATTTACGACAAGATATAAGAAAGAAGAGGAAGATTTCTGATCCAAACGATGAAATAGACCTTACACGCGAGGAGCTGCACAAGGCTCTTCTAAGGGAAGAGATTTCGAAAGTAAAGTTGCAGAAGATTAAACTTGAATTGGAAATTCGCAAACTTCGCATGGAAGAGGGAACTAGTGGACCCTTGGTATGTGACAATTGTGCAGTGCAATTAGACACGTCTGCGAAATCTGCAACTAGTGAAGAGCAAGGTAGCCAACCTACCTTTGTTTCAGACACACACGACATCTGCGACGATGGATCAGCTGCATCACCACGCATATACAGGATTCTATAAATGTACTCGATTAATTGAACATTTGAAGCCAAATAATTATAAAGAAATCATTTACAATATTTAATTGATTATATGTAAAACTGAGTTAAAATTCTGATTCTGCCTTCGTGGTTCTAAGGATTGGGAACTGAACCTATTGCTCATTTGTCATACGAAATAATTTTTTAGTTTATGTTTTAATGTATAGCATCGGTCGTCCATCTCTCAGATGGACGGCAAAACGGACATTTGAACGGTACTTAATATACATATTGATTGTCTCTTAGGCACTGTTAATCACTTTGGTAGTATGTTGATATGGGTAAGGTTATTCGCCATTTGTCTTTTGGTCGTCTTGGCATGCCATAGATGCCCTATAAAACCCGTGCCCCTTCACAAAATTATCAAATTTAAAATGATTGACAGTTTCAAATCATAGGTCACATGCAATGTATGTATGTATGTATGTATTTTTATTTTATTGACGCACTGGCAACGTGCGGCTTCAATTTCCATGTTCTAACTTAGCCGACAGTCATGCACCCATTAGTTTAATTTGTTGATCACCATCTCCCGGTCGGGGGATCGAACCGCCATTCTGCAACTCCGCATGACATCAGCAACCAGACATCTTTCCACTGGACCACCGCGCCAAGACTAAAAAATTCAAGGTTTGGCCGACCAGCTTTCACATATCTGATATACTGACACACTGACGATTCATTTGGGACTATCTGTAGATGCACATGCCACGATTCAATCCTAGGCTTTTTACGGCAGGCAGGCAGGCAGGCAGACAGACAGACAGACAGACAGACAGACAGACAGACAGACAGACAGACAGACAGACAGACAGGCAGGCAGGCAGGCAGGCAGGCACGCAAGCACGCAAGCACGCAAGCACGCAAGCACGCAAGCACGCAAGCACGCAAGCACGCACGCACACAGTGAAGAAGTAGAATAATACAATGGCAATGACGACTACGACGACGATGACAAGGACGATTACAATGACATACGACATCGGCGACCGAAGGCTAACGACGGACTTGTTAGTATTACCAAATGTCCAGATGAACACAGAGAAATGGAGAATGTATCTTATAATTCACACAATGGCAATAATGAACAAAACATACTTAAAATTTCGCCTTCATGTTATTGACATATTCAGCATCTTGTGGTACGAATACATGCTGTTCTAATGCCAATGAAACATCTCGTACTGCTCTGCAGGCAGTTGATCTGTGGACATTCAAGGCATCTCCAGCGAAACTCTGTACACATCCTGTTGCATAAAATCGCAGCGCAATTAATACATGCTGTACCGGTGACAGAGCAGCATTCCATTCTGTCCTATGTTCTATGTCTCTGTATATTGTATTTACGAGAACGTTTATATCATTTCTTGCAAAACGGAATCTTTCATACAGTTCTACGTCGTCATACTGTTCCATAGGGTTATGTCGGTCACGAATAACTCTCTGCCTTCTGAGATTCCTCCGATATTGTAAATATATATATCGATATTATGAACGATACCACCAATTATAGATCTCTATATAACCGTTTATAGCCCGTACTTAATATATGCCTACCAAATCATTTGATATTACATGCAAAACGAGATTCTCCAAACATTGACTAGTGCAAATTATTTCACAAGCGGTGACAATTATAAGTTCTACGCCGCCTCTACTCCACCTCGTCAGCAGGCGTGAAAATTGCAGCGTCCAAGAGACGTGACGCTACTACTACGCTAAACTGAGCAACAGACGTTCTGCTCTTACGACGGACGTTGCCATTTTTTCAACGACCGACCAAGAAACGTCTCAACGGTACACTAGACCCCTGGGGCCTAGCGCACCATAAAGCCGTTTCTCGGTCGGTCGTAAAACCTGGTCTATGTTACCACCTTATTGGACCTTTTACCACGAAAACCATATCTAATAATAAGTCATTTGTGTTAACCATTTGAATGCCCATACGCTTAAATTTTAAGACAATCATATATACGGTAACTGTTGAATATTTTGAAACTAATTTGACGGGATCTGTTGCTGCCATAGGCAGCAACAGCTCCCAGTCAAATTTGTTTCAAAATATTTATTGAAACAGATTGTCTGTTGGTGTCATAGGCAGCAGCAGCAGCAGCAGCAGCAGCAGCTTGCAGTCAAATTACTTTCAAAATATTCATAAGCATGATTTCTTACACTAAGAATTATTTTTTTGTATTTGATATTTCATATTCTAAGTACATGGTTAAGATAGAAATAAATCCAGTTTCTCAGTCAATCACATGACGTCATAATCAACAACGTCATGAATGACACTATTTAGTCCATCGTAAACGCTTGATAGTCCGTCAAGTTGTACGAATTGTATGTATTTATTATTTAATAATCATTTTGTTGTATATTTTGAAGGCAATTTGAGTGGGCATTGTTGCTGCCATGGGAAGCAGCAGCACCCCGTCAAATTAGATTCAACATATCCAACAGCTTACCTGTATAGTTGTCTGGAAATGGAGAAGTGCAGGGATCGATTAATCACAACATGGGCAAAGTGTGGGTGGAGCATAGTTAGGATGGGCGGTACATAGCTAAAACTGGATTCCCCCATTATATTATGATCATTGAATTATTACATCACCTGTTCTGAAAGGCCGCGTGAGCTTATGGCATGGCAACCGTCTGTCCGCCAATTTTTTCATTAACCGTTTAACACAAAAATTTGTTCAAGAAAATTTCAATTTTCTCATAAAAAATTAACATTTTCAGACCAAGAGAAGACTATTTTTAAAGGTTTACCACTGGAATAACTGATTTGGTTATAGAGCCAGTAATTCTAGTGGTAAATCTTTAAAAATAGTTCTATCTTGTTCTGTAAATGGCCATTTCTCTAGGCCACTGCAGAGGCTGTATTTTAGCTGGCTTATGCGTTAAAGGGTTCAACGATTTCTCAAGAACCACTAGGCCGATTACAATTATATTTGGCAGGATGCATCCTCATGACATAGAGATCCAAGTTTCTTTAAATAAGATTGCTGGTGCGAATTTGGTCGGCTTCCATATTGGATTGTGGCCAATTTTTATAACTCGCCAACAAATTTGGCGGGGCATTATGTAATGGAACCATCTGTCCATCCGGGTGGGTGGGTGGGTGGGTGGCGGGGGTCGGTCAGGCGGTCAGGCGGGTGGTCGGGCGTGCGGGCGTGCGGGCGGCAGAGTGGTTTCCGGATGATAACTCCATTACCGTTTATCGGATCGCTTTGAAACTTCATAGAGTGGTTGGACTAGGTCTGAGGAAGAAAGTGCTCTAAATAGACAATGATCAGAAATCCAAGATGTCCGCCAGCCACCGGTGACCATCTTGAAAATTTGTTTCCAGATGATAAATCTGTTATCGTTTATCGAATCGCTATGAAATTCATAGGGTGCTTCGACTGCCTCTGGGGAAGAAACCTATCGAGATTGACAATGATTCGAAATCCAAGATGGCCGCCAGCCACAGGTGGCCATCTTGAAAATTGGTTTCCAGATGATAACTCCGTTACCATTTATCGGATCGCTTTGAAACTTCATAAAGTAAAGCAGGACTTGACAAACACTGGGAAGGACAGAAGATGAAATATCTGTTTGATGCGGCGCTAGAGATCTCTGCTGCAAGAGACAACACGTCAGTTAATGTAGCAAAAGATGAAGAGCAAGAAGATCTGGATTCATAGGACTTAACCTTTCGTCCAGTATCAACATACGGTTACATACAGTTACATACGGTTACTGCTTCGGCGGCCATCTTGGATGACCTAGATTTTCATGAAAACACCTCCCGAGACGCTGAAGGGATTGGGCCGAAAGTTGGTAAATATGATTATCGGCCTACACGGCAGAATATTTGGCATCTACTTAAATTTACTGGTATAGTCACAATCAGTTAACATTTGTACTAGGGGTTGCACTTGGCACAGATCTATTCCTATGCAAGTTCGCAAGTATGTATTTTAATGAACCTGGTAGATTCGCCGACACCGACTTTTAAGCCCAGAAGAATGCAAGTCAGTAGCACATCATGCGAATGATGTACATTGGTATCAGATGATAGCACTCTTATCCTGTCGATGCAATGTATGACAGCATACATTGCATGAGGGACTGTTCGAGAATTTGCCTCCTCTACATCATCCTCAGCTCACATACCTCTGTTGACTGACAAGCAATGGCAGTATAGCAATTGTCCTTCTTTGCTGCAGCATTTTGTAGATCGACATGCGTGCTTTTAGGTTGGTTCTATGAACTATGATTGAAAATCTAACCGACCTTCCAACAAATCCTTCTTTTCTCAGTCCCCCATAGGCTGACTGGCTGATACCATTGACGTTCAGTAATTGTCTTCTTATCACTTCTCTCATTCCCTCCTTTGTCTGGATGTTGTGAAGCATATGATTTTTTGTTCGAAAAGCGTTTCTCATTCCTTGGAATTACTCCTAAAATAGATTGGACGTTTCTCTGCTCAAATTCTATTGTTGCCTTGTTGAAAGCCCTGCTTACCTTCAAGTCAAGATGCTGTACTCATTCCATTCAGCTCCCAATACATGTTGGGGATTGCAAGCATTGCATGATGCATTAGCACCCACAATGCTACATAATGTTTTTTCTGGAACTGCCGATGTTGTCTGAGGAACATTTTTGGGAATTACTGATTACTTGCTTTAAACCATTTCTGCTCTCATTGCTTTGCCATGTCCTTAGGTATGGTTTACTACAAATTCTCCCTCCATGAAAGAGTGGTACAATTCTGGCGCTGTCTCCGGAAGTTTCTGCATATCCTCTAAAGATAAAGAGGTCCACGGAAGGCAATTTTGGAGGCGAGTTTTGCAAAAATCGGTGGCTAAGCTTGGATTGCGTGGGTTTGCAATGTCCAATTACACCCATGGTCAATTAGGATGAGATTTTCTAGGTGGAACATGTATGAAAGTGTTCCAATATTTAAATGTTTCACCATGTCTACTATTAATGAGGAGAAATTGGCAAAAGTCACGAAGTAATTCTTCATTGCTCCCCTGGAATTGCCTGACAGATTTTAAGCGCAAGACTTGTTGGTGCAAAACTTATACATAGCCAGCTTTCTAGCTTGCCTGAAAAAATCCATCCATTGCAGCCTACCAAATACTTCTTTAAGTCACTGTAGTGCCACATAGTGTTTCCCACTAACGACGGATTCAATAACATTCTAAATACGGAACTCTATTAGGATCTTTTCTGCACTACTCCGCTTTAAATATTTCGAATACATCCCAGTGCCACCTTTGTCATATGGAACGGCCCAATGCAAAGAATAATGCTCTAAAGGCCCTCAGGCCAGATCAACTGTATTTCTTGTGCGATGCTGTACACACCTTCGTCAGAGGTTACCAGTATTTCTGGTTGATCTAGGTACCCTAGGATCCCCTGTATGTTTTTTCATGGCTGTATTGATCAAGGTACCCTAAGATCTACTGCATGTTTTAATGGCTGTGTGCACTGTATGACATTTCGTGATTGGGTATGGCAGGGCTTGCAGAAATTCTGCACACATGAGGCGAATGTCCTTCACGGTCAGGACAGAGATGATCACACTCCATATTGGCATGTTTTGCCCATGCGGTCTTGCATTCAAATAGTCGGACTCACAATGATATAATCTTTCCAATAACCAGTCTATATCCGTCGACAAAATGCCATTCAAAAGACCATCCTTCACTGAATGAGGAAACGTAGTAACATTGTATTCAGGGCGCAAATCATAATTTTTTAAGGTCTAAAAATCTGCTTCAAATGCTGACAATTTAACTTGGTATTGGATGGTGTTGGCCCATGTTGGATATTGGTTTCGGAAAGCTTTGGCTTACTGGTTATAGGGCTTACATATTCCTGACGCAAAGCTGTTACTGTGTCATGACTACCCCCATTCCGTATAGGTTGGCCTCATCATGATCGAAGTTGTCAACAACATCCCTGGTAAAACTCCCTATGTCGAAGTCGGGTGGAAATGGAACTGACTCAGTGCTGCTCGCTACGGTGAATGATGTCATATCATTCTGATGATGTGTGAGCTCGTCTATAGCGCATGGAGGAGCTTCCATGCACACGGTTTTGCTAGTGATTTACCAGTATAGCACATTGACAATGTTAGCCATGCAGGTAAATTGCTAGCAAAACCGCAAATATGGAAATGTGCACACAACTTAGGTAAGTGTTTGTCTGGTCCATAGTTTCAAGACTTATATGTATGATCATGAAACTTGGTATGTGTACACATCTTAGAGAGAAGGTGTGCAGGTATTAAAACTAGGGTAGTCTCGTGATTTGTCCGTTTCCCCTCTATGGGGCTGTCCGTGCCATAATTTTATGACTCCCTGCGAGGTATGCCTTCAAGGAGTATCCATCAGTTTACTGATATGCATTGTGAGTTCAGCCATGTCAGTTGACTAAGCTATAGCGATCACGTGCCATCTGCCACCTAGCCATCTGTTCGTCCAGCATAAACAAGTGCCGTTTTTTCGGTATTTCTGGATGAATTGAAACCAACGTTGTGCCAAAATAGTCATATTAATATCTAAGATATGCATTGCAAAAATGAAGCTTATTAGATCTCAAACACCAGAGGTGTCACCCTTTGAGATTTTCCACGGTATGGGATACAATGGGGAAAGATATTTCTTCAGTGCACTTTTCTTCGTATTCACAGCTATTAAGCCGTAACTTGGTGCGTGGCTATAGCAGATGTTTAGCCCACCTCGTCTGACAGGCTATGTGGCCTCATGACATGGTAACCGTCCATCAGTTGTCTCTCGACTTTTGCTATAATATGCTAGTTAGTTCTTAGTCAACGCCCTGATTTTAACCAAATTTTGGTCAAAGGATCTTATTGTGCTATTGGTCACCTTTTCCGTGGTTATCTGGGTTTTCCAAAAGTTCACGGAAAATCACTAAATAATGCCCCTGGTCAGTCTGACCTAGGTTCCAGATAATATAGGCCGATGATCAAATTTGCCATTGGAATCAATGATAAATTATTGTTAGCGTGTTCACCCATCTTTTAAACAATTTATATCAAATCGTGTCACAATGTCCATATATTTTATGGACAAAAGAATTTTTTTTAACTTTTGTTTATATTTATTTATAGATCGCAAATATTTGGTATAAGCGGTAATCATTGTACACTGTTAATTTACCTTTAAGACACCATTCGCATATTAGGCTATTTCCTATTATTAGAAACTGCTTTTAGAGAGAAAGATTTTTAGGGTTGTTTCCAAATTAAATTGCCTAACTCCATGTTTCAGCAGTTTTGCATGGATTAACGCAAATTGTAAGTTATGCCAATTTCAAACTGACAAAATAAGCATAAGCTATATATCTCGTAAATATTTGTTTGGTTATTGTGACTGATTTTTTGTTTCATAGTTATTTTTAACAATTTATTTTTAATGAAAATATATTTGCAGTTCATCATCCAGGTGAACACTATGGTCATTGATCCATTTATTATTTACAGTATATGACCATTTTGGAATTAGGTTGACTGGCAAATGTTGCTTCCTAAAGACAAAATATTCTTTAGTTTAATATCCCTTGTTATCATTCATTCAATTCTACATTATTATAAACGCCATAATGCCTGGTAAGAGTTGACTTAATATGTATGCTATATGGCATCATTTAAAACTGGTATTTGGAATGGTTACAATGTATTATCATAAAATTTAATCAAGAAACATTATATACAATAGACGAACATGGCTAATTGATCTTATAGTATTAATATCACTTTGCAATTTGAACATCCGTGTGGAATCATGGCCCCTAAGGCCCTAATAATGCCCATTCGATATGGTGTGAGGTCAGGGCGTAGCGGAGCGGAAAGCTATCAAGTTTAAGTACTGTTAAGCTACAGAGTACAGCGTTGTGGAGACACTGGAAAGCGATGCGCGTCAGTGCAGTGGTTAATCATGTCACATATTCACTCTTTAACCCTTTAATGTCTAAATTTGGTAAAGAAAATCAAAATATTTCCTTACTGAACGTCAATTTGCAGGTCAAGAGAAGACTATTTTTGAAAATTTACTACTGGAATGGCTGTCTCGGTTACTGAGCCAGTCATTTCTGTGGTAAATGTTCAAAATTAGTCTTCTCTTGGCCTGCAAATGGACATTTCTCAAGACCACTGCAGAGGCCGGTTTTGGCCGGTTTCGTCATGAAAGGGTTACTATTACGAATTTTCGCCGTTGTTATGCAGATTTCATTAGTGACATCATTGAAAATGTCACTGTCATGATCACTGACATAATCACTGATATGACCATCATCACTAACAATATCACTGACATCCTCAGTGACATCGCTGACAACATCATTGCCATCACCATTGGCATCACCAACATGACAACTGACAAGATCATGGCATCATCGCTGACATCACCATTGACATCACCAACATCACCACTGACAACATCATGACATCATCACTGGCATCGTCACTGATATCACTGACAGCATCGCTGACATAACTGACATCACCAATGCTATCACCACTGACAAAAGGTCAAAATGATTTGTAATGATATGCACGCAATGTAAACATATAGTTATGTTATATGATTCTAATAACACCAATCGGTGTCAATGTTGTAAATTGGGCAAGACGTCTGTTACTGAAGTATATTTATTTTAGACATCTGTGTTTGTTCATTGATAATGTTTAGAAACATTAGCTATTGCATATTTCAGGACTACCAAAAAGATATTTGGGATATTAAGTCATAGATGTTTGTTGAACTCTATTTTGAGTTGTTCGGTTATTTTTGCGTACATCCAATGATTCCAATCACTTACTAAATTTTTCTTCATTTATCTTGTTATTAATGTTGCTGCTGATAAGTTATTTCAGGATTTGTTGCATATCACTACTGCTATTTAGTATCACGATACGTATCTCAGTACATTTTACAAGCATTCACTATAATATACCTCAGTTAAGATATATCTTACTAATGGACCGTTCCAGTTTTAGCTATTCCCCGCCCATTTCTAGCTAAGCCCGTGTTGGGATCGATCGATCCTTTGCAACTAATTTGAGCGTGTACTGGTGCTGTCTATGGCAAATACATACAATTCGTACATAGTGTAGGACTATTAAGCGTATAATACAGAATAAATCGAGTCATTCATGCTGTAATTGATTATGACGTCATCATACACGTCACATAGTTGATTATGACGTCATATGATGGATGGATAAACAGGAAAGGTCCATTACAAAGTATTCAAAATTACTTACTACACCCATTCACATCATTTTACATAATCATAATGTACATTAAACAACATTGAAATACATTAACGTATGGTTATGAATTTCCCAATAAAGGAAACATTTCTTAGGTCTATCAGACAATACGTAAATCTATCTATCAGTCTTAAATCCAATTGTTAGCGGAACCACACGAGGAGTTATCCGATGGCACTGTAGAAGTTTCGGAAATTGGACAGCACGTATGTCAAAATGTAATAATGCGTTATGAGTCACATTGTTTCTCCAAACGGGCAACGCCCATTACGCGTTTTACTTTCAACCCACAACGATTGGGGTGACACAGCTGCCAGCCTAGCCAAGGTTCCTGCAAATTCTTTAACCCGTGATGTTCCAGAGTATCTGTTTCAAGACAGCTATACAGGAGATCTGCTGAATATTTTGGAACTAATTCGACTGGGAGCCGTTGCTGCCATATGCAGCAACAGCTCCCAGGCGAATTAGTTTCAAAATATTCAACATAATATCCTTTTACATTATAAAGGATTTGTTGTTTCTGGTCTGTGGGGGTTACAGGTTTTAAGAGAGACAGCCACGAATCACCCAGCATATGTTACACATATTATCATTATAATACACCGTTATCCTTATTATATCATTTGACAACATATCATGATCATTAAAATCAACGAACATTATCGCTATTATAAAAATACATGTATGTCGTCCGGGTTTATAGAATCACCCGTATGTCTGTCGGTATATCTGCTTGCTTGTCTGCTTGCTTGTCTGTCTGCCTGCCTGCGTGTCTGCCAGTCGGTCGGTCGGTCGGTCGGTCGGTAGATGCCGACCCGACCGTTCGACCTGAGTAATGGTATGCTTTTTAAAGATACTGAATTAGGGACAATATCTGAAATTCAAATCGTCTGCCGAAACAATTAGCAATAATTAGTATGCCCCTACAGTACTCCTTTAAAATAAATGTTGTTGGACAGATAGACAGACGACGGACAGGCGGACAAAGGACGGTTGCCTTGGCTTAATAAGCTCACCTGGTCTCCAGTCCACGGGCCATTTTCACAAAGGGTACTGAAGCATTCTGATTGGTCTGTTTTCTACTTTCCGACAGGACATAACTTACGCACCTTTGTGAAACTGTCACCCGGTCAGCCAATAATGCATATACGCCGTGATAACGAGGGTTACTGGGCCAGTACTGGATCATGTGTCAGTATTATTGTTCGGATATTTTGAAATATTTTAACCAGGACATGTCGCCGCCTATTGGTAAATAAACTATTGAAAATATCCAACGGCTGACCTGTGTGATTGACTCTCTTTAATAATATTGGCTTCGTGAACATATGAAATGCATAGATAAATCAGACAAACTACGTTTCGCAATAAGATGATGGCGGGCAAAGCTGTGGTAGGGTGTTGGGTGTTGGGTGTTGGGTGGTGTGAGTTCTGGTAGTAATTGCGAATAATCATAATCAACTGTTGTGTATATTTACAGCTAATTTACAGGGTACAGATGCAAAGTCCGGCTGCTAATTTTTTTGTAGACGACATATTCCAGAGGCTATATCTCAGGAGCTACTAAATATTTTGAAAAGATTTGACTGAAAGTTGTTGGTGGCTAAGCCACCAGCAACTTTCAGTCAAATTACTTTCAAAATATTTAACAGGTTACGAGTTTTGCTTATTGGAATAATTCTATGGTGCCTCGCAGCAACGGGACAGTTAAATACGGCGATTGCGTAGTTAATCACGCTGGTTGCAGAGCTGATCGGGATGTATATTGTTGAATAATAGCTAGGCTTCGAACGATAATGAGCGTTATTACCGCCATTCCTTTGACGTCAATTTTGTCACGATGCGACGCGATCTAGCTTTATTGTATTTCAATGGAACAGGATATGCGCATTTTGTCCACGGTAATCGTATAATTGCCCTGATTTCGGATGTTGCTCTACAGTACAGCTAATAAATAATTTGTTTGCTTACAAAACAAAAACAGAAACATGTTGGTTAGGAAGAAATGTTGAATATTTTGAGCATAATTGAGGAAAACAGTTTTAGCTATACCCCGCCATTCTCTAGCTAAACTCCACCCACTCGCCGTGTTGGGATTGATCGATCCATGAACTATCTGACTATCAATTTTCAGAAAACTATGTCTACGTCATTCATGATGTCATTGATTATGACGTGATTCTACCTTTCACGTAGTGGATTATGACGTCATATGATCGATGGATAAACTGGAAATGTCAGTTGGATTGGAGGACATTGCTGTCTTAGAAATCGAATTATGCTCAAAATATCAACAGTATGTTTTGTTTTGGAAACATGTTACATTTTTTCTGAGGTGTACTTTATACAAATATTGTCGCGCTAACACAACCATGGGGGGTGGGTGGGTGGTGGCCCAAATAAATATCAATGCACGCGACTGAGAAAGCAATCCCTGAGAGAGAGATCGAGAGAGAGAGAGATCGAGAGAGAGAGAGAGAGGGAGAGAGGGAGGGAGGGAGGGAGGGACGGATGGAGGGAGGGAGGGAGGGAGGGGTGAAGATGGAGAGACGGGGAGAGATGGAGAGAGAGGGAGAGAGAGAGAGAGAGGGGTGGGGGTGGAGAGAGAGAGGGCAAGGGAAGGAGTGAGTGAGGGAGGGATGGAGAGACTGGGAGAGATGGAGAGAGAGAGAGGGAGGGGAGAGAGACAGAAAGAAATAGAGGTAGAGAGGGGAGAGGAAGGGAGCGGGAAGAGGGTTGGAGAGGGGAGAGTGGAGAGAGAGAAAGAAAGAAATAGAAAAGAGAGAGAGAGAGAGAGAGAGAAAAAGAGAGGCATGGAGAGGGACACAGATAGGCACCGAACTGGAGAAAGTGAGAGGCGGAGAGAAAGATAAATGAATGAATGTGAATGAATGACTGAATGAATGAATGAATGAATGAATGAATAGGTGGATGGATGGTGGGATGGTCGGCCTGTCGGTGGGTGGGTGTATCAGTGGGTCGGTGGGTTAATTGACCTATGTCTGGCTGGCTTGGTGGGTGTATGGCTGGATGGGTGTGTGGATGGGTGGATGGAGGGCTGAAAGCACACGTTTGCTTGCTTGCGTACATGTGCGCGTGAATTATATCACTAGGAATAGTATGGTGCAACCCCGCACTATCTCTTGAATAGGCGACAGACGGTGAGTCAGTGACCCTGCAAAATGTCCCAGCTTAATAACAAGCCCCTCAGGAGAAGCTCTCCGCTCTTCGAATGGTCAATTATTTACACAATGGTTTCTATCGACCAAATAAGGTTATGTAACAAATCCTCAAAATTCACAAGAGAATTTCGCACTCGAACACAACCAATTCACTCTCAAATAAAACGACACCCCCTGAATGCAATACCACGTCTGTATAAAGAATCTCAGATTGTGGTTCTAAGACCTCCCCCCCCCCCCCCCCCCCCCCCTCAACCCCGTCTTAACGTACCGCTGTCGTTTGACCACCTGTAGCTGTCTACCGTAGGAGACATAAACACTTTTGACTGTAATGGTAATTAATCATCTTTTTTATTTTAAATCACTGCAGCATGGATTTCAGCAAGTTAAGAATAGAATGTGTGACATGTTTAAAAAAAAAAATTTCCAGGCAAAGCCAGAAAGGATTTTCTGTCAATTCGCATTTCCAGAGCATCCATCCATCATCTGACCTCGTATGACGTCATAATCAGCTCAGCGTGTGTATGATGACGTCACAATCATTACGTCACAAAGGGTTCCATATAGACCGTCATCAAATCTCAAACAGTCCGACACGTTGTATGAATTGTATGTCTTTGTAATTCTTTGCTATTTAATAAACATGCTGTTGAATATTTTAGGCAGCAATAGCAACCAGTCAAATTAGTTTCAAAATATTCAACTGCTTACCTGTGTAGTTTTTTTGGAAATTGACAGTCAGGGTGTTCGGGGATCGATCGATCCCAACACGAGCGAGGTGTGGGTGGAGCTTAGCTAGAGATGGGCGGGGCATAGCTAAACCGGAAATGTCCATTGTGTTTTACAATGTAATCATCGCGTATTTCGTTATACCCCGCCATTTTGTCTCTGTATGAGTTCGAAGTGATCTTCACAACAAATATATACGGAATGGAACCATCATATGCTAAGATTGATTTTCTTTCATTGCATTGAGGCGCACAATGTAAGCCTCTAAAACATACAATTCAACTCATTTTATTTTCAAGCATTCTGGTGTCAGTCTGGGCCTTTACGCATATATACATGACGTAGCGGTACTAAATAGGCACCAGGTGAATGGCATTCTAATTAAATTCATGCAGACTACATTTTCAACGGGGGTTAACTCTGGATATGCTGATAGGCCACCAACAAGTTTCAGTCAAATTGTTTTTAAAATAGTCAGCAGGTCCAGAGTTATTCCCCATTGACTGCATTGTCTGCTGGCTTTCAGCAGTCGGGCAGCTAATCAGCTTTTAATAGAATGAAGCAATGTATCGAGTGTTAGGTGCTAAGAATTGGATATATTTTGTTTGACGGTGGAAGAGAAATCTGGAATATACCATATATCCATTAGTATAACATATTCGGTCAACTGCATATTCTACATGGTATATTCTATCACATGAATAGCTAGTATAAGATGAGGTTATGTCCGACATATTCTATCACCTGAATAGCTTGTAAAAGATGAGTTCATGTATGACATATTCTAGTAACTGAATATCTACTATAAGATGTGTTTAAATATGGCATATTCTATCATCTAAATAGCCAGTATAAGATGAGTTTATGCATGACATATTCTATCACCTGAATAGCTAGTATAAGATGAATTTAAGTATGACGTATTCTATCACCTGAATAGCTAGTATAAGATGAGTTTATGTATGACGTATTCTATCACCTGAATAGCTAGGATAAGATGGGTTTATGCATGACATATTCTATCACCTGAATAGATAGTATAAGATGAATTTGTGTATGACGTATTCTATCACCTGAATAGCTAGTATAAGATGAGTTTATGTATGACATATTCTATCACCTGAATAGCTAGTATAAGATGAGTTTATATATGACGTATTCTATCACCTGAATAGCTAGTATAAGATGAGTTTATGTATGACGTATTCTATCATCTGAATAGCTAATCTATGGTGATTTGGGTATTCGTCTTGTTTTCTACCACCACCCACCATTTAGCACCAGGGCTGACCGTTGCTCTTACATCTCGTAAAATCTGTGAGTACATTGATACGAAACATCACCTCATTGAAGATCCTCTTCGAGTGGTTTGAGATGGAGTCATCCCAAAGGAACATGACGATGGACTATAGGAAAAGAAAGACACCGCCACCAACAGATGAATCCGATCTGTCAATCGAGTATATGACGTCAAAATCAATTACGTCACATGTAGGTTGACGTCAGAATCATAATTGACAAAAATACGCCGTCATAACTTTGGAATAGTCCGAAAGTTGTACGAATTATATGTATTCACTATTTAATAAACAATCGTGAAATAATTTGAAACTAATTTGACTGGGCGCTGTTACCATAGGCAGCAACATCACGCCGTCAAATTATTTTCAAAATATTCAACAGCTCGCCTGAATAGTTACCTTGAAAAGAGGATTCTGGGACGTCACTGGTCAAAGTATATAGATCGATCCCAACACGTTCAAACCCTGGGCGGAGCTTAGCTAGGTATGGGTGGAGATTAGCTAGGTATGGGTGGAGAGTAGCTAAAAGTGGATTCATCCATTACGCTACAGAGCTTGTGATCCGACAACGACTTAACGCTTGCAGACTAGATACACAAGATTACTTATGATGTAGAAAATATTATGCGGAATATTTTGAAAGTAATTCGACTGGGTGATGTTGCTACCTATAGTAAAGTTAAATTAGATTGAAAATATTCAACAATTCACCAGCATCCATGTTGTATAAGTGTCTTGGAATGGACACAATGGAATGCCAAATGTTGACGAGTCTGACACCAAGGGCTGCGAAATAATCGAGTAAAATACGTTTAGCAAGGTCACATTTGGAACGTACCACAATTCGTTCCAAAATGAGATTAAGCCTGCGTAATAAATGTTATATGGAATGACAACTCAGTCAGCGACATTCATTCAAAATTATTTTCAAAGAAAATTCTTAAGAAACCCCACACATGACGAACCACCATCCAATCACCACAATGAAAGAATCCAGTTTATCGATCAATCATAAGAAGCCATAATCAATTACGTCACATGTAGGTGGACGTTATGAATGAAGCGATTTAGTCCGTCATTTATGCTTATTAGTCCGCCACGTCGTACGAATTGTATATCTTTACTATTTAATAAACATGCTGTTGAAACTAATAGGCAGCAACAGCACCAATCAAATTAGTTTCAAAATATTCGACAGCTTACCTATATAGTTTTCTGGAAATTGAGATTCAGGGCACGGATCGATCGATCCTAGCAAGGGAAAAGCGTGGGTGGACCTTAGCTATAGAGATAAGCGGGTATAGCTAACACTGGATTCACCCATTGCACGCTGGTTAAAGAAGACAAGGCTCGCGTGTAATCCTTATTACCGACTCTCCTTAAAAGGACGCTGCAATAAAGTCATTACTCTTTGAACAGCCGGACACCTCCCAGGATAGCGATAAAAAGGCTATGGCTAAAATTCAATTCGAACAATTTGCCTAATTTGCTACCCCGTGAGGGAGGGATGAGTATGTAACAGTGTAAATTGAATCTGCCTCATCAAAGTTACTGGTGTATTGGGGGCAAACCCTTCAGAGATTTATCAGGGTGCGATGGAAATTTCGTCAAAGACAAACACGCTACAACTATATGAGGTTAGTGGCAAAATAAATCCATTGCATAAACTAATGAAGTTTACTAGCTAGTCCTGTCATTGGAAGAAAGAATTTAGGTGCACAGGCACAAAATAGTGACAGAAGCATTGGCACGCTTATTTGTTAATTTTTCAGATGTAGTTTGATGTAGTTCGATGCCTTATAACTATTTGTTTGAACAACAATCAATAAAATATCAACCGTGTTACCAGATTTTTGCAATTCTACTTCTCATTCATCTTTCGAAACTCCGCCTCAGCTCATCGTCCTATCGCACGATCCTTACTCTCCCACTCCCGTATCGAGTATCATGCCTGCGGGCTATAATATCTAAGCTAAGTTTTAACAAAACGTCATAAATGAGGTCAGTCAACTTTCGCACAATGAAATTGCCAGGTTGTTATCATTCTAATAATATACTGTCAATCACATAGATTGACATTTGAGTCTCGCGAGCTCTCCACCGATATTGGCACAAAGCCACGCCTCTAATTTTAGATTGCTAGTTAGATTGAAGTAGGCAGAAATCTGATTGGCGGCGAGAAAACCTAGCAGTCAACATAACGAGATATCAACGGTCTACCATTATGGCCTCGAACGGTGTAGCTATGTGAGTGGGCGTACGTTAGTCGTACTAACATACGCCCACTCACATCGCTTCGCCGTTCGAGGCCGTACTTGCAGACCTGTAATTTCTTGCTATGTGAAGTAACATTACGCTAGTGGGCTGAGGGCAGCCAAGCAGATTTCTACCTACTTTAAGCTAGCTATCAAACTAAAAATAGAGGCGTCGCTTCGTGCCAATATCGATGGGGAGTTCGCGAGACACGAATTTCAAGCGATGTGATTGCCTGTACATTAGTAGGATGATAATAACCAGGCAATTTTATTGAGCGGTAGTTTATGAAGTTTCACGAACTTAGCACAGCCATCAAAAGCGCGTAAGCATGCATCATTATATCGCACAGTCTCGCACTCACACTACGCTCTCGTATTGAGTCCCGTGCTTGCACACTTTTGATGTCAATGCTAAGTTCGCGAAACTTCATAAATGAGGTCAGTCAACTATCGCCTAATAAAGTTGCTTGGTTATTATCATCCTACTGATATACTGTCAATCACATAGATTGACATGCATGTCTCACAAGATCTCCATCGACATTGGCATGAAGCTACGCCTCTATTTTGTTATTTATAGCGAGATTGAAGTAGGCAGAAATCTGATTGTATGATTACTGTATTCTGCAACTGTAGTAGTAGAAACATCCTACAGCTGCATTCAGTCCTTCTTCGCTTCTACAAACTGTGTCTTGTCTTCAGCCGAACACCTTAGCTTCCTCAGCTCCATTCTTGACTTGAGTGTACCGAGTCCTGCTTTCCTGAGGTCACCTCGCAGCATGCTTAGCAGATTTATGCAATGACGTCCTCTCCTAGCTTTGGATTTGCTGGCTCCGAGTAGGGCGAATTCCAAGGCTCTCTGTGCTGGTGTCTCATCTGGCATCCTTAGCACATGGGCAAACATGGACCATCTTTGTTGGGCGACTTTTACAGACAGTGGCGACGTATTAAACATCTGGTATCGTGCATCGTTGGAAATTATGCTGTCTGGCCAGTGATGGTGCATAGGTGTTTGCGGTGGCAGGCATCAAGTTTATCTAGAGCTGCCTTTGGAGCTACCCAGCTGTTACAGCTATACAGCATCAGGGATACGCAGGTTGCATTGTATAAACGTAGCCTCTTTATCAAGGGCATCTTCGATCTACGAATCCATAGCTTCCAAAAGGACTGGAAAGCTATGTTCCCCTGTGGGGAGCCGATTGTTGTCTCAAACTCTACAGACTTCACTGACTTAACTCGTACTCTCAGCTTGGTGTCTGCAAGCAGTAGTCTCACTAGTCGTAGCTCATCTTCATTGCAACTGGTCTGGCAAAGTACATCTAGGATCTTTGAGCGTTTAATTGTGTCGAAGGCTTCTAACATGTCAATGGCCATTTTGTCGAAGTCCCAGTGTTTGGACATGACTACAGACACAAGCATGTGTTGAGCCCATACAATATCTGCGCGGCTGCGTCCATGTTTGAAGCCACTTTGATGTGATCCGGTGAAGTAATCGATCTTGTCTCAGATTGGATATGATTTTCCGTATGCTGTTGAGGAGCACTATGGGCCGCAGATTGGCTGGGGGCCCATGTGGCTTCTTGGGCTTGGGTAGTGCGATAAGGGTGCCTTGGCCTACAGCATCGATGGGAAGGTGGTGCATAAAAGCTGAATTGATTAGGTGCATGATCGGTTTTGAGATCATGTCACTTGCGTATTCGAATAGTTGATTGCTCATGCCATCAGGTCCAGATGCATGTTCATTTTTCAGGGCTTTAAGTGCCTTCTCAGCTTATGCTGTTTTAATTGCTGTTAGTAATGACCTGGGGTCTCCTGAGAATGTGTGCAAGGGCTCATCATCATTGTCAGTGAACTGTTCCTTGAACCATTCTCGGATCGCCTCGGCTTTTTCCTGGTCAGTCCCGATAAAGTGTCCTTCAGAGTTGTGTACAGTGAGTGGTGGTGTGTAGTCAGTAACTCTCAGGGCTCGGGCTGTCCGAAACATTTTGTGACAGTCACCCATGGCAGTGATTTCATCTGCTAGGGAGTCTGCCTGTTGAATAGCAAGATCTTTTAAGCATTTGCTAATGTGGCGCAGAATAATATTGCGCTCCGGGCGTAGTTTGGTGCGGTCTTCACTTTGGCCAATTTGATAGATGTGCAGCCGCAATGATTTCTGCTCTCCTGACAGTTTTACTACTAGAGGGTCGTCAGGGTCGTAAGTATACCTAGTTTGGTTGTTTTAAGCACCTATGGTGCTGGTAGCGGATGATTCCATAGATTTCAGTATTTTGGTTGGGGCTGCGTTTGGATCAGAGCTGACATCGATGTTAGCTATCTGCTTCCTGAGGCCTCCTTTATATGATATTTGAGTGTCAGTGTCGCTGATGAGCTTGGGTAGGTTGTAGGTGACTCTACCCTCTTGCCTGGTATGGTGTTTATATATTAGGTAGAGATCGTTCATCTGAAGGCGTGTAATGACTAGCTTATGGTCAGAATTGAGGTCTGTACCTCCATACGAACGAGCGTTCCGGATTAAAGGTTTTGCATCTGTCTTGCATAGTATGAAGTCTATTTGTTTGAAGACAACTGTTGTAGTCTTAGAAACTTTTGGGACTTTGCGATCAGTAATGTGTCCAGTTCATATTGTCCGGTGATGGCATGGGTGTTTGAAAGCCGTATTTGTGACAAATAGTTCATTGGAACTAAGAAATGCCACCAATGCATCTCCATTGCCGTTGCGTGTGCCCTCTCCATAGGATCGCATGCATAAGCCAAGTCCTGAACTTTTGTTCACAAGTCCGAGTTTACCCAGCTTGGAGTTGAAATCTCCACACACGAACAGTCGTCATCTAGCTGGGATTGTAATGGCGGAGCTCAGTTCTGCATAGAAGGAATCTAATATTGCTGGATTCTCTTTGGCTTTTTCGGTAGTTGGGCTGTATGCGTTGACATTTCGACACTTAGGAGTAGTGTGCTTTCACGTAGGTATAGCCAGGTCAATGAATGCAATGCGATCACTGACGTATCCAAAACTAATGACATGATCCAAGCCCCTTGGTCTGATTACGAATCCTATGCCCCGGTATGTGGCCTGTTTTTGCTCAATGAGCACTAGCTTATGGCCTGTCTGTAGTTGCTGCTCTGAGTGTTTAGCTACTTTAGTCTCTTGAATGCATACAATATCGATGTTATAGCGTTCACAGTCTGCACCTAGGCTTGCCTCTCTGATATTGCACTCAGACCACGTACATTCCACGTAACTATGGTAAACTCCTAGGAAGATTGGGTCGTCCGAGGATGTCGAGCACAGTTTCTTGTTTGAAGAAGGGTGGACATAATCAGAGTTGCCTCTATATGCGGATGTCAGCCCGCAATCTTTGATGACTAAGTTTCCCAACAAAGTTGGTACTTACGGAGGCGACCAGCGTGACGGTGTCATCTTTCTCTTCCTGATTGGGTACCTAAAAACCGGCAATCAACATAGCGAGAAATCGCAGGTTTGCAAGTACAGCCTCGAACAGTGAAGCGACGCGAGTGGGCGTATGTTAGTACGATGACAAGCACGGGACTCGATACTGAGAGCGTAGTACGATGGCGAGACCGTGCGATAGACATGGGCGCAAACACGAGATTTTCTCCGGGGTGGGGGGATAAGCCGGAGGGGTGGGGGTCTGGAGTCCCTCCCCCGAAATCTTTTGAAATCTAGATGCTCTCAGAAGGCATCTCACGCCTTTTTACAGGTAAATATGGGCACTTATTTGTTTGAAAAAATTATTATGTTTTATTAATTTTCAAGAATATATCATAGAACTGTAGTCCATTATGGGCTTCATCCTCGTATGTAGGCCCCTATAAAATACAGAAATAATGGTATAACGTACACAAAAATTATTAGTATAACGTTATTGTAAGAGATTCACAAGGAATCGGTACACAAAATGCAACACAAACAATGAGGCAATATAAGTATAAAGATGACTACACTATATATGACTAGACGTGCTTTTATACTAAACCCGGCAATATAGGGATCCATTTTAGCTATGCCCATCCTCCTAGGTCAAGCGAAGCCCCGCGCATACTTTGCCAGTTTTGGGATCGAGGGAAAGGTGATCATACTTTGTCTGAATCGCGAAAGTCCGAATTGGGGAAGTGGAGTTGGGGGATAATTTTCATACCTACATCCACGCAGGGAAATGGAGATATTTCTTAAATGAGACGCGCTGACTCTAGAGCACAATCAGATAAAATAATTTACTATAATTCGACCATATTCGCTACGGTTAGCAGCATTCCGTCTCTGTTTATGGAATGAAAGCAATGATCATACTTAGTCCGAATTGAGGAAGTCCATTTGGGGAAAGTTATTTCCATAGAGGTAAAAGGCACTAACTGGACTAGCGAAGATAGTTGAAATATTTCCAATTTCGTTATCTGATCGCGTGTAATCGTCATATTTGTTCTGGTATGCATTTAACCTTTCTGAATCAACTTACACTATTCGGACTTCCCAGGTTCAGACTAAGTATGATCACATTATTCGGGATCGATCAAAACCTGAATCCCCAGAACGTCAATATCAATGTAACCATAGAGATAAGTTTTTGAATATTTTAAAACTAAGTTGACCAGCCATGAACGCTGACAATGACAGCAACAGCGCCCTGCCAAACTAAGAAGCAAAATATTCAGCAAGCTGTTAGTAAAGACATACAATTCGCACACTTCACAGACTCCTCAATGTCCATGACGAAGCCAGATACGTCATCCATTACATATTTTGATTGTGACATCTGTCCATATGTGATGCAATTGACAACATCATATACTTGAGTTATTGCAATGCCAATATCAAGGAAACCATACAGGAAAACTTTTGATCTCTCCATTCTCAAAGTGAAATATGATCACTTTGAAGGCCGAGTGGAAAATATCTTACATGCGTATTTATTCCTAATATACATGCTTTAGTAAGTTAGTAAAAGGATACATAATGTCTGAAATCTGCCCAAATTCTGGAGGGGGCTAAAGATATGCTTAGCCCCAACCTTTTTTTCTAAAGACCCCCCTCCCCCTAGTTGAATAGGTGTTTGCGCCCATGGTGATAGGTCGATCGTTAGTACGATGCCTCAGCTAGGAGCATCATGGCAAGATTATTGTATTCATTTTTGGAGATTTATCGTGAAAAAAGAGTCTTTCTTTACTCATTATAACATATTTAGCATCGAACCAAGTCGTTTATTTGCTGTTTTGATATGTATTTCTGTAGGTTAGAAGCAAATCACAAATAATTAAATAACAGATGGTATTCTGCACCAAACACTTTATTCTGTGCAGTTACTGATACAGCTCACGGATAGCTTCTCTAAAAGAAGATAACACGCTCTGGTGAATATCTTGGACTCAATTTGATCGGAAGCCAATGATGACTTAAGTAATTCCAAAATATTCAATTGGCCATTTCTTATATCGTGTTCAAAATTGTATAAACCAACATGTTTCGTTTTTGGTTTGTTTTGGAAACATGCCAACTTATTTATAAGCTGTCTTGTAATAGCAATAGCACGGAATTATAGATGGAATGACAAACTGGGAGGAGTGGCGTAAATAGTTTGTCTGCAACACAGCGGGGTAGGTTTTATGGACGTTAACCTTTAACACCCTGCTGTCAAAATTATTAATTTTCAAATTAAGTTAAAAGATTTCGTCCACCAAAATTATTGAAAAATGTACACCAGTTTCTTTGATGTAGCCACAGTAAAATATAGAATATTGACATCATAGTGGCAAGGGCTAAAGATCCAACGCACACAAACGCAGTGAGGCATGGTCAGGAGACATGTAAATAAGCCAGACAATTTAACATTGAGCGTAAAACATATAACAGTAAGTCAATATGGTAAAAGACTAATTCTCGCTACTCATACACAGCATAGTACAGCCCTAAGTCATATGCAGAGAGATTTCAAAAAGACGAAAAGACGAAAGAAAAAAGCAATGTTTGTATAAAACCCTTTCAGGTGCGAGGAAATATACTAGAGAAGAGTTATTGTGAACCACCCGAGCCCGTAGTCCATTTTGATCTGGGTGAGAGCAAATTCAGAATGGAAGGGCGTGCGCATCACCTGGGTCTAATGGCACCAGGTATACCATGTACAAAAAGAGTCGTACTTTGTACAGTAGGCTATTGATGCTCTAGTATATGTATGATTACTGTATTCTGCGCCTGTAGTAGAAGAAACATCCTACAGCTGCAATCACTCCTTCTTCGCTTGTGCCCACTATGTCTTGTCCTCAGCGAAAATCTGTAGCTTCATCAAGTTCATTTGAGTGTAACGAGTCCTGCTTTCTTGACGTCACCCCGCATCTTTCTTAACAGATTCATATAATGGCGCCCTCTCCTGGAAGAAAAGGGTTGTACCAGGAAGATGGGGAAGAGCAGAGAGATGTTTTTCCTAAGAAGGAGAAGCCAAACACAAATGAAAATTTAAGCGGCTCCTGGTAAAGGTGATGATTGGATACAGTTGAATTGGAGTGATTGCTGCCTAAGGCAGTAATGTCGTCCGGTCCAATTGTGGTCAGAATATTCAACAAAATCTTCTTACTAACTGGAGACATGTTGACCTGTTTATACACTTTATTGTACTGAAACTATGCAAGCATGTGCGTACACATCATTCGGAGTTCCTTCCACTCATACCCTTCTTCCCGTGTCTATTCTCTCTCACTATCCCCCCCCCCCCCACCCCCACCCCCACCCCCTCTCTCTCTCGCGCGCGCGCGTGCGCGCTCTCTCACAATACTCTCTCCAAATTTACTGTTAAATTATTAATTTTAATCCTATCTTGTGCACGGTCATACGACGTCTGTCTTATCGTGCTCCCACTTGAACTAAATACATTCTTTTAAACCAAAGGTGATGACTCATTGGAAAGTGCGGGTGTTCCGAACACACGGACATGGCAACACGACTAATCCAAGCGGTTATAGAAAGCAAAATGGACTTGGCTGTAATCTAGACTGATATGGTCAATGCAAATGGCTCAGTCGCACGCCAACGAGTGAAGAATCCCCTAGAGAATAATCGGTATTCGATACACAGTGAACAGCACATCGACAATCTCAGAGACTGACTGAACTTGGCATCGCAACTGGATCCATCATCTTTCGTGCATTTTATAACAGCAGTTAAGTTGATTGCCTGCATCGGCAAGAGATGACTGTTGATGCTAAATGTTAGACTCAGGAGTGTATCAGCCACATATCAAAGTTTTTTTTATGGATGCCTTTAAACCAATGACAGCAAAAGCAGACATGAAGCTCGCTAATGGAAGGACTGAATAGATTTACAGGATGGGCGCATATAGAGTTTAAAGGTAGCACGACTAAGTACACCTGAGAGATAAATTAAAATTAAATATGTCCTTGCCTCAGATCTTGGTAGATTATGCTCGGTATGGGCCCAGTACCGGACCAGTAAGTGGTGTTATCGTGGCGGATAAAGATTATCCAAATATATATTACGCGTCGTCGTGATGGAAACAGGGGTCATACAGGGGCACATTCCCCGCATTCGACTGATAGATAGTCAACTATAATCAACTATTATTTGCCAGACGAGCATTCCCTAGACTACAATCTACACACGAGCGACAACTATGTGTGAGAAAAATATTCGCAACTTATGTGCTGTTTTCTCTAGCAATATGCATATAAGCTACCCTGATATCGCAGCTTACATGGCCGATGTTGGGCCGATACTGAAGGCACAGTATCGGCACATCATCGACCAAGTAAGCTACATTATCTGAGAATGCTTTAGATATTAATTCAAATAATTCAGCAACCATGCCAGAGTTTGAAGAAAATTGTGAATTTTGATGGCAGATCATCCGTCCCAATTAACTACTTTGTTGCGTGTAAGTGAGCGCGTCCCTGTGCGTTCGTGCACGCATTTGTGCGTGTGTGCTTATGTGTGTGCCTATGGGTATTTTAGTGCGCGACTGGGTGCTTCTATGAGTGCTTATGTGAGTGGTAGAGAGTACAAATGTGCGTGGTGATCACTTAAACGTGCTCATTTCGAGTGCATCCATATGTCGAAGATGTCTAGCGTGTTCATACAGAAGCGTTGCGATCTACAACGGGGTTTGCAGCCAAATGTTATTGTGTGTATGATTTATCGTCCCTAAGCTGGAGTTATGGCTGAAGCTAACCAGCATGGCGTACAGGGGTTGGGGTGGGTGGGGTGGGAGATTGGGGGTGGGGGGTATTCCTACGAAAAGACCGGGTAAAGTGGGTGAGAAGGAACTTGCAGCGAAATTAGTGGTTGTCATCTGGTCGACTATTTCGTTACTCAGCAAAAAGATAAGACTACCTATTCCACAGGAGAGCTTGAGATGTGATCTGTGTCGACTCCGCTAGCGCGACGTAAGCCAATGCAGGAATCCAGTTTTAGCTATTCCCCGACATTCTCCAGCCAAGCTCCACTTACGCTTTGATCGTTGCACTCTCTGAATCTCAAACGTCGTAATCAATTACGTTATGAATGATTTAGATTTAGTCCATCATAAACCCTTAATAGTGCGTCAAGTTGTACGAATTGTATGTCTTTATTATTTATTAAACATTCAGTTGAATATTTTGAAACTAATTTGACTGGGTGCTGATAGGCAGCAACAGCACCAAGTCAAATTAATTTCAAAATATTCACCAACTTACCTGTATACTTTTCTGGAAATTGAGATTCGGCGATTGAATGGATCGATCGACCCCAACACGGGAAAAGCATCGGTGGAGCTTAGCCAGAGATGGGCGGGGCATAGATAAAAACTTGATTCTTCCATTAGTTGATCTGGCCAAATAATCCGATATCTACGCCATTGGCGTCATAATGTGCATTGACAAAACAGAGCAAAAAGTCAGAGCTCATCCGAGTGCAGTTTAATTTGATATATAATAAAATAATCACGGCTGTTATGTAACGCGATACAAGATTGCTTGCGTGTTAAATGTGAATATGCCCTGAGTAAGACTATGATATAGTAAATAAGAAAATGTATTTCATCTTAAGACGCGCTTCCTGCGACGGTACTCAAAGAGATTCCTATTACTTGACATTTCCATCACGTTTCCAGCTAAATTGGACTGCATACTTCGTTAAATTATGTATAAAGAAACATTAGACTGCATGCAAGGGTACGGAGCCAGACATCTTGAATGGCTTCATGCCATTTGTCAATTATAAATCTAGGCGTACTGATAAATTGAGATTATTGAACTCTTACAACCCAAACACTATTGCAGTGGCCAGTGCTCTAATAACGCGGGATACTGTGCTGATACTGGGTAGTGGCCCAGTGCTGGCCCAGTGCTATGCGTTATTAGGACACGGGTCTCCGCATTCGCCATACACACTACTATGGCATCGAGTGTCTGGCTATCAGCAATCGGGGCCAAAATAGATATGGAACAAGCTACAGGTTTATTTCGTTGCTTCCAGGTTACAGCGTGACGTATGGATACAGTAATAGATAGGTATATTTGAAATGAATAAAGCAAGTGCTAACGTACACAATAAGTGCATATATAAATACACGTAAAATCGCTGTTGATTGTTGTTTATTGACCGACTGTCATCGCCGTCGGTCATCGTCGTCGGTCATCGTAATCGTCGGTTATCGTCGTCGGTCGATCGGTTGGTCGGAAGTCTTCCCGGTCGTCGTCGTCGTCGTCGTCGTCGTCATCTCCTCTTAGGGTTAATAATGGTTTAAGTATAACATCTTATATGAAGAGGCTAGCTTTTCAAACCTGACACTAGCATATCGCGTATAGATTATGGTAATTTATTGAGACAGGATAACCTTAAATGACGTTTCATTAAATAATAGTTGAGGGTCAGACGCAAGTGTCTCGTCTTGCTATAGGTATCTAAATACATCACCGGCTTGTACCATACAGAATTCATCGTCGTGTATGCGAACATCTTTAACGTTTCTAGATTCTTATAGCCCTCTATGTTTCCTGAGATATTATACGTCTTAATAGTATACCCACATACTGGCTATTCATTCACTCTGGTAAATATTTTGAAAATAATCTCACTGGGAGCTATTGCTGGCAGCAACAGCTTCCGGTGAAATTAGTTTCAAGCTTCTCAAGATATTTCACGTATAGTAATCTAGAAATGAAGACATTCGAATGCCAAGCCTTAAAAGATGTTAGCTGGAAAAATCTATCCGTATAACATACGGAATTATCTACATAAATGACTCTAGGCAGACACTAATAGCATCTGAACATCTATTCGTAGCCAAACTACGTACGCATAGGTCTATGCTGATCTATGGCAACATCGTAATTCCCGCGAGAGACGGTAGCAGTTCTCGCGAGATAAGAAGCTGCTGACATACGCCAATTTAGCAAAGATAAACAGTTCACATCATCTGTCTAAAATCTGTCATCCATGGGAGCATTTAGTGCTTGCTCTTCCAGGAAGTCTTGTAGTTCAACCTGTCTATAACCGAGACCTGTTTCTATGGCGTCAAAATGGTTGTTCATTATGACGGGGTGGGGTGGGGTGTATAAGACCGAGAGACCCACCGTTATTTGGCCTGAAATGTTATGGCGGGTTCCGGTCTGTCACTCAAGTATATTACGTCATGATTATCATGTTGTTAGTTTAACAACAGTATACAATTTGCACACGTGGGGATGGCACAAGGAGGATATATTGTGAGAATCGTTGTCAGACAACATTTTTTTCAAAATATTCAATCTATAGCAAAGCGTAATCCTAATAATTACATACAATTCGTAACCGAATGCGTGGGTGGGTTGGGTGGGACTTGACCGGGTCTCACTTCTCCTTCCACTTTCGTTTCGGTTACATGCAAGAAAGGAGAAGAGAAGACCGGGAGAAAGCCCTATGGGTTATCGGGTTGGTACAATTTCAATAAGCAAATATATTAATCCTGTATTTAATTTTCCATTATCAATTGATCTCAATAGGCGCAATAGTTGGATTCGATAGAAGCTTATACTCTTGTTAATTTATGTATATTTGTATTGTGCAACATTATTGTGTTAATTTCTATGTTCGATGTTCTAATATTATAAATTCTGTTGGGTATTTTGGGGCTGGTTGTCTGGTGGGTGTTGGTGCCATAGGTAGAAGCACCTCGCTGGTCCGATTGGTTCCAAAATACGCAACAGCTTTCTATGCATAGTTACTTGGTGTCGTCATTTGGAGATCACTTTGCTGTAGTGTATTTACGGGTGATCTGGAATATCTCGTGGTATGGTTGATTTGCACTGCATACCATTTATAAATTTTGTAAGCTCAATTATTGTTGCAACTAAATTGCATATTTTCGTAACGATATTGTACACCGCCGTACGCCTCCGTACGTGGGAATGTGTGTTTTGTGCGTGCGCTTTTGCATGTGTGTGTGCGTGTGAAAGTGTGTGTGCGTGCGTACGTGCGTGTGTGCATGCGTGGGTGCATGTGTGCGAGTGTGCGCACGCGTAGGAGTGCCTGCACGTGAGATTGCGTCTGCGAGCATGTATATGATTGGGCGTGTGTTCGTGTGTGTATACGAGTGTGCATGGGCGCATGTGCGCGTGTGTATGCGTTGGTGGTGTGCGTTCGAGTGTCTGGCACGTGCATGTCTGTGCGCGTGAGTGCGTTTCTGTGTGGTTGAGTGGATGTGTGTATAAATTATTGCAAGATCAGAGTTAAATGTTGACATATACAGCCATAGTATACTTACACCTATGCATTAATTGAATGTTATATACGGTATCCGTCATGTATATATTGTGTTCAATGTGCGCTCAAGGGCCGATGGCCTAATGGGGAAATAAATATTTATCTATTAAATACGTCACTTGTTAGCTGATGTCCAAATGGAAATGGCGTAGCTCCGTCACAAAAGAGCACGAATTGTATATCTTCATTGAATTTACAATTCAATAAATATTCTATTTATTATTTTGAAAACTAATTTAACTGGGACCTGTTGCTGCCATCTATTAAAATACATACCTGTATAATAGTTGCCTTGACATTGTGATTCTTAGAATTTGGGCTTCAGCATCTTAAAATAGAACCAAGCGCGCGAATAATGTGGGCGGGGCTTATCTGGAAATGGAGGAGTCCAGTTTTCCCATCAATAATATGACGTCATAATCAACTACGTGACATCAATGACGTAGCTATGTTCGTCATGAACGCTTAATTGATGTCGGACTAAGAGTTGTTGCACGAATGTCTTTACTATTTAATAATCATGCTATTAAATATTTTGATACTAATTTAACTTGGCACTGTTGTTGCCTATAGGGCCTAGTCAAATTAGATTAAAAATATTACCGGTATAATTTTCAGGAAATTGATAGTCAGGGAGTTCATGGATTGATCGATCCCAATACGGTCTAAGCGTGGGTGGAGCTTAGCTAAAGATTGGCGAAGCATGGCTAAAACTGGATCGCTTCTTTGGCGGCGAATATATAGAAATGATCCGCCGATTGACCATATCAAATGACTTTATCAAGATAAGATATGATAGATTTACAGAACGCAGGCTAATAAGCCTCTGTGTTCCAATAGTATTGCTAGACTGTTATAGTGTAATTCGGTTTTTGTAGTCAAATTTTATGTCTTGATTAGACCAGTGCTTATCTAGCCTATTCTTGAATGTGTTCATGGTTGGGGAAGTTACGATTTTGTATGTGAGTGAGTTCCAGACATCGATTACTCTATTTGTGAAATAATGTTTCCTGAATTCATGTGAGAAGCGATTTTTTTTTTTCGGTTTGTATGTGTGTCCTCTGGTTATTGAATGGTTCATTGTGAATAAATTTTGTGTTACTTGTTTATCATAGTGTCCACGCATAATTTTATAAACTTCTATCATGTTTCCACGAAGTCTACAGTATTTTAATGTCGGGAGATTAATTTTTTTCAACCTATCAGGATAGCTCATTCCCTTCATTCAAGGAATCTGCCTGGTTGCTCTTCTTTGTACATTTCCAATACTAGTAGTGTCTTTCTCTTCGTATGGACACTACACACTATTTGCATATGTAACGTGTGGTCGTACTAATGCCGTGTATAGTAGACTGAATGTTTCCTCGCTTAGGTATGTATGAGTTCTCCGAATTATTGCCATGATCGTGTTAGCCTTGTTCACTTGTTGTTGTATATGTTGACTAAAATTTAGTTGCCCCTCTATGAGTACACCAATATCTTTTTCGAATTCTGTATGTTCTAGAGCTATGGGAGATCCATCATCGTTGCATAGATAGTATGTTTTATTGTCATGGAATGGTTTTGGTTTTATTTCTAGAATGTGACATTTGCGGGGATGGAATTTCAGGAGCCAAGTATTTGTCCAGTCATTCATGGAGTCAAGTCTTTCTGGACTATATCGATGTCTTTACCATCTTGAATTTCTTTATATATCTTTGTGTCATCAGCAAATAGATAGACTTCTGAACTTATGCTATCCGGGAGATTATATATGTAGATGACGAATAAAATAGGGCCAATAACACTTCCTTGTGGCACACCACTGTTGATATCATGCCAAGACGAGAATGTGTTGTTTACACGTACCCTCTGTTTGCGTTGGTTTAGAAAGTCCCTTATCCAATTACACATTATGCCACTAAATCCATGAGCTTTGAGTTTCACCATAAGTCTTTCATGGGGGACTTTATCAAAGGCTTTCATAAAGTCCATGTATAACACTTATTTCACCAGAGGCATCGATAATTTTTGTCCAGTGATCTAATACGTTTAGTAGTTGTAGTGTGGTAGACCTTTCTTTAATGAAGCCAAATTGTTTGGTACTGAATAAGTGATTTTCTTTCATGTGCTTGACTATCTTGTCCCGAATTAGTTTTTCGATTAACTTGCATATTGTGCTTGTTAGGCTTATTGGCCTGTAATTGCCAGGTTCCCTTTTTGCTCCCTTTTTAAAGATTGGTGTCGTGTTAGCGGGCTTCCATTGCCTTGGTACCCTCCCTGTTGAGAAAGATTTGTTGAATATCAAAGTAAGAGATGCGGAGACGACTTCCTTGAGCTCATAGATGATTCAAGGATGGATTTTGTCAGGCCCCGGTGACTTGGAGATATTGATAGATTCTAAAAGTGTAATAGTTTCATTACCATCGAATTCAGTGTCATTTGAATTATTGATGTAATTTCGTTTGTTAAGGGATGGGATCTGTGCTGTATGTTCATTAATAAAAACAGTGCTGTAGAATTTTGCTAATGCTTCTGCTTTATCAGCATCGTTTTGTATTTTCTGCATGAAGCCATCATCTACTTCAACTTCCAGTTCTGGTATTCCTGTGCTAATCTTTCTCAGGCGATTTACATGAAACCAGAATTCTTGGGGGTTAGATTTTACACTCTTGGCAATATCTTTCTCTTTGTCCCATTTTGCATTTCTAGTTAGTGTTTTTAGTTTATTCCGGAGATTGGCGTACGCCAGTCTATCTACTTTATTACGGGGTTTCAGATATGTTGTCCAACTTTTGTTCTTATTCTTTATTAGTTAGAATTCTGGGTGTAATTGGTGCTATTTTTCTGTTCCTGTTTTTGTTAAAATTGTACCTTGGTATGTACTTATCTTCTGCGAGCTGTAGTCTTCTGCAGAATATGGAGAACACGTCATCTACTTCCTTATCTTTGAATAATTCTTCCCAGTCGATATTTAACTCATTTCTCATTTTCTCATAGTCTCCTTTATCGTAGTTTACTCTCTCCTTGTCGCAGATCTCATATTTGTCTATACACTGGAGATTGCATGTAATGACTGCATGGTCACTGCTTCCTAGTGGACTGCCATACTCAATGTCGGACACAAGATTATCATCATCGCATAAAATTAAGTCTAAGATATTGGGATTATTATTTCCTCTTAAGCGGGTAAGTTTGTCAATTTTCAGAAAGCCGTCTCTGAGGCATTCTAAAAATTCTCCACTACCTTCAGTTCCAACCCATGATTCCCATAGAATTTTCGGAAAGTTAAAATCACCACATATCAATGTGTGAATATGCTTTTGTGTTACTGGTAACACTGTGCAACAGATTGTTCATTAGATTGTTATTTGTTTCACTACTGTTAGGACGTCTATAAATTACCCCTACTAATAAATTTTCATTGACGTCTAGATTTTTTTTAACAAGACAATGTTCTTCGAAGGCATTATATAGCTTGAGCTCATTATCTCTCAATTCTTGTGTGACAAGTATCATAATTGCCCTCCAGTTTGTTCTGAGAAGTTATTTGGGAAGGTATGGCTATTTCCTCTTTACTGGGTATAAATCTAGAAGTTTTAGGGAACACTTCTGTTATTAGAATTATATCCAGCTGTTGTTCCATACCATTTATTCTTGCTTGGAATTCAGCACGTTTGTTTAGCAAGCTATCAGCATTGGTGTACATGCATTTCAACCTAGTCTCAGACTTTTCCACTACAGAGCAATGATTGGATTTAGGATCTGGGCCATAATTGCAGTGATTTGCATAACTGTCGTTGAGTTGACAGGTGGCTTGCCAGGTTTTTTAATACCTGGTGGCAGTGTTTTAATGTGTTAAATTAGTGCATCATAACCATTGATCATGCCAGGCACTTTCCGCCTGCCAATGCCATTGGCGCCTACGTGTATGACAATGGAATTGAATGCATCCATTGATAGCAATTGCTCTAGCTGATCAGTGACCTCACTAATTCTAGCACCACCATAAGACCGAACTGTAATGTCCATGGTTTCAGTCGACATATACCTGCCACTGAACTTTCTCAGGGTAGAGCTCCCAATAATTAAAACTTAGTTACTTTTAGTCATACTTGTGTGGGTTGGTGGCAGTCTGTTTTGTAACTGTCGGCTTGCATTCTTGTATGCGTGCTTGGTAGCAGATTTGTTTTGGGGCTGACTGATAGTGCTCATATTTTGGCTGTTGCTTGCAGCAACTTGGCTGTAGCTTCTGTTCCCAGGCTTGACAGTGTCGGTATTTACAGCATAGTTTGTATTCGTCTGAGCAATGTGAGGATGTTTTTGACATGCCACCCCACCGGAGGCATCCTAGTACTTATCTGCATGTTATGGGTGCCAATACTGTTTGGTTTGTGCTGAATAATGTGATCTGCAGGATCGTGCGCTGCTGAGCCTGGAGGCCCTGTGTTATGCATTTCTTGTCATGTTTGGTAATGATCACATGTCTGAGTTGATGTTGGTGTCAGTGTGATATGTTTGTCGGTTTGGTTAGGTCTGATATTACGTTCAATGGCCTTAGCATGATCATGTGATGCGATCTCATTTATGCTAATAGCTTTTTCTCGTTTGATTTCGCATATCTGATCTTGCAGTGAGTAGTGGCTTGTTGGATCTCCTCAGACTGCTGTAACACAGCAGGTAATAGTTCATTTGTGAGATGTATGGGCTGATTTATGTCACTGTGACTGGTATTACACACATTCGCACAATCTATCGGATTGCCATCCTTTCTGTTCAATGTAGAAGTGTTGTTTACATTTGAATCTCTATCTGATCTCGATGATGACTGTGAAGCTGGAGATGAGGTTGTTGGATTGTTCGTGCATATATCACGGGATACAATTGGATCATTACTTATTGTGTTTTGCCAATATTCTTTGGCATAGACAGAAACATGCTAGGCTAGGAATTCGGTGATATGGTCTGAATTGGGAGTACAATTCTTGCAGGTAAACATTCGTTTGGATGATGTCAATGCAGAAAGCATGAAGGGTGGTAGCTCCGTACACGTATAGTGTAACCATTACTTACATGTATAACATTTTTATCATAAATTTGTTGTTACCACTTCCACACATACACTGTTTTGTTGTGCCAATTGGTATGTGGGAAGCGCTTGTAGAAACAATCATCACATAGGAAGTCATCACAGTGCCGGTTTATTACCGACTTATGTTTACATCCACAATCATAGCAATTCATTACTGTCTCAGTCCTATTGCTTAAGCTCTAAGAATTAAATGTGTGTGAGCATAGTTGTCTGCACAAAGGTCGTGTTAGCCTATGTGCACAGACAATTCACAAGAGGATAGAACAGAAAACCGTGGTTAAACTAGAGTGCGTTAGGTCCTTTGCCCCGCGGCTACTCGGGGAAAGATAGAAGACAAGGGGCAGCCGGAGATTCACATATATACATAATAAATTACTTAGTAAGACAGACAGGTGGGTTGCCAAGTGCAATCTATTTTGATTAATATTTTTTATCTTCTGCTTTGATGTTTTATGTATGTATTATTGTGCTATGCAGGATATGATGTTACCCTGGTAGCCAGTAAACAATATACGATGATTTTCGAAAACCGGTACCACAGCTACTTTCTTATGAATCTACGTGTGCTAAACACAATTTCCTATATTTATTAAATCAACTATCTTGTAAATATTGTACTATTAATTAAATTCAAACATTTAAGTCTAATTTAATTGTAGGATCGCGATTTTATTTTTCAAGCAAAAAATTTCAAAATTATCAGGGTGACTATAAAACACCAACCGACCACCTCTCTTTAGTGACACCCTTTGATGGCTCACAGACACTGCCCGTTGTAAATATATTTTACTGTAGTTTGCAAAAATGAAATAGAAATCGCGCACTTGTGGTCACAGTGAAAGACGTGTATAGGTTTACTGAGAGTTAATGAGAGTATTCCCCTATGAACCTTTCCAGTTTTAGCTATGCCCCGCCCATCTCTAGCTATGCTCCACCCACACCTCGCTCGTGTTGGGATCGATCGATCTCTGAACACCCTGACTATCAATTTCCAAAAAAACTACACAGGTAAGCTGTTGCATATTTTGAAACAAATTTGACTGGGTGCAGCACCCAGTCAAATTAGTTTCGAAATATTCAACAGCATGTTTATTAAATAGCAAAGAATTACAAAGACATACAATTTATACAACGTGTCGGACTCTTTGAGATTTGGTGACGGGCTATATGGAACCATTTGTGACGTAATAATTGTGACGTCATCATACACTGGCTGAGCTGATTATGACGTCATACGAGGTCAGCTGATGGATGGATACTCTGGAATTCGCAATGTATGGAGAGGTTTGCTTTGCCAAAGGACTCTCACTCCATATCTCCTCTCCAAATCATTATATAACTCAGTAAGACCGAGCTGTCTATAAACCCCTCCTGCATCAATAAAGCAAAGCGCTCAAAATTCTAATTATATCAATTAACCCTTTAATGGCGAAGATTTGTCAAGAAAATAAAAGATTTTACAATGAAATCTACAAAAAATAACTTTCCGTTGTCTCGCGGATAGACACTACTCAAGACCACTACAGGTGCTATTTTTGCCCGGTTTTGACCGTGGAAAAGGTCAAGAAAACTCATTTTTTTTCTTAGTGTCTAACAATTTACCACTGGAGTCATTCCAGTGGTAAAATTTCATAAATCATATTATCTTGAATACAAAAATGGACATTACTCAAAACCACTTCATAAGTTCATAGTGCGTTTTTTTTTTTGGGGGGGGGGGTCTTCACCATTAGAGAGTTATGTTAGCACAAGAGGGTTAAACACGACTCCGGGAACAAGACAAACACAAATATCTGCCATATTCTTATGCTGGATTCTTACAATAAATTATCTATCTATCTGCCTCAATCTGTGGTCTATCCATGGACGATAGATAGATAGTTTATTGCAAAAATCCAACATAAGGATACGGCAATACAAGTACAATCGTATAAATAAACAAGATATATGAAACAACTATAGGCCCTATATAAATAAATAAACACTACTTAATTAAATATATACATATTGTACAAAGCAATAGGCAAATCGCGTCCACAACCGGATTAACTACTGCAAAAGATTGATCCATATCAAGTTATGCGCGGACATTTGTAGCCTCGCCCACGTTCTGAGCGTGTTTGGATCGATTTATGTACTTTGAACCCTGAGGTCACAGGATCCCCTTTTTTCAAGGTGATTATACAGATAGGTTGCTGAATATTTTGAAACTAACCAGACCGGACGCCATTGCAGTCTACGAGTGCACCAACACCCAGCCGAACTAGCCTCAAAATACCAACAGAATGTTCATTAGATAGTAATTAACCATTCAAAGGATCTGTAAACTTGACGGACTTTTAAATGATTATGGTTGAGTTAAATTCGTCATTCGTTAGGTTGTTTGATTGTGACGTCAGCCTACATATGGCGTAATTTATTATTATTTAGTTATTTATGAACAACCTTTATATTAGTATACGGGTTTTATAAATCGTGCGATGAAGTGGGGAACATTACCTCAACGCATTTCGTTTCTCCATAATGACGTTGACAAATTTTAGAATCATTTTAGATATGTCTGTAGAGCCACGATTGCATGACATTAAAAAGACAAATTTATCGTGCTTATTTAAAGAATCAAAGTTAGAACAGCTAGACAACTCAGAAAATAAAGAATCCCTACCTTCTTGGAATGTTGGATATTCTAAGACAACGTGTCTCTCATCTTCTACTTTATTTAGATTGCAAAGATTACAGAGTCGGGACTCTACAGGTAACTTGGGCCGACAGTATCTATCTATTTCGATATGCAGACAGTGAGCGCTGAGTCTTAGATTTGAAAATTCTCTGCACTTTAAAACTATGGCCTGTGAGAAAATATAATTTTCAGGACTAAAATTATCTTTAAAAAGCTTATAACAGCGCCACTTAGGGGTTTTCTCGGAGTGGGTTATATGCCCTATCCATGCAGAAATGTATTCATTCTTGATGGTGTCCTGAAATAATTCAATAATTTTATGTCTATATAATGATCCCTGGTTTTCCCAAACACTAATTAGATTGAATTTCGACAGCAGGAGCTGAATACACGCGGACCAATTAGAATCATCTTTTAGTGACTAGGATTCTATACATGCCTTCCGTACAATTGACGACGAATCGGCGTTGCATAATCTAAGCCAGTATTTCATGGCTTGTGGGAGAAGGGTTATTAACGCGGGAAATTGGCCCAAGTCACCGCGCACAGCAGCATTTAGTGTTCGTTTGCCAACGCCTAGCAAATACTTAGCAAATTTGATAAGTGCCTTCTCCACAGGTATAGAATCGCAGAGTTGAAGAAGATTAGACTGGTTCAGTCTGCTAGTGTAGAAAGGACTCCATATTTCACTGCAGTAGCGTACATGGACGGCGGCGTTGACATTCAATATGGGGCTTAAAACACGGAGATCGCCCTTAAACCACACTTGTATTGACCTCTAGACATGCGCACCAGCATGGGGGCGAGGCTGGGGTTGTGTGTGTGCGTGCGTGCGTGCGTGCGTGGATGCGTGCGTGCGTACATGCGTGCGTGCGTGCGTGCGTGCGTGCGTGTGGGTGGGTGAGGGGGGGGGGGTTGGGGGAGTGGGGGGTGTCGGGCGTATGTCCTTCCTAAAATTCTCCATAAAAAACGCAATCTTGCTATGACTTATGAGATCATGTAAATTTTAATTAAATTTAATATTTGCTATGTGTAACATTGTCGGTCTATGCACACGCAAGCAGACAGGACAACCTGCTCTAGAAAATAAAACAGTTTTTTCTATCCTGGTGGCGCCTCTACTTCTAGGGTATAATAACGTGTGGGTGTTTCTGATATAGACGGACGATGAAGATGACGTGGGATGGGGATGAGGAGCGTGCCGCTGCAACATACGTGTATATCATAAAGAACCTAATGAACCAATTTCAACGAGAAGTGTACTGTATTGCTTCATGAATCTAACAATATGATTTTTATTGATTCAACGATTATCTGCAAAGAATATCTGCAATTCGCTTCCGGTTCTGCGAGTCCTGGTGGAAAAACATGGAGCCTGATTAGTCAGATTGTCAAGACCGTTGGGGGGGGGGCTGTGATTGGGAACAAATGGATGGGAAATGTTCTTGCGTTATCGGGTGACTGATTGGGAGGGTGAACCCCCCACCCCCTCCACCACTACCACCACCACCACCACCCCGTCACTTCACGCAATGTATGGCAGGCTACAGAAATGAAGCACTTTCACGAGACATTACATGTTAATTATAGTTATACAAGCAGTCGTGGCATTATGGTATTTTGGCATTGACAGGGAATTTGACGCACAACCGGCGAGAGCGCCTAGCACCATAGCCCACAACCGCTTCCACTACACCAACACCGTTGGTGTGGTGGACACGTTTGTGGGCTATGATGCTAGGCGCTCTCGTCGGTTGCGGGTTCGATTCCCCGTCAAGTTTAATTGTAGTGGCATAAACGTTACCATGCGGGTGGTGTTTAATAGATTAATTTCCGATAACCTGACGCATCATTTCCGATAACATTGACCTATTTGTCAAATGTCTCGTTGTAAAACCCGAATACTGATTCCCACCTCCCTTTAGCAATTCACACATTAGAGATCAGAAATGACAAATTCTTTATGAAGAAAGGAATTTTCTGTAGGATACTTTCAAAATATTAAATACCCTTGCTGTGGGTTATAGTTGTCCTGAATTGGGATACTAGAAACCTATGGTTAAAGGGTTAATGAGCCTATTCAAGTCACGTTTGTTTGTACAGCTAAAAGCGCCATTGTTTGACTTTTCTCTGAATCTCAGAGAATTGTGTACAAAGACATGACGGGCCACGGACTCAAGTACTCGGTTCATCACGACTCGCGCCTGTTCAAATAATGGCCATGGGCCGCCAGTCCTGACTCAAATTAGTACTCCATGAAAAATAGTTTATCTTGAACTAATTGCACCCGAATTCTCTGGCACTATGCATTCCAGTGAGGCCCATCTCCATATTTTATTGTAGTAATAATACAACGGGATTGGGCACAAGTTCTAGCAACTTATCTAGGCCCTCTCCCTACATAATCATGAACACGGCAAGATACTCAAACCAAAACGTATATACACTAGAGAGAGAGAGAGAGAGAGAGAGAGAGAGAGAGAGAGAGAGAAGAGAGAGAGAGAGAGAGGGTGGAGAGGGGGAGGGGGAGTGGGAGAGGGAGGGATGGAGGGAGGGAGGGTTTAGAGAGATGTTTTATGTCATACTAATTATAATAACATTATTGTTCAATAACACAAATTTAGTAAAGGCAATCATCTTGGCAATAGTAAATATGATCAACAATAACAAGAGCATGATACAAACAATGATAATAGAAAGAAATAAATGAAAAATAAATTACTAGTTTATTCGCATTCGCATCACTTCTTCCGATATGGATGGAGTCTTGGAAATATGCTTACGAAAAGTACATCGCTCCATAAGACAGACAGACATATGTCAAAATCTGCTAGTCCGCCTCATAAAACGATGTACCCTAGTCGCTATATCCTCGTTCACCTCGGCCGAAAGATTGTCGCTGCCATTTAAAATCACTTCCAGTAAACCAAATGGGCCAAATTGAAGTAGGAAGTCCACCAGAATGTGTCTTTCATCAGCCCATTTTGGACATATCAGGAAGAAATGATGAGAAGTCTCAGGTACTTGGCAATGAATGCAATCGGGTTGGTCTATGTGATAATATCTGTGTAAATCAGCATTTAATTGGCTGCATTTGTTTCGAAGCTTACGCAGAATAATGTTATCTTTTCTTTTACAAAGCGAAAAGTAGACTGGAATTTTCTGTGGAGATGTTTGATATGAGCTGATAAGCATTTTCTTAAAGATAGCCAGAGTTGGAGATGTTGGAGATGCCCATCCCCATGACAACGTACTAAAAGTCTCAGAAGCTACTTCTGGTGGAACTGTGACTAATGCCATGTGCGTAGTTCCAATATGGCCGCCATGTATAAGAAATGTGTCCAATATCTGTTCTCGGGTTATATATTGGAGTCGAGTAAACACACAGAATGTGGTTTACGCGGATCAGGGATAATTTAGAATACATGGTTATTTGATTGGGTGACAAGATCATTTGCATTAATCTAATATGGCCGCCCTGCTAAGCACTCGTGTCTGTGAACCATGTAACCACAGATGCATCCGGATTTTAGTCAGGTATTTGTTTGTCAAAATCTACGAAAATACTAATAGCGAATAAGAAGCCCTGCGAGGGGCGCTCTGGGGATGGCTTCTCCGATCTCTATTGGATTTTACCGCACTGACGCGTTTTTAGCGTCCATACCATTTGCAATGGTGATCAGTGCACATTCCTCAATGAAAGTATCCCTTTCTTTGGGAATAAATTTTATCCCTTGCCCGCGCATCGATAGCTAAGCTTCACCAACGCTTCGCTCGTGGTGGGATCAATCGATTACTGAACTATATAAATCTCAATTACCAGACTGGTAAGCTGTTGAATATTTTGAAACTAATGTGACTGGGAGCTGTTGCGGCCAATTGCGCCCAGTCAAATTACCTTCAAAATATTCAACAGCATGTTTATTAAATAGTAAAGACATACAATTCGTACAAATTGACGGACTATTAAGCGAGTTTTACGGACTTAATTAGATATGTCAATCGTGACGTAATTGATTACGACGCTAGCCATGTCGGTCATT
>CM067359.1:70790291-70809179 GCA_034401795.1 Chaetoderma sp. LZ-2023a | reverse complement strand
CGCATGACACGTGTGTTTAGTGAAATATGCTTTTTGGAACAAATGGGTTTTTAGAAGAGTTTTGAAAGCCTCAACATTGTTGCTGTTTTGAATGTTGGATGGAAGGTCGTTCCAAAGTTTTGGTCCAGCTATGGAGAAAGCACGCTCTCCAATGACAAGATTGGAATTGGGTACTACGCAGAGTAGCTGTTCACTCGATCTTAGTGCTCTGTGTGTGTGTGTGCTCTGTGTGTGTGCATCCCTCCATAGTCCCATTGAAAAGTCCGAAAGATTCTAATTCTAACAATTTTGTCTTGATTTTGTAATCCGTATGTTGCGTGGTTCCTTCCAAGGACGAATCCATTCAGCATCCGGTTTACTTTGAATATGCCGAAATTTCTTGCCTACCTAACCCTAGCTCACGTTCACACAGTGATGAGCACTGTATGACGGGACCTCAATTTAAAGTTCCATCCGAGAAGACTGAGCAAGTGGGGCCAAGTACATTGCTTAAGCGTACTCCAGCAGCTTGCTGTGCCCAGAATTGTCCGTCAGTCTGTCCATTTGTTGATTGGTTTGTCAGTCCGTTCGACAGACAAGCATACCTGCCTACGGACCATGAATGAGATGGACACACATCCATATCCCTCGCGGTCCACCGGCAGGCATGCCCATCTGTTGTTCTGTTGTCCGTTCCAGTCCTCCATCGGTCTTTCTGCCCGTCTGTCGTTGTTGTGTTCGTTGCCGCAATTTAGCTCCGGCTCTGGCTCTGAAAGAAAAAGAGGGGAACAATGCTGAAAGAAAAAGAAGGAGAACAAAAGAAAACAGACAGTGTGGACAGGTTCTTTGGGGCATGTACTCACATACTCTGGGTCATCATGAGACACATATTTAGGCACCCTATCAGGGGTTAGGAACAGCGGCTATACGTAGCTCCGTGTTAGCGCCGGAGGGCGATCATGTCTCCTCAAACATAGAAATGGACGGCATAGCCTACTCACTATCTTGATCATAGGGCCGATGACGATCACATGGACAAAAACTGCCAAACCATCTTTCGCGACGCGACAATATGCTCATCGGACGAAAACTATTCGGAGCGGACGAGTTTTTCCGACTTTGATTTAATGCCTGCACATTTGGCATCTGTGTAATTTCTTCCTGTTACATCTGAAATATCTGCATTTATGATAGACCCTTTTTGGGAAATAATGTGTCTGGTCTACAATTATACGATTGCCCGCGTCTAACCTCGACATATTTATTTTCATAGAAAGAAAATCAATTTTCTCGAACTTATTTTTCTGTATTTACAAGACATACGGTGTAGAAAGCATAGGACATGCTCGACGGACACATTATAGTTAATTATAACTTACTATTTGTCAGAACATACAATTTTGAGACAACCTAGTCTTTAAATGATGCAATCGACCGACAATGGAGCTTTCCAGTTTTAGATATGTCCCGCCCATCTCTAGCTAAGCGCCACCCACACCTCGCTTGTGTTGGGACCGATCGATCTCTGAACTCCCTGATTATCAATTTCAAGAAAACTGTACGGATAAACTATTGCATATTTTGGAATTAACAGCGTCCAGTCAAATTAATTTCAAAATATTCAACAGCATGTTTATTAAATAATAGAGACATACAATTCGTACAACGTGTCGGACTATTAACAGTTAAAGACTGGCCAAATAGAATCATGTATGACGTAATTATTATGACGTCATCCTACACGTCACTTAGCTGATTATGACGTCCTATGATGCCAGATGATAGATGGATAGACTGGAAATGCATTGGAAACTGAACATGCAGGTCATAAATAAGCCACCATGCTTCCAAAAGAAAACATAAACAGAAACATGTTAATACAAATCTAAATACTGTTAATTAAGGGTGCATATTCACAGTAGAATTTCTGAAAATAAAATTGTTTAAATTAAACACATTTAGAGGCTTATACTGTGAGCCTATATGTAATGAAACGAAATAAATCTTACAATACGATAATTCCATTCCATATAAATTAATAAAAAATTTTAAGTCGCGAAATTGAAATAGAGGCTCTATTTCAATTTCGCAACTTAAAAAATTATATTAATTTATATGGAATGGAATCATCGTATGTTAAGATTTATTTCGTTTCATTACACATAGGCACATAATTTAGGCTTATAAAATTATGCAATTTTAACAATTTTATTTTCAATCATTCTGGTGTGAATATGCACCTCTAATTGTGGATTTTAATTTGATTGCCAGCAATATCTTCGAATCAAATTAAAGCCAACATATTCAACATTACTGTTTATTTTGTTTTGGAAACGTGTTAGGATATTTCAGAGATGGCATAGTAGTCGACAATAGTATGGTTCATAAGAATGATCATCGTCCTATTGCACGGGCCTCGCCCTCCCGCTGCGCAACAGCGAAGCTATGTAAGTGGGCGTATGGTATGTTAATTAGTACCATGGAGAATGATCTGCCGCTGAGTACTTTATTTAGTCTGCAGATTATGAGTTCGATACGCAACTAGTCGACTATAGCTCAATATGGTGCACCAGGATGACCTGCCATCAAATGTTAGTCGCTGGTTTGTTCGTAGACTAACAATCTAACATATCTATCAAAACTGTTGGAAAAAGTGATTGCAGAACGACTTCAGAATCACCTAGAAGTAAATAACCTACGAGAGTTGTACCAAAGTGCCTACCGCAAGCTTCATAGCACAGAGACGGCTTTACTACGCGTGCAGAACGATCTATTATGTTCTATGGACAATCGTATGTGTGTGCTATTAACACTCCTAGACCTATCTGCAGCCTTCGATACGATAGATCATACAATTATGCTATCACGACTAGCAGAACTGGGCATATCTGGTACATCACTGAGTTGGTTCAAATCCTATTTAACATGTCGCTATCAAACAATCACATTAAATGAAGCTAGGTCATCTCAGTATGAGTTGCTCTCTGGTGTGCCGCAGGGGTCTGTGCTCGGGCCTATATTATTCACTATCTACACGGCACCACTGGGACGACTTCTAGACGCACGTGGAATGAGCTATCACTTCTACGCCGATGATACTCAGCTGTATCTAGCTTTTCACACACCCAACCAATTGAATGCCCGGGAAATTCTGGAGGACTGTATTCGGGATGTGAAACTTTGGATGTTAAACAACCTTTTGCAACTCAACGAGAAAAAGACAGAAATAATTATGATCGCTTACCGTCACTTGAGACCAAAAATAGAAATTGAATCGGTTCATATCGGTGGCGCCAACATTCCTTTTAGTGTTAATGCGAGAAATATTGGCGTAGTCTTTGACAATACTATGTCTATGGAAAGCCATGTGACGTCGATCTGTAAATCTATATTTCTGAACACTCGCAACATCGGTAAAATTAGGAAATTGCTAGACTATAATGCAGTCAGTACCCTCGTCCACGCAACCATTACATCAAGGCTGGACAATTGCAATTCTCTTCTCACAGGCATATCATCATCGCAGTTACAACGTCTCCAATGAGCACAAAATACGGCAGCCCGGTTAATAACCAGAACAAAAGTGCATGAACACATTCGACCAGTCCTCAAAGAGCTACACAGGCTGCCAGTGGAACAACGAATCGAATTTAAGGTCGCACTTTTCGTGTTTAAATGCCTACATGACTTAGCTCCACCGTATTTATCATCACTCATAACTAGACGAATAGCACCGAGAGCACTAAGATCGAGTGAACAGCTACTCTGCGTAGTACCCAATTCCAATCTTGTCATTGGAGAGCGTGCTTTCTCCATAGCTGGACCAAAACTTTGGAACGACCTTCCATCCAACATTCAAAACAGCAACAATGTTGAGGCTTTCAAAACTCTTCTTAAAACCCATTTGTTCCAAAAAGCATATTTCACTATTTTAAATTAGCTTTAACTTTTGTAAAGCGCCTTTGGGCAGTTAATTCTGGAATTGGCGTGTATCTCTGTGTATTCCTGGATAGTACTGTATTCCTGTATTGCTGTGAGTAAGTTATAATATTTATATTGTTATTTCTGTATTGCCTGTCCTTAAATATTAAATATTTTCATGTCACCACTAATCATTACTACTAACCACATTTCTCTTATTTCAGCCTTGTAAATTAGGCCCTCTTGCATTAGAAATATATATATATATAGACAGACAGACTAGCTGACAAACCTCCCACCTGTAGAGTGTGCGCCTGGTAGCATTTTTGTACTGATTGACTGTCTGGCTGCATTATAGTTTGATCGATTGATTGGTTGGTTGGTTGTTTGAGCCCTACTGGATTTGACTGGTTGCTTGATTTGATTGTTTGTTTGACTTGATTGCTTGCAGGACTTATTATTTGACCTGATTGGTTGCGTGATTTGATCTGCGTGATTTGTTGCTTGAGTTGATTGGTTGCTTGATTGGTGGCTTGAATTGATTGGTTGCTTGATCTGATTAGTTGCTCGATCTGATTGATTGCTTGATTGGGGGCTTGAGTTGTTCTTGATTTGACTAGTTGCTTGATTTGACTAGTTGCTTGATTTGATTGGTTGTTTAATTTGATTGCTTGCTTGATTTGAGTGTTTGTTTGATTGGTTACGTAATTTGTTGCTTGAATTGATTGGTTGCTTGATCGAATTAGTTGCTTGATCTGATTGATTGCTTGATTGGGGGTTAGAGCTGTTGCTTGATTTGACTAGTTGCTTGATTTGATTGGTTGTTTTATTTGATTGGTTGTTTCATTTGATTGCTTGCTTGATTTGATTGCTTGCGTAACCTGTTGCTTGATTGGTTACATGATTTGTTGATTGAATTGATTGGTTGTTTGAATTGATTGATTGCGTGATTGATTGTTTGATTTGATTGGTTGCATGATTTGTTGTCTAATCTGATTGGTAGCGTGATTGGTTGCTTGTATTGATTGGTTGCATGATTGATTGGTTGCTTGAATTGATTGTCTGAACTGATTGGTTGCGTGATTGATTGTTTGGATTGATAAGGTGGTGGACGGGTTGTTTGCCGATTTGCCAACTTGATTGATTGCCTGGTTAATTAAGATTGATTAAGATTAATTAAGATTGATTGAGATTGATTAAGATTAATTGAGATTGATTAAGATTAATTGAGATTGATTGAGATTAATTGAGATTAATTGAGATTAATTGAGATTAATTGAGATTAATTGAGATTAATTGAGATTAATTAAGATTTAGATTGATTGATTGACTGTGATTCCATGGCTAGACAACGCGGGGGTAGGCGAAGGGCTGGTGATGACGCTGAATCACACCACCCATCATCTGCTCACGCACGCCTGGTTAAAGTATACTACATGGTAATCCAATGTTTTCACCACCTGGGTGTGCTGAACACGCATCTAGACAGCGACACCGTGCCAAATGGCCTCGGTCGAAAGGTCAAGAGTTTGACAGACTTCTGCAAACCGGCCATGCCAGATGCTGAGGTCCACTTCGACATTCGTAATGTCAACTTTGAATGGGCGAAAACAATGATTAAAACATGGGTTCGCCACTATAACTGTAAACTAGGAGTCCTCCGTTCTGAGCTACTCTCAGCCCAAACTCTTCCTTATTTAGACCTTGGTCGGGCTAAGTCCACTGCAATCCATTGGGCCAAAAAGAATTATCACAGAAAATTGGATCACAACGCCATCTCAGCATTTTATGATTTTATTAGACCACTTGATCCGAATTATAAGCCTGTTACTCAACCACCAAATGTCACCCCTGTTAGCAAACCAGTACAAAATGCAAATTTAGTACAATCCGCTCATCCCAAAAAGCGGCTACATTCACCTGCAGAGGCCTCACCACCACTAAAACGTCCAGATAAACAACCGTCTCCCATTAGCTCTCTTCCTGGCACATCCAGTGACCACAGTATTTACATTCCAGTGGACCCCTCTATGATCCCTCTACCAGATTCACCTCCACCAGCGCCACCATTCTCTCCTGAGGATTTTCCTCCTCTTCCGCAGAGGGTGTCAAATGCCAAAGGTGCTAGTAAACAGCCGGGTCCAAGGACCCGAGCTGCACAAAAGGTCCCTCAACCACGATTCACACCATCTCCATGCGCCAGACCAAAGAAGCCCACACCCTTGGAACAGAATAAGTTCTGGAAATTCAGGAATGAGGCCACCAACAAACCAAATTGGCAACTTCCGACCCTCGACAAAAAGATCTTGATCGTCGGAGATTCAAACTTGAGTCGGATTAATGTGGATCCCCATCCAGATACTCAGGTTGCCTGTTTCCCTGGAGCATCGATTAATGATCTCAGAACGATCATTAATAAATACACAGGGAAATTGCAACCTGAGAAAGTAGTCCTCACCATAGGAATAAATGATAGGAATAATCTGATCTCAGCCTCCGAGTATCGACTTAGGTTATTATTCAGTATGGTACGAAAGAAATTTCCCAAGTCTAGGATCTACTTCACTGAACTAAATTTCTCCGCAACCTCGACACCTCAGCAAAAGCAGGCACTCGATGCAATTAATCGGACTGCCGCGTCAAGCAAGGCCAAATCCCCTGAGTCCAGGGTTATTGTCATACCCAGTCTTGCTTCGACAGAATTCGAAGTGGGTCATGACAATATTCATTGGACTGAGAGGACAGCAAATGACATGTATAATAACTGGCTTGTGGCCCTTAATTTAAACTAAACTCGGGTCAAGGTACCAACCACCCATAAATGGGACTGGGTAGTAATATTGTAAACTTAACCGGCTCCGCATTAGGTGAAGCAGAACAGTCACTGCTTAATTTTGGCTTGACTTTTGTCCCAACACCAAAACATAAAACAGGTTTGGATGCAGATTTAGATAATGGCTTTACTGAAACTGCTGAATTTGGTCACCGTGTGAAATTAGCTGATTTTTTTCAAAACTCCAATAGTAATATTCCACTATTCATTGAAAAAACTGGCTGGGCTCCAAACTTAAAATGTGTTGACCCAGCAATCGGTGAAAGTATAAAACTTTACTCTGAACGTATTGAAAATACTACATTTCCAAACGATCAGCAAAATTTATCTTATGAGCAACGCCAGGCCCTATTAGGTTTATCTAGAAAAAGTGAAATTGTCATCAAACCTGCGGATAAAGGATCGGCTACTGTAATAATGGATAAAGACCACTACATCAAAGAAGCGCATAGACAGCTTAGTAATCCGAAGCATTACCAAAAACTAAATGAACCACTTTGGCAAAATAACTGTAGCAAATTCAACAAAATTCTCCAAAAAATGGTTGATAACAAGAAGATAACTGAAAAGCAATATAAATACCTGTGCGCAAAAGATGATTCGAAACCACGTACATTTTATCTTCTTCCTAAAATCCATAAGTCTGTTGACTTGTGGACCGACCCTATGACACCACCAGGGCGACCCATCATTTCAGATTGTGGTTCGGAATCATATAGGATTAGTGAATTTATCGACTACCATCTTCAGCCAATTGCAAATAGACATTTTAGCTATCTGAAAAACACTGAAGACTTCCTAGCCCAGGTCTCTAAGATCTCGGTCCCTCCAAATTCATTCTTAATTACAATGGACGTCGATGCTATGTACACAAACATTGACATCGAAAAGGGTCTAAATTCAATTCGTAGAGCATTTGCCGACTATCCTGACACCAACAGGCCCGACAGAGAAGTAATAGCTCTATTAGAGCTTAGTCTGAAGGGCAATGACTTTGAATTTGCAGGTGAAATTTTTCAACAAATTTGTGGCTGCGCAATGGGTAAGCGTTTCAGCCCAGGTTTCGCTAACCTTTACATGGCAGAGTGGGATAAGGAAGCACTCGAAAACTGTCCAAATCAGCCGCTCATTTACCGCAGGTACCTCGATGATATTTTCATGATCTGGCAACATAGTAAGGAAGCATTTACCGAATTTCTGGCCATTCTGAATAATCATGATCCGAATATCAAACTAAAAGCTCAAATCGATGAGCTGTCCGTAGATTTCCTAGATGTAACTTTATACAAAGGTATAAAGTATGAAACAACTGGTTACTTAGACTACAAAGTTTATTTTAAGCCAACCGACTCGCATCAACTACTACACAAGAAATCATTCCATCCTCCGCATACTTTCAAGGGACTTGTAAAATCACAAATAATCCGTTTTCATAGAAATTCGAGTGATAAGAAAAACTTTGAATCATCATGTTCGACCTTATTCAAAGCCCTCAAACCGAGAGGGTACTCTTCTCGGTTCCTGCGCAAAATAAAGTCTGAAACTTTGCATAATTTGGAAATCATTCCAGATAATGCCAGAAATTCTCGGCCTACCAAAATTTGTCATAATCGTCCGATTATTGGTGAAGGAGAATCTCGGAAATGTGAAAAGAAAAGGTGTAAATTGGATAAATTTCTTCCTTCCCAGAGTACATTCACGAGCTTTCAAAACAAAAGCAAATTTCAAATTCAGTCGAAATTAGATTGCGATTCTGAAAATGTCATTTACTTAATTTCATGCAAATTGTGTCAAAAGCAGTATGTTGGCGAAACAAAAAATCGACTAAGATGCCGAGCAACCAGACACCTTTCAGATATTAGACTAGAGGAAGACACACATGTGGCTGAACATTTTAATCTTCCTGATCATTTAGTCACCCGTGACTTTGAAATTATGCCCATCGAACAGCTACCTCTTTCAGACACAACAGAGGAAACTGATAAACAAAGATCACTAAGAGAATCGTTTTGGATTAAAGAACTCGAAACACAATGGCCAAGGGGCATAAATTCGGACCCATGCCTCTCGGATCAACGTGAGATTATCCCATTTACTCTCACATACAATCGGAAAAATGTTGAAATTGCGAAAATCCTAAAGGATGAGTATCACAAATTACAGGACAATTTAAAACAACCATTCAACAAGCGTCCAGTAATTGCATTTAAGAAAAATCCTAATCTACGCGACATCTTGGTAAAAGCGAAACTCAAATAAGTGTTCAAAACATCAATCAATGATTTATCATTGTATACTAATCAGGCCATATGGCATCTATTAAACAAAATTGACAATCTCAGGTGATAAAATAAGCAAAAATATTTTCAATTTTTTTCAATTTTGAAAATTCTGAGCCGGTGCGTTTACAATATTACATACATACATACATACATACATACATAGACTGATTGCACTACGTAGGTGTGATGACTGTGCAACGTATACATAGCAAATGACTAATCAATATAGTGACTTCCAGTCTGCGTATTATATTTATATTGTCTATGTACACACATTTGTCGAATGAGCGTTCTAGGCAGATTGAATGTCGACCAGCGATGTACAGTTTAAGGCAAAATAACATTATTAGACCATGCACTAAGGTTACCATATATGTAAGCAAGTCCCGTCTGAGATTATGCTCATCTCTTTACATGCGTATATTTAGTGTTTCAATCTTCTCTTCCTTAACCGATCTTGTGTCAACAGCGTCTCGAATCGGTCAACATTCTTCTTATATCATTACATTAATGTAGTAGTAGTAGTAGTAGTAGTAGTAGTAGTAGTAGTAGTAGTAGTAGTAGTAGTAGTGGTAGTGGTAGTGGTAGTGGTAGTGGTAGTGGTAGTAGTAGTAGTAGTAGTAGTAGTAGTAGTAGTAGTAGTAGTAGTAGTAGTAGTAGTAGTATTTCCTTTCACACTTTATGTTTAATTTGCAAATTCTTGTCTTGGTTGGAGCGCATTTTGTGTCTCCATTTTCTCAAGGCACTCCTCTTAGCTGGCGGTTTCAACCATTTAATAGGTCGCCTCTTACTGTGGTCAATGCAATACTTTTCTCCCCGCGCCAGTATGCTATTTCTATAGTTCGTTGGCTAGTGCATTATATTTGGCAAGCTCGCTTGAGTGACTGAATTTAATTCCTTTGTCATTTGTAAGCGCATGCTTAGTACTTTGATTATATAAATCTTTATAGTCAGTTGGCTGTCCCCGCTCAACTCGAACAGACTAACAAATATATGTCTGTAATATGTTAGTATGCATTAGGGAACCATTTTAATCGGTTAGGTGTTATTGAACCACTTAGAAAGTGGTTCAAACTAACAAATATACGACTGTACTCTCTATTCGTATATTTGTTGGTAGACGTCAGGGTTTCAAAAGGGGACACTATTTATTTAATGTTTAGCTCTTTCCCCGACGTCTTGGTGTTATATTTTTGTATTATATATTGCAGTAGTATGGGTTTCCTCTTTTTATAAAACACCATGGCAACCTATAGGCGTACCCTAATCCTTAAGATAACAACTAAGGGGTGGGGTGACACGGCTATCGACGTGTATCATGGGTTAAAGGACGTCGTTGGCGCGGGACCTGCTGCTTTGCAGGGGCTTATCAATGTTACTAAAACTGTATGGAATGTAACAGTGTCAAATGAGGGGGTTCAAGGAAAAGCTTCTAGAAGATGTTCTCATTGTAAAAGGCGAAGTTTATAATGTAGAGGAAATCGATTCAGATAGGTTGCTAGTGAAGATGAAAGTTCCACTAGAAATTCCAGATGACAGAATCATGAATGAACTCAAGAAGTATGGCAAAGTGCAAAAGATTGAACGGGAAACGTATTCCTTTGACAGAACGCTAGAAAACGGTGTAAGACGCATCTGGTTTGATAAAGTGGATAGCCCGTTACCAAGCAGATTGACGCTTGATGGCAGCTTTGTCCTGCCCTTATGGTATAGAGGGCAAATTAAAGAGTGCCGGATCTGCCTAAGTACTGACCATTTGGCAACAGATTGTCCCAATCGAAACAAATGTTTTCTCTGTGGTTCAGTTGACCGTTTTAAATGGCGCTGTCCAAAAAATCAAAACAAGCCCTCAGTATCAGGAGATAATCGACCATTAAAGGATGCAACTGAGTCAAATGCTTCTGGAGCAATCACTACGGAAGCTGTTGTTGTGGTTCATGCCACTGAAAATGACACAAACAAATCATCAAATCCTGTTAAAATAACTACAGTTGATGAAATTCAAGTATTAGAGGAGAGTATAACCTTAAGCCAAGAAAATAATCAAAATGCAGTGGAGCCAAACGTGGATGTAAAAGACACACAGGAAATGATGATCTTACAGAAGAGCCAGTTTACAATTCCTTAGAAGATGAATTAAAATTAGGACTGGATACGTTTAGGACTCAGAAGACGGAAAGTTCAGTCGATTTTCCGCTAAGCCCACTTGATTTAAGTCAGCTTGAAGATATGGTAAATGACGCTCCTGCCAAGTGTAAGTTTAGTAGCAATAAGCGTCATAAAGAAAACAATAGCTCAGCATCTGAAGTTGAAGTAAATGATATGGATGATGATACAATGTCAGTTGCAGAATCAGATGTGTCCATTCAAACACAGAGTTCACAGATGAAAGATGAAATGGTAATGTACCGGTCAGAATGGGGTGAAGTGTTAGCGCCATATGTAACGGCGAGAGGCGTGAAATATCGTCTACTGCGCCATCATTCTGATATTTCCACATTATGAATATTTGTCTGTGGCAGAACTAGGAAACATTGAATTCGCGGGAAAATTAGGTAAATGGTCTAAGAAACGAGCTAAAAAACCAAATAAAGTTAATCTAATGATGGCGGTTGTAAACATCATTTTACAAATTATGATTATCTGCACCATCAATTGCAGAGGATTAAATACCGAATTCAAGCAGGGCCACTTGCTTGAAGAATTAGCAAATGAGAGAGTTCATATTACTTTTCTACAAGAGACCAAAATTCAAAAATTGAAGTGTATGAATCTCTCAAAGATATTTCAAAAGGGCAGACTTTTTATTCTTTATCATAAGATAATAGCGCGGGAGTGGCCATTCTTATCCTGCCCCGCTATGTCAACTATGTTGATGTTATATCGTCGTCATCAGATACAAATGGGCGATGGATTTGTGTATCAATTGATGTACTAAACACAAGTTTAAATTTGATGTGCCTTTATGCTCCAACCTCTCATCAATTGCGTCGTGAACTTCTAAATGATGTTTCCACAATAATTCAAGACAGAACGCCTGAAAACCTAATTATGGGCGGTGACTTTAATTGCATATTGGATGAAGTTAAAGAAAGAAACGCTAGGTCTAATTTCAATGATACATCTCATAATATTTTGAAACACATCTGTGAATATAAAAGCTTGTTAGACACTTATCGGATTGAAAATCAAGAGGACAGGGACTTTACTTGGTTTTCAACCGATGGAAAGAAAGCATCCACATTGGACAGGATCTATGTAGAACGATCATTGAAAGGTTACATGTGTAAAACTAACATAAAACCAGTAACTTTCTCTGATCACAATATGTTTTCCATCACATTAGACAATGCTGACTGGATCAAACGAGGAGATGGATTTTGGAAACTCAATGTAGCGTTGTTACGAGATAGTTGCTATCGCAAATGTGTAGAAAGTTGTTGGAGGCATTGGGATGAAAAGAGACGCTTGTATGAATGTATAACAGACTGGTGGGAGGATGTTAAATCCGAGCTGAAACATATTTCAAGGCAGTATTCCATCAGGAAAGCACGAGCAATGCGAAAGCGTAAAAAGGCGCTTCAGCGGTCTGTGTGTAAAATTAATAAGAAAATTAATGATGGAGAATATAATTGTTACGAACTATTAGTTAAATTAAAAGGTAGACTAAATGAAATAGAGCAATATCAGTTTGATGGGGCCAAAATAAGGGCAAGAGCACAAATGCACACCGAGGGTGAAAAGCCTACACGTTACTTTTGTAACTTGGAAAAAGCAAGAGGTATAGAGAAATTAATGCGCTCACTGAAGACTAATGATGGTGTATCAGTGTCCTCCAATGCAGAGATGATGGAAACAGTATCCAAATTTTACAAATCATTGTATACATCTGAAGGAAGTGATGAAACTGCAACTAGAGATATTTTAGCTAATATAACGCAAAGACTTCCAGATGCATGTCGCGAAAGTTGTGACCAATCACTAACAATTGATGATTTGATAAAATCCCTCAAAGGTATGAAGTTAGAAAAGTCTCCTGGCTGCGACGGACGTCCAGTCGAATGTTATCAAACATTCTGGCACATATTTGGTCCAGTATTAGAAGAAATAGCAGCTAGCATTTTTAAGCAAGGGCATCTCCCTCCATCGATGGCCCAAGCATATGTTCGGCGTATATACAAAAGGGGTGACAGAAATAAAATACAGAATTATAGACCAATCTCTCTACTCTGTGTAGACTATAAGATTATTACTCGGGCACTAACATTAAAACTTGGCGCAGTCCTAGGCGAAGTAATTGATGATGATCAAACGTGCTCTGTACCAGGAAGAACGATATTAAACAACACATTACTTATACGAGAGTAACGAGACCTTATTCAATTAGTTGAAAAGGATTGCATCCCAGCAGCAATAATAGCACTTGATACCGAGAAGGCGTTTGACAGACTTGAATGGGACTTCTGGTTTAAGTCTTTAGACCATATTGGTTTTGGTTCCATATTTATTAAATGGGTCAATGTTTTATATACTGATATAACAAGTTGCTAGTTAGTAAATGATCATCTATCTGAATCTGTAGTGTTGGAACGAGGTGTCAGACAGGGTTGCTCATTGTCTCCGCTTCTATTCGTCATAGCTATGGAATCGTTGGGGGCCACATTGAGGCAACGTACTGATTTTCAAAGAATATGTATACGTGGCGTAGAAAGGCCACTAAAGGTGTCTCAATATGCAGATGATACGACTGTGTTGCAGATAAAAATTCAGGTTTTGGAATTTTAAATGGGGTATTAACATATCTTCAAAAGGCATCAGGGTTCTTAAAGTCAATAGAGACAAATCTAACGGATTATTTTTGGGTGCTTGGAAGGACAGAACTGACAATGTTATGGATATTAACTGGTCAGATGATACATAAAGATTTTGGGTATTTACTTTAGTAGAGAACAGGATGTAATAATAAACTGGGAAGAAAGGCTATCCAAGCTAAAGTGTGCATTAGTAAATTGGAAACGATGTCGCCTAGCTGTATTTGGCAGGACATTTGTCCTCAATAATTTAATTTTATCTGTACTGTGGTATACCGCTTCTGTAGTTCATATGCCCAAATCAGTAGAGTCAAAGATCAACACGTTACTTTTGTCCTTCTTATGGGAGGACAAAGCCCATTTAGTATCGCAGTCAATCCTCACCAATGAAAAGCATGATGGAGGCCTGGATTTGGTTAATGTTTTAGAAAAGTGTGCTTCGCTAAAACTGAAATTCTTGAATAAGTTACTCACTTCAAACTCATCTTGATCAAAATGTTGCAAGGACACTTCTACGTAGATCCATTTCCAATAGAATGTTTATTTTTGTGCAATAAACTGCCCATCAGAACCATCAGAAGATACCAAACGTATATAAAGAACAGCTCGAAGGTTTAAAGATATTTACACGATCAACGCCACAACCCAGTTGTTGGGAAGATGCCTTAGAGCAATGTCTTTGGGGCAACGAGTTGATTCGTGATAAGGATGCTGTATTATATTTGCCCTCCATCGCCAAAAATGGCATTCAATATTTACGTGATTTAGTTAATCTAAAATCTCGCAAATGGATCGCGATGCAGGATGTAGCAAGAGCAACATCAATGAGGCATATTGATGCCCAATGCTTATTTCTTAGAATAAAGAATGCAATACCTGGTGAATGGTTCAAATTGCCGAAAGCACGTGGCAACAGAGATATGTTGCAACCAACATTAGTATTTAAGTCAGAGCATAAAAAATACAACATGGCATCTAGAGCCTGGTATGGAATGCTAATGCAAAGTCGGAGACAGACTCCTGTTGCGGTTAGGCATTGGAACTCTTTAGGATGCACGCCACAGAACTGCAAAAATGCGTGGAAAACAATACATCTACCTTGTCTACCAGCAAACGCACGGGACCTGGCATGGCGATTACTCCATCGAAGGCTATGGGTCAGCCATCTGACTTATATGTGCAAAATAACAAGTACAGACCGGTGTTTATTATGTAATACCGAGGAGGAAACAATAGACCATCTGTTTACACAGTGTTGTATAGCTACAGGCTTTTGGGTATATATCAATATGCTCCTTGCTAAATTTGGAATCAAATATGTGAAATTAATGGCTGAAACAATTATGTTCAAAGATTGCTCAACTATCGGACGAATCATTAATAGCAAGGAGAAGGAATTGTTAGTAACCCTGATATCTGTAGGAGTGTGGGCCATTTGGAAACATCGGTGTTCAGAGGTCAGAGATAAAACAGGAAACAACCACCAAAGAGCCATACAAGCTATATTTCGATCATTGTTGATGAACTGCATTCATTGTGAATTTTACAGGCTAGTGGAACATGGAAAAGAAAGTAGATTTAAAGATATATGGTGAAAAACTGGCCTAGTATCAATTGAACATGGATATCTAAAAATAGCAGAAGCAGAACTTGTATAAGCCAGCACACTCGTTGCTTGTTGTATATTGATATATGGTATTTTATTTTATTTAATTGAGTTAATTTTAAAATGTTAATGTCTTAGGAGATGATAATTTTGACGAAAAATCTAACCTTGCGAATCGGTATATTTAAATATCAATTGAGCATCGCGTCACTATTCTGGAGGTGATCCAACTTTCGAGTTCATTAGGTTAACAGAGTATGACATCTTACATATATACAATTAACATCCTGTTGTAAATGTTTACTGTAGGTGTATTTGTTCCAGGGTAATTTACAAAAACTTACAATGAATTAAATTTAAAATGTGAACACAGAGCGCCATCTATGTAGTCATAGTTTGTATACTTTTGCTTTGTGCATTTTACGACACAAAGGCTACTACGCCTGCTCGGTATTTAAAAACCGGCCAACTGGCGTCAATGGGTGACCTTTTGTTACTTATTGACGAGTCACCTCGCCACTAGTAGGCGAGCCTCATGAATCGGCTCAATAGCGTCAATGAGTAGCAGTAACTTACTGCTAATTATTGATGAGTCACTTTACCACTTATTGGGTAACTATGCTCGCCATTTGGGCCTACTCCTACACGGTGTGCAAATAGTAATGGCTTTGTTGAATTATATTATGTTATCAGCTCTTTATTAAGGTTTTTTTCTATGTAGTTATGCCATGGGTGTGGTATATGGTAATAGAGTATTTTAGCTTGCACTGTTTTGATATGTTAAGTTTGTATTGTTATTCATATACTATTAATAAAGCCTGCTATTTCACCCGATTTTCTATGGGGGTTTGCAAGCCTTTTTTAAAGGAGTTCCTCCGTGAGGTGTGTCCGACTGCGTCAGCGTCGGATTTAAAAAAAAGAAAAAAAGTAGTAGTAGTAGTAGTAGTAGTAGTAGTAGTTGTTGTTGTTGTTGTTGTTGGTTAATTCTAGCGATCCTCCTGCATATATGCAATAGCTGACACTGCGTAGATCGGGAGAGGAAACTCAACCAATGCATGGATTAGTATTATTACAATGAATCGTGATTAATGTTGAAAGCGAACCTCATGCACGATAGATATGACAATGGCAGAGGTTTCACATTATTCAAGATTAACCCTTTCATGTCGAAACCGGCCAAAACCGTCATCTATAGTGGCAGTGAGATATGCCCTTTTGCAGACCAAGAGAAGAGTATTCTTGAAAATTTATCACTGGAATGACTGGCTCAATAATCGAGCCAGTTATTCCAGTGATAAATTTTCAAAAAATGCTTTTCTCTTGGTCTGCACTTTGACATTGAATAAGTAAACAATGCGATTTTCTTGGCCAAATTTAGCCATTAAATGGATAGGGTTGATTGCCAGATTGTATTGACCCAATATTCTAATCAAATACACCCTCGCATATATTACGCGTTGTATAAGATGGCATATAAGCAGACACGTTGTACTTTTATTCAAGAACTTCCATTCAGTTCCAATATGGAATCTACAGACAATGGAGGATTTCAGTTTATCCATGATTCATACGATGCCATAATCGAATACATGGCGGTAGGCTGACGTCATAATCAATGACGTCATGAATGACTTGAACGCTTACACGATGACGGACTAAGTGTTGTGCGTTGTTGTACCAAATGCATGTCTCTACTCTTTAATAAATATGCTGTTAAATATTTTGAAACTAATTTAACTGGACGCTGTTGCCATATGCAGCAACAGTACACAGGCAAATTAGTGTAAAAATGTTCAACAGCTTACCTGTATAGTTTTCTGGAGATTACGATTCAGGGAGTGCAGGGATCGATCAATCCCAACACGGGTGAAGCGTAGGTGGAGCTTAACGATGGATGGGCGGGGCATAGCTAAAACTGGATTCCTCCATTAACTAATATGGCGTAAACAATCAGCAGCATTAAGCTAAAGTTCACATAAAATAAGAATTGCGTCACATCATATGCAAGATATACCTTATTATTTATCAATACACGGTAACCTTAATACAGGTCACGTGTATCAAGAAATATATTTTAGATCCAAAAGATTGTTCTTCTTTAATCCTTTGAACAATGAAGCCAATCATATGACGTCATAATTAACCACGTTACATACATGCTGGCGTCATCATCAATTGCATCATGGATAACGTGATTTAGTCCATTGCTTAATAGTCCGTCAAGTTGTACGAACTCTAAATTTTTGCTATTTAATAAACATTCGGTTGAATATTTTGAAACAATTTTGACTGGGGCAAAACTGGATTTCTCCATTCCCAGGCAACTTTACATGTAAGTTGTTCAACTATTTAGAAACTACTTTAACAGGAAACTGCCATTTGCAGCAACAACTCTCAATCAAATTAGTGATAAAATATTCACCAACATACTAATTAACTTGTAAATGATTATTCCTGTCTGGCCTTTCTGGTTCAAAGCGTTATGGCAACATCTCGTACGCAACCAGCATATTATGGTTCCGAGAAGGTGGATGGACTCTTCAGCGAGCATGGTCGAATGCTGCAATTTGCTACAAAGTACCTCTCGGTAAGCCAAGAGTGAAATCGTTGCCGCCATTCTAAAGCGATTTTCTATTCACTAATCTGACATTTCAATCAATTGCTCATTTATATATTACTCCGGCTTCCGAAAATGGGACGATTTCGCGTCACAAACATCCGCTAATATAATTGTAAATCGTGAATCGAATAACCAGGGCATTTAGTTAACTCTTTCAACTACGAAACCCCAAGTACACGAATTACAAAGCAACCATACATGTATAATGTATATTTTGAGAGTAATTGTTTTGGAAGCTGCCGCTGCCGTACAGCAAGAGTGTTTATAGAAATTTCTCTCAACATATGCACGCACGCAAGTATCTGTTTTGTCTGTGTGAAATGGTTAGAATATAAATAACCTTCAAACTACAGACCTACATTTCTGACGTCAAGTCTCTTCAAAATGCACTGTTATAAAATTGTTATATTTTTGCATCGATTAGTTTATAGATAAGACGTATATTTACGCTAAAGTACTCTCTCGGCATTGATATCCTTGCTAAACAGGTGAAAAAATACTCAAGAAATATTAGAGGATTCATTTCTAGCTGTGCATGCCCAGCTCATTTCTATCTAAACCCCCCGCCCACGGTTTGCGCGTGTTGGGATAGATTTATATACATTTAAAACTGAATTTGCAGAATCTCAATTTCAAGGCATTTATAGGCCTACAGGTAAGCTGTTGAATATTTTGAAACTGATTTTACTCAGGGCTGTTGCTGCCCTAGACAGCAGCAGCCCTCAGTCAAATTAGTCTCATAATATTCAACAGAATGTTTATTAATGTATAAATTCATAAAATGTCATGCAATTCGTATACTTCATGACGGTCTTTCCGATGTTCATGGCGGAGTT
>CM067359.1:70657791-70785291 GCA_034401795.1 Chaetoderma sp. LZ-2023a | reverse complement strand
CACATCGCCTAAATCTGATCTATCTAACGAGCTGTCTGGTGTAGTCTGCTCGGAAACTCTCCATATCTGCCCCAGATCACGAGTGAATGTTGTCAAATACACAATCCCAGATGATTTCAAAATTGATTCTTTGTTTCGCTAGTCATTAATTTTATATAGAATCTGTCAGTGGCTCGGTTAACAGTGTTTGCTCGTCCGTTTGGCTACATCGCCAGACGAGAAAATAGTTCTATACTTGTTTTGTTGACTATTTTAAGACAATGAGTTGAGTGCAAGTTATGTTACTGTAGCTTAGGGAAAGAAAGACTAACAATTAATAAAATTAATATCAGAAATTCGACGAAATCGTTACACGTGATATGTTAAACGTAATAGGAAGAGCATAAATCATATGGAATCCCCAAACCACAAAACATATAAAATAAAATAGATGACTTTCGACTAGCATTTTATGGAGACACCTGTCAAAATCACTCCTATGCGCATCGTCCTATCGCACGGTCTTGCCCTCCCACTAACGCTCTCGTCTCGAGTCCCATGCGTGCAGGCTTTTGATGTCTGCGCTAAGTTCGCGAAACTTCATAAATGAGGTCAGTCAAATACAGCCTAATAAAATTGCTCGGTTATTATCATCCTACAAATATACTGTCAATCACATAGATTGACATTCGTGTCTCGCGAGCTCTCCATCGATATTGGCACGAAGCTACGCCTCTATTTTTAGATTTATAGGTAGATTGAAGTAGACAGGAATCTGATTGGCTACCTGAAAACCGCAGTCAACATAGCGAGAAATCCCGGGTTTGCAAGTACGGCCTCGAACAGCGAAGCGATGTGAGTGGGCGTACGTTAGTACGATGTCCTTTGTGATGATCATTAACTAGTTGATTGTCTACCGCGAACAATAAGGCACTACAGTCAATTGGCAATAACTCTGTACCTGTTGAAAATTTAGAAAACAATTTGACTAAAAGTTGTTGGTGGCTAAGCCACTAACAACTTTCAGTCAATTTGTTTTCAAAATATTCAACATATCCAGAGTTAAACTCCATAGCAAATGTAGTCCTTAGAAATTCAGCAGGCAGACGTTTCATAATACCTATACAGTACAGATCTCTTAGAAATTCAACTACTGCACTATGAGGTATGTCACCGCACACAGAGCCACACTTCAGCGAGGATTGGGTTTGACCGGCGAGATATCTTTAACTATTGTTAAACAGTTGTCAGTCGAACACAACATTTTCGGACTATCTAGTCCGAAAATGATGTGTTCGACTGGCAAACAGATCGTTTGCCAGTCGAATGCGCGCCAGCTTTCACTCAGATTACTACGCAGGCTAAATAAGTACGAATTCCTCTAATACAATGGCGTATTCAAATTTATCCATCAATCATATGACGTCATAATCAACTACGTGACGTGTAGGTTGACGTCATTACCAATTACGTCATGAATGACGTAGATAGTTCGCTACGAACGCATAATTGATGACGGAATAATCGCCGTTGTACGAATTGTTTGCCCTTATTATTTAAAAAACATGATGTTGAATATTTTGAAACGAATTTGACTGAGCACTGTTGCTGCTGTAACAGCACCCAGTCAAATTAGTTTCAAAATATTCAACAACTTACCTGTATAGTTTTCTAGAAATTGAGATTCATAGAGTGCAGGGATCGATCGATCCCGCCACGGGGAAAGCGTGGGTGGGGCTTAGCTAAAGATGGGCAGGGCATACCTGAAATTGGATTCCTACCTGCATTCGAGTTTGGTATAATACGTAAATAAGTTAGTGTCAATGTGTGTGTCATATATATATATTTCTTTGGTCCTGTGTGCCATTGTACATTGTCAACTCATGGGAGAAGCTGTGTAGTAGGCAAATGATTCAGCATTTCCAGTAATTACAATTGTTCAAATATAAATTAATCAAATGAAATAATTTAATACGTTTGTCTAATATAGATCTCCTCTGACCCAAGGGACTAAACAGCCGAGCCAGTAAAGCTCTGCCAAGTTAAATAATAGTAGTCCTACTGTTTTGGTCCCTTAAAATGCCGTTCATTAAACATCGCGGATAACCGGTTCCGCTTGAGACGCTGACCGTGTATAGATAGTAGTTAATTGCCGCTATATCTTCTTTTAAATAATTAATTAATAATCGGAACGCCGTGATTCGACAACGTATGCTCCCAATTCCCGATAGTAATAGATAATAAAGAATTATGATAACAGAGACTGCGATCCGTATCTGTATTTCCGATTTTTAGTACCAACGCGGCACATTTTGTGTCATTTAGAATTCATAGTCTATTCGGCACGACGCCAGAAATATTATTCAGGTATTCCGTTATTCGACGACATAATAAATTGTAAAATCTGGGTTACGTTCAATAAAAGCGAACTTCTTCTGCTCGTCGAACAGGTTTCTGATCAATATCTTCGTCTGTCCGGCTGCCTGTCTGTAGGTCTGTCAAAATTCTGACATATCTGGCGAAGGCATTAGTCACGTGGCCGAAACCTTGTTCATGGAATAGAGGAATGAATCCATTGCGAGTTATGCCAGACTGTCAGCTCATTTCTATCTAAGCCACGCCCACTTTGTATGCACAACTTCGTGTGCACGAATTCCCAGAATTCCATAGAATAGAAGGTAACTGTACAGCAAAGCTGTTGCATATTTTGATCCTAATTCAACTGGGATGCTTATATGGGAGCAACAATCCCAGTCAAATTAGTTTCAACATTTTCAAGGGAATGTTTTTTGTAAAATGTAAATTCATCCAAATGACATACACTCCAGACACTTTTGTGACAGACCAATGTCGCGTTCCTGACGGACATACTTCATTTGATTGTGACGTCAGCTAACGAGTGACATATTTGAGTATGGCGTCATATATGTGAATGTCAGATAGGTTCCTTCCATTGAACAGTTATCGCAATACTGAAGGTGAATTTACTTTGCACAGATGACGTATTTTGATTATGCTGCGCAGTCCCTTCTGATAACACATGGTCTGATAACACATGGCTTCTAAATAAATGATATTTAACCAGACATCTGCTTCGATTATTCAATCGCTTATAAATTGATCAGTAACGTGTTTTTGTATGCATTTGTAAATTGGTAGCGCCTTGTCTGCCTGCCACCTGGACGCCATTCAATTATCTGCCCGCCAACAGCCTGCATGTAGCCTGCCAACTCCAGCCTACCAGGTCACCTGACCACCCACCCACTCACCTGCCCGCCCACAGCCTGCATGCAGCCTGCCAACTCCAGCCTACCAGGTCACCTGACCACCCACCCACTCACCTGCCCACCCACAGCCTGCATGCAGCCTGCCAGCACACCAGACCACCCGCTTGCTCGTCCACAGCCCGCTCACCTGTCCGCCTACCCCCACCATTCCTGTTAACGCGGCCGACTTCCCACACAGCCGCCTGGCTGGTCAGCCACCCAGCCACCCGGTCACCAGACCGCTCGCCCGCCCACCCACCGACAGCCCGCCGCCCACCTTCCCAAATGTTCACACACTTGCTCGCATTCACTCCCGTCCACACACCAGTCCACCAACCCACTCGCGTGTCCACCAAACAGCCTGCCTGCCTGCCCGCCCGCCAACCTACTTACCTGCACGCCAGCCCACCCGCCGATCCGCCCGCCCACTGATCTGGCTGCCTTTCTACCCGCAAATTTATTACTGGAATCGCTGGCCCATTTATCGAATTTTCAAAAATAATATCGTGTTGGACATATATCAAGACCGTTTTTGGGTATTAAAAGGTTACGGCCTCGTTCTTTCCAAGTCTCTCCCCATCACCACCACCCGCCGCCACAATAGGTCTACACCACCCGATTAGAATGAATCTTGTGGTTGCGCTAAAAACAGGAAAATGCCGTTTCCCTAACAAAGCTTGGGCGATAAATCATGGAGAATTTAATTTCCGCCCAGATAGAGTGCACGATGTTAGAGACGCCGTTCCATACATCATATAGTCCTTGAAGAACAGCTTTGACAGCGCGACATATTGTCAGAGGCGCGCGTACTCAGACTGGCAGTTCTTTAATACGTGAATGATATTCTTTGGATGTTTGTAAAAAAACCCACCATTCCAGGTTGATTGAGAGTTTTAGGTTGCGAGGCAAATTGAGGAATCTTGTTTCTCAGTCAGTCATATGACTTCATAATCAACAACGTCACATGTAGGCTAACATCATAATAAATTACGTCATTAATGACGTGATATATAGTCTGTCACAAACGCTTAATTTGTCCGTCAAGTATGTCTTTACTATTTCATACACTTTCTGTTGAACATTTTGAAATTAATTTGACTGGACTCTGCAGCACCAGCCCACCTTCAAATTAGTTTCAAAATATTAAACAGCTTACCTGTACGATTTTCTGGAAATTGATATTCAGGGAGTTCAGGGTACAATCGATCCCAACACGGGCAAAGTATGGGCGGAGCTTAGATAGAGAGGGGCGGGCCATAGCTAAGACTGGATTCCTCCATTGAAAACAGGAACACCAGACGGAACGAATGGAGAGGACTGCCATTCAATTATATGGCGTCATAATCAATTAGGCAACGGCACGTGTAAGCTGACGTCACAATGAAAATGCGTAATGAATGGGGTATCTAGACCCGTCACGAACATTGAATAGTCCTTCAAGTGTACGAATTGTATATCTGTACTCTTTAATAAACATTATGTTGAATTATGTTGAATGATTTGAAAATAATCAGACTTGCCGCTGTTGCCGCCGAAGTCATTTCGTTTTAAAACTGTTCAACATGTTACATGTATAGTTACCTTGAAGTTGGTATTCCGTGAATTCAGGGCTCGATCGATCTCAACCTGAGCAAAGTGTGGGCGGAGCTTAGCTAGAGATGTGTCGATTCATCAATATCATTTAAACTCATTATCCATCAGGTGTAATGCAGATGGCATAATGCTACGATGATGTTGTTTATGATAATGTTTAGCCGCCATAGCTTGTAAATTCTGTAAATTCACCGTACCCAATATACCGTCTTATGATATGGGTGTAAATAAATAAAATTAAATTCAATGAAAATTGGTGAATTCGCTAATGTCTTGAAAGAGGAGTAGGCCCTGTATCTGTTTAGAAACCAATCTTGCTGGCATAATGAGACTTTCCAATGTTAGCCATGCTCCGCCTACCACTTGCTAAGCTCCACCAACACCTCGCTCGTGTTGGGATCGATTGATCCCTAAACTCCCTGAGTATCAATTTCCAGAAAAAACTATACAGGTAAGCTGTTAACAATTTTGAAACTAATTTGACTGGGCATAGGCAGCAACAGCGTCCAGTTAAATTAGTTTCAAAATATTCTTCAACAGACTGTTTATTAAATGGCAAAGACATACACTTCGTACACCGTGTCGGACTATTAATCACTAAATCATTCATGACGTCGTGATTATGACGTCAGACTCCATGTCACGTAGTTAATTATGACGTCTTATGACGGATAGATAAACTTGGAACGGTCCCTTATCCATTAACATTAGCGATTGTGACATCTCATAGTAGGTCTATAAGATATTTTTGTCAACGTATATCGTTAGTTATGTAAATAACTAAGCGAACATTTTTCTCAATGTTCAAGTTACAAGTACTATGTTTTACGGCGTAAGACGTCCAGCGTGCTTGTTGTCAGGGCGTGATTAACCGTTGTTGATCGTACGCTAATGGAAGATCTCTAACTGCGGGTTTCAGGGATCGACGTTATTGGAAAATTTGTCAAAATTTCAGTTTATGTACCGGTAATAAATAAAATCCCAAACTAGGTTCCATTTAATATCAGTAGTATCAACCCGAGCTAAAGAGATAATTTTCAACTCGGTTGATAATAGTAATATTAAACGGGACCTCGTTTCAGATCTTCTATGTAAAAAAGTCAGAGTACGGAATGCACTACAAATAATGGAATTAGTGGCGGGACGAATACAGCGCACGCGATCCGAACGCAGATATTTATTTAACACTTTAACACTCATATCAGCCAAAAACGGCTTCTACAGTGACCTTGAGAAACGTTCATTTGCAGACGAAGAGATAACCGAGCCAGTCATTCCAGTGGTTAATTTTCAAAAATAGTCTTCGCTTTGTCTGTAAATGAACATGTTCTATGAGAAAATTGAAATTTTCTTGAACAAATTCGAGGGTTAAAGGGTAAAGTCACACGTCATACATTAGGGGTGTGGGGTGTGTGGGTGGGGGCTATGGAATAAACGATAACGTGTCATGTCGCATATATTGGGGAAACAGTTCGACTGAAAGACAGTTGAGCTGTATGTCGCAACATTTTCTAACCAAATTATTTCCAAAATATTCAACAGCTTATGCGTAGGCCTACGGTTACCATAAAATGTAGGTAATCGGATTCTAGTCGTAAAATTGTTAATTAATCTATGTCATTTTGACCCGGGCGACACTAAACACACAAATGCACCATTGGTCGATTTTTATACGAAAGCGTTGTTGACAGCTATAGCTAATTTTATGAATACTCATCATATAATAGTATAATTCGTATTAACAATTTTAACATTAATGTCTAAATTTGGTAAAAAACCCCAAAATATATCATTATTGAATACCCATTTGAAGTACACGTGAAGACCACTTTTGGAAATTTAGCACTGGAATGACTGGCTCGCTTATCGGCATTCGTTAATATTTGACAGTAATATTTCCTACATTGTTTAATGACCCGGTATATTTGTAGAATTTATAGCCTTCAGAATACCATAAAATGCAGGCTTTTTACGCACACGACATAAGCATATAACATATACGAAGAAATATATTGTAATTTTTCTGTCAATTTGCGTGTGTTTTTGTTTATGCGCCTATCTGTCAGTCCGGGCAGTTGTTTCTCAAACAATGAGAATTTCCAGTCTTGCTATGCCCCACCCATCTCTATCTAAGCGCCACCCACACCACGGTTGTGCTGGGATCGATTGATCTCTGACCTCCCTGACTATCAATTTCCAGAAAACCATGCAGGTAAGCTGTTGAATATTTTTAAACAGCGCCCAATCAATTCAGTTTCTAAATTTTCAACAGCATGTTTATTAAATAGCAAAGACATACAATTCGTACAACGTCTCGGACTATTAAGAGTTAAAGACGGGCCAAATAGAATCATTTATGACGTAATGATTATGACGTCATCTTACACGCCACTTAGCTAATTATGACATCACGTGACGTCAGATGATAGATGGATACTCTGGAAAGGTGAATTGGTAGGATTTTATTCAGATTTTAAGACGAGGAAGCATGTTCACGTAGTCTAAGATATGCCACATTTGTGCTTGATCTGATAAGAAAATCCGCAAACAATGGAGAGAGTTTGCAATCGTGAATGCACTAGACTTCGGCTCTTTTTTAATATTAAAAAATGTGTTATTGAAAGTATCAGTCAATCAAGTATTTGACGTCATAATCAATAGACTTTTCCACACTATCCATCCATCATATGACGTCATAATTAACTAAGTGACGTTTAGAATGACATCATAACCAACGAGGTTATTATGACGTCATGAATGACGTAGATAAGTACGTCACGAACGCATAATTGAAGCCGGACTATGCGTTGTTGTACAACTTGAATGTCTTTACTAGTTAATAGCGATTCTGTTGAATATTTTGAAACTAATTTGACTGGGCGCTGTCAAATTAGTTTCAAAATATTTAACAGCTCATCTATATAGTTTTCTGGAAATTTATAGTTACGGAGTTCAGCGATCGATCGATCCCAACACTGGCGAGTTGTGGGTGGAGCATAGCTATAGATGGGCGGGGCTTAGCAAAAACTAGAAAGGCCCATTACGTTACTATAGTGGCTCCGGCACGAAACTCGAAATGTCCTTCAAGAAGGTGTACTCGTGAATTGTAGGCATATGTCTTTGGTGAATTTACAAATTTGTAAATACTCTGCTGAATATTTTGGAACGAATGTGCCCGTCAAATTATTTTCAAAATATTCAACAACTTACCTGTATAATTAGTGACTCTGGGAGGTCAAGGTTCCATGTATATATACATCGGGCACACAGCGGGTGGAGCTTAGCTAGTGATGGTCTTGGCATAGCTAGAAATGGATGGATCCATGCACAGTCCACCTATATCTGATATTTTAACATTTGAGCATGACTGATGCGCCTTAGTGGTGGATTATCTCGCGCCGTCCTTGGAAACATGAGCAATCTTCATCGCACCCCGCCCATCTTCAGCCAGGAGTCTAAATGGTATCAGTGTAACCGTTGAGGTGGGGGCGGGGGGTGTAGTTTCCTCACACACACACGTTTGATATTTGTTTCTGGTGATTTATTCAAGAACCTAATGCAGATATAGCGAACGACTCTCAGAATTTGACATTATCCGCACGATTGTGTCAGCTAGGGCCTTCGCCAAGGTACTGGTGATAAATGTGTGCCACTAAGGCGACGGGGATCGGTGTTCGATTGTGGGCGATACTTTCTTATCTTGCGTGCCCTGATGACCGTATTCATGGCTCATTGACTCGGTCTCCAAAATGATCGAACTGTATTGAGTATTTAGTGAGTTGTTGCATTCTACAGGGGAGATATGGAGGGATGAGGGGGGAGGAGAGAGAGAGACAGCGAGAGAGAGAGAAAGAGAGAGAGAGAGAGAGAGAGAGAGAGAGAGTCCCCTGATCACTTTTTCCACCGACCCCGCTCCTTGAGTTAGCCTGTACAATGACTAAGTTGCATGGGCATCTTGATTTGTCAAGAAATTGGCTAATGATGGATTGCCTCATCATCATGAGGAATCAATCTGCTCTTCGTACACATGGGTTCAGCTACCCGAAGCGATGCCGCAATTGGAAACAACACTCGTGCTTTAGTCGACAGAACCGTGGTCACATGTTGTGTTTGCATTGATTACTGTTTGAAGGTCAGAGGTATCTCCCCCCCCCCCTACCTACCTACCTATCTATCTATCTATCGAGAGAGAGAGAGAGAGAGAGAGGAGAGAGTGGGAGGGAGAGAGAGAGAGAGCGAAGGGGGGGGGGGCGACGGCAATAGGGGAGATAGATGCGAGAGAGTGGGAGGCAAGGAGAGAGAGAGAGAGAGCGAGAGAGATATATAGAGGGAGAGAGCGATATAGAGGGAGGGAGGGAGAGAGGGAGAGAGATATGTGGACGAGAGAGAGAGATAGAGAGGGAGGGAGGGGGGAGGGAGGGAGGGAGGGAGGGAGGGAGAGAGGGAGGGAGGGAGGGAGAGCGAGCGAGCGAGCGAGGGAGGGAGGGAGGGAGGGAGAGAGAGAGAGAGAGAGTTGGTTGGTTGGTTATGGTGTGTGGTAGTGCAAGCGGGTGGGCGGCGGACAGCCGATGTGTGAGCAGGCGGACAGGCGGGCGGGTGGGCGGATGGGCGCGCGAGCCTGCAAGCGGTTGAGCAATAATGGAGGAGGAAAGGGGACGCGAATGGGGAGAACACCTAAGCGCGAGCGATTTGAGTAAAGTGTATGCCTATTTATGCGCACGTGTATACGCTTGTGTGCAGATATGTGCAGATAGCGTCATATTTTTATCCATGTATGTATCCATGACATGTATTCGGCGGCTGCGTGTATCCCACCCCACTCTTCATGTATTAGAAGATGTAAAGTCCATATGTGTTATTCACATAGAATATGTTCCTCTTCTCTCGATAGATTCATGTATACAATCATTGAATCAAACGATGACGCCATTGGTTGTGGTGGAAGGCACATCATTTGTGGGAATTTTGGTCAGACAAATCCAATGAGCCATGGATGAACCTCAGCGTATATCTGAAGCATAGCGCCCACCCCACCACTCGCCTAATCCACTCACCCAACTCTGGACATGCGGTGCCCCATCGCAAGAAGTTATTGATTTGATTGGCGTCTATCGAGTCCCTGATTCCAGGTCCCATTCACGGCTTGTTTATATTTCAGTCTATTATTGGTTGTAGATATTGATTGATTTATTTCATAATAAGCCGTAGGCCCTTGAGTGTAGTTTTATACGTTATACATATTGACAATTAAATTAGTATGCTATGCATTTATCTAGATACCTAATCTTATAACTAATACAGTGAAATTCTCTTTAACGTTATGTTCACAAGCCCTTCAACAGCATACTAACCTTTGTAAAGGCGCTCACACAGTTTAAACAAGGTAATGTCCCCAGTTTTTACACCGGTACACTGGTGGAGAGAGGCAACGAAGAGTGAAGGAGATTGCCTGCGTTTCCACCGATTGCTCGTCTGCCACCCGATCGCCTGGCAATCGAGCGGGATTTGAACTCCTCCCGGCTGTTTATTAGTTGACCACGCTAACGCCACGGCCAATCATCTTCCCTAATTCCCAATCTCAGAGAATTACCACAACATTATACTGGTCCACATTTATGCTCCAATGTTGATAGATGCAAGAGGATTGAAAGAGATTGCGTATATTTCTAAAAAATAGAAAGACCGTACACAAATGACAAAGCTAACCACTGTGCAAATTCATTTGACTTCAACGGTAATGTAATTTTCTCAGTGCCAACTACGAAATTCGGAGTTGAGCGAGCATCTGTTAACGCCAGCCTGTATCGAAAGCTGTTATTGGCTGGTTAACACCCGTCAGCCAAGCACATCCCTCGACGCGGTAGACAATAGGATTCCCTGACATAAGCATTTGACGTCACGCATGAACATTTACGATTCGATGCCATATTAATATTATGCCATGATATCCCAATCTTTGCTTATATGCAGAAGGAATCTGCCCGAAAATGGCGGCCGTTTACGCTCCCGCAAAAACTATGAACTGGGTCCCGACTCGTCTGATCCCAGAAGTGGAGTCGGGGAAGTTGCAACAGTTAAGTTGGTCCATACCAGATGATACACAAAGATGCTCAATGTTTGACAATGTGCTAAGGATGCCAGAAAATACACCTGCACAGAGAGCTTGGGAACTTGCCCTAATGAGAGCCAGTAAATATAACATCTGGGCCTAGTGCACCCTTATGACGCTAAATAGTCGCAAAGCAACGTCCTTCGTTAGCCCATGTCTAAAACATGGGCTAACGCCGGACTTTGCTTTACGCCTATTTAAAGCCACAACGGTGCATTGGGCCCCAGGAGAGCATACCATTGCAAATATCTGTTTAGCGTGCTGCAAAGCGACCTCAATAAAACACTATATACATTCAGATCCAGAATGGACCTGATGAAGCTAAAGACTTTGGCGGAGAGCAAGACACGGTGGACAAAAGCTGGTTGCAGCTGTATGATCTTTCTGATACTACGCCATAGAATACAATAATCATAGATACATACATGACGGATAATAATGTACGTGTTAATAGTAAGCTCTATTCGAATACTTCGGTCTCAACTTATATACACAAATAATACAACGAGTACTGTTTCTAATTGCAAAATCCGTACCGAGTTCATACTGTGGGTATTTAGTATTTCTAATCCGTGGGTCATGGTATACATATCTGGCATAGGGATCTACGAAAATGTGTGCTTGCGTTACCTTGGATTTAATTTCCACTGCATATGCGTGGCGAATAACTAAGCGATAAATCTTTCATAAGAGGATTGCACCGATATAAGTTGGGCTCAGTAACAAACTCTTTTTGCTTTAGCAATGGTTGACTATTTCCCGACCGAACGCAACATTTCCGGACTTGCTAATGTTGCGTTTCGCCAGAAAATAGACGATTAATGTTAACTATAGTTCGCATGTCGAACCGGCCAAGATGCACATGATGTAAACAACAAATTAATATTTGGATTGGAAATCATTTAGAAAGCAAATCCATGTATTGTTGATTCCATTTCTAGATTGCGAATACAAATCCATCATTCAGATAAACTCATGATAACGCAGGTTACAGAAAAAAAAATGGGCCTGTAATGCCCGTTATTGTCTCAGTACCGACCCAGTACCCTGCATTAACATGGCACCCGCACCAGGTTACGTAATTTTACTTGCGCGAGACACATCCCTTAGGCGGGTCTTGTTAAAGAAACAATATACTGGGTGGGGTGGGTGGGATGGGGTTGGGGTGGGTGGGGTGTAATTAATCTATTACAGCCGCCATCGTATATGTGGTAAAATAGCATGGGAACTAATAGAGAAATCAGGTCTGTCAATCAAGTATATGGCGCCATAATCAATTTCGGCCCATGTTGACTGACGTCACAATCAAAAACGTCATGAATGTCATACTAGGTCCGTCATAGACACTTAATAGTCCGTCAAGCTGTACGAATTTTATGTCTCTACTATTTAATAAACATTCTGTTGAATATTTTTTTCTGAGATACTAAACCTGCCTTGCGTTCTGTAGGGAAAACATTCCAGAGCGCTCTGCGCGTGCAAAATCGGCTTTTGTCGTTTTGTATACCATATGATGTAGTTAATGCCAAACAGAAGATTGGCAATATTTTGTAGATTAGCAACACTTTTTGAAACGGTTTCCTTGTGGAACGCAATGCGCATTAATAGTCTGCTTTTGGAGGTTTATAAGTATATAGTGTGTTTTGGGATTATTAGAATCTGGGTCGGACAATAAAACGAGTCCCTGAAAACCTGAAAACACTTGTTACTGGGCCGGTATTGAGTTAATACCGGGACATATTGGCCCAGCAACGCGCGTTAACAGGTGTTTCGATTTTACGGAGTTAAGTCCGTCGATTCACGACTGTTCTCGTCTGGATCGAAGTACTGACTTGAAGATCGTACATAGTGCTTCATCGAAATGACATCGAATAACAAAATTGAGCAATTAAAATCGAACACCTTAATCGTGGCGTGTTCTTTAAAATAAACTGTAAAAAATATGATATGTTTAACTATTTAAGATAAATTCAAATATTGACCATGCTAAAACGACGAGAAATTTTATAGCAAGTTAAAAATACATTTCATATTTTCAATCAATCAACCGAATTGACAATTTACGCGGTATCGATTGTAGAATGAATTCCTAGACTCTTATTTTCATGATATGTATACACGTAAGCTGTTGAATGTTTTGAAACTAATTTTGTCAAGAACAGGTTCCAGTCCAATTAGTTTCAAAATATTTAACAAAAAATGTATCAAGTTGTAAATGAATTTATGAATTTGGCCTTTCGCATTCAGAGTTGAATGTGGTTAAACACACACACGCGCAGGTGTATTGTTGATGATGCAAAGGTGTGTTTGCTGAATATGTTCCTGAGCAAACACGCGCGACTGCGGGATCGAACCTGCTCAGAATACCAGTATGTCGTATACACCTGTGCAAAAGTTAAGCACCAGCAAAAACAATAGAACGTAGAAACATGATGGTACAACTAGGCTGCCATACTTTTTGTCCCCGCGTTAGCTGACATAATTCCAAGTACGAAATGCACATGCATGCATGACTTCACGCCGCTTGATGTCCATGCGTGGCGGGAAACAGCACACGTGTTCAGTTATGTAAAAGTCCAGTTTGAGGTGTAGAACATTACATACAGATTTAGGCGACAAGATTAGGAATTTTGTGTTCATGACCGTGGTTTATTTGTACAGAGAGAATTAGCTCTTGATTGTGAACCGCTATGGCAAGACGAAGGTTAAGTGATCGTGTGAAATGGCAAATCATAGGCATGCATACCACTGGTATGTCATGCAGAGAGATTGGCAGACAGCTGAACATTAACCATACTGTAATCAGTCGTTTGATTGCAAAACATGGGCAAACTAACGAGGTGAAGGACAGGCCTAGATCTGGAAGACCGAAGAAGACTACTGCCCGTGATGATCGAGCCCTAGTACGCCGTGTTAGGAGATCTCCATTCACCAACAGCAGAGTGCTCAGCCAGCAATGGGAAACGCGCAATAGAGTGTCAATGTCTACCGTCAAAAGGAGACTGTATGCTGCTGGCATGAAAGCTAGGAGACCTGTCAGACGTCCTCTCCTCACTGCACACCACACAGAGGAGCGTCTGAGGTGGTGCAACGAAAGAAGACACTGGAACATGAGATCCTGGAGACGGGTACACTGGTCCGATGAAAGTCGGTTCCTGCTTCATGCCACAGATGGTCGAACTCGTGTATGGAGGTCCAGACGCACGGCGTACGACCAACGTAACATCATGGAAGAAGTTCCATTTGGTGGAGGTTCCGTTATGATATGGGGGTGCATCTCATTTGATTGTAAGCTGGATCTGTTGACTGTACCTGGAACACTAAATGGACAAAGATATCAAGATTCCATACTGGATAGAGTTGTGGTCCCTCATTTTGTAAATCATGCACCTGGAACCCACCCTATATTCATGGATGACAACGCCCGACCACATCGTGCTAGAGCTGTGCATGAATACCTCCGCCAGAATGCCATCGAAACCCTACCATGGCCAGCAAGGAGCCCTGACATGAACCCTATTGAGCATATCTGGGACATTCTGGGAAACATGGTGAGAAGGAGGGATCCTCCTGTGCAGAACCTACAGGAATTAACAGACGCACTCCATCTTGAATGGCAACGAATACCACAATGGCGTATCAGTCGGTTGGTGACCAGCATGAGACGTCGTGTCCAGGCCGTCATCCAGGCACAAGGTGGATATACCCGGTATTAATAATGACAGTCTCAAATTCGTGCACAGATGTTAAACTTCGTTTTCAGACACCATTAATGACAATCTAGCCACGTGTGTCAACTGTAGGGCAATAGTTGTCAGTTGTGTCAACGTAACCATATTCAGGCCTCGTTTTCAAGTTCAAACAAAACCATACAGTGTTTCCCCACCATCATAATCAGCATTCCTCTAGTTGCATTATTACCTCTTGCACTAAGATGGATGGGTACATAAATGTTTATGCTATTGCTTTCTTCATAGCACATGAATATACCCTCGCATGTGCGTAAAAATAGGGTGGTGCTTAACTTTTGCACAGGTGTATATATGACGTTACTTTTTGACATGCGATTGCTGGCCCACCTCTTTTAAGGTATCCCGATAGTGTTTCTACTGTATCGTTGCAATCTAAAACTATATACTCAATACTATCTCAGTAGTTGCAGGTTCCGGATCTTTCTCGGATTTTCCGGATTTTGTCGGATTTTCTGGACTTTTTCTAATCACGCTCAAAGTTGTGGAATCCTAGTCATTAGGAATCACACACGTTCCAGTGTCAAGATTTGAGCCAAATCTGACCAGCAGTTTGAGAGATATCCGCAGATCCCGTGTGGGGGTAGGGTGGGTGGATGGGTGGTTCATAGTACTCTTTCCTGACACATATTCATCTCCCAGCATGATTTTAACAACTTTTTTCTCACAGCCCAGAAACGACAACTTCTTTCTGATATAAGGAATATCCTATTGAATATTTTGTAACTAGTTTAACTGGGAAAACAGCTTCCAGTCAAATTAGTTTGAAAATATTCAACAGCTTACAATGTATTCATTGTCTTATTATTGAGACACAGGGATATCATGGAATGAAAGGGTCAACATAACTGCCATATTATAAATGATTTGAAGTCAGGTCGATTTACGGACGAAGCGCAATAATCTCGATTAGCCAAAGGTAAGCAAGCGCAAAGCGCTGGAATTAAGAGTCGGATCCATGAAGCACAGACGAATGATTGCTACAAGAAAGCAATTGATTGCCCCAATGATTAAGTGGGCACTAATGGGCTTATCTTTATCCAGTGATGAAACGTCACGATTAACCACTTCAACGCTGAAATCACAATATTTAAATTTAAAAAAACCCTGATACACTGATCTTGAAAGGACGCGAAAACTATCTTAATATTATCGCACGCAAAAGGAGATTGTATAACGGGTCAGTGTCGTCTGTATAAGGAATAGCTAACAGAAAAATACACCCTCTTAATTTGTCTTAAGATTTTAAAACGGACGTGAATCAGTCTACTCGTTTTGAAAGTTTCATATTGTTCGCTTTGATGGTATAACAAGCTGGCCGGTCCCGGCGTATTTTCGGCACGAAGCCACGTATATATATCAATGAATATATATATATATATATATATATATATATATATATATATATATATATATATATATATATATATATATATATATATATATATATATATATATATATATATATATATATATATATATATATATATATATATATATATATATATATATATATATATATATATATATATATATATATATATATATATATATATATATATATATATATATATATATATATATATATATATATATATATATATATATATATATATATATATATATATATATATATATATATATATATATTGATCAGTCAAATAAGGATTGAATAGCTTGTTTTAATGGCTGCACTCCTTAACCCTCTTTCGCAATTTCAAGACAGAAAAGCTGTTAAATATTTTGAAACTAATTTGACTGGGAGCCGTTGCTGCCATAAGCAGAAACAGCTCCCAGTCAAATTAGTTTCAAAATATTTAACAGAATCTGCATACTCCTTAGATCACACAGAATTTGTCGTTTCTGGTCAGTAAGCATCAGCTGGTTAACTGCTCCTTACCTCAACGCACACACCAGAAGACGCCCTAGCCCGCCTATTCTTAATTGGCTCTATCAATCGCGCAAATATGGCATACTTTGTATATAGCTTCCATTTAGTTCAGAGGAAAATCGTTATGATTACGTAAGCCCTATGAACGCCATGCAGTTTCCATGGATACATGCATGCTACAGCTAGGGATTTTAATAAGCGATATATAGGCCTAAGATAGTATTTCGACTCCATTTATGGAACGCGGTCGAAGCAAACACATACCTCCGAATGCCATGTCTATTCATGAAACGCGCCCGCGCTGATATATATAGACATAATGGCTTGAAAATCTTTTATAAAAAAACTAATTCCGTTTCTGAGATTATAAAGTCCAAAAACAAAAGAATTTCTTGTACCGTAGGGTAGATACGACGAGATATTCCGTCGCGTCGCGTTCCGTCGTATCGTATCCCGACAATTCGAATTCGTACTTCGAATTTCAATTCGTACACTCGTGCCGGACCTTTCGAGCATCGTAGTGGTATATTGCACAAATTAATGAGTTTACAATCTTATCATAACGATGACGAGTAGGAAATACATAACATGCTCAAGAGATGAACGCGTCCTATTCCACTATAACGAACGTTACTGGGCGTTTACTGGGTCAATACCGGGCCAATATGACCCGATATTGGCCCAGTAACGGCCCAGTAACATGCGTTATTGGGAGCATGTGCAAGAAGAATACATTGACTATGATTAGTAAATTAATAATGCATAAAATATATGTCCTAGTTCTACCTACGCCTTGGCTCCAGCGAACTGCCTTCGCATGACTATTATTCGAGATTATTTGACATGGTAGCTAAACATATAACTATTTTGTCTGCAACCGTTTATTTAACGAGTCCAAAGTTTCCATCGACTCCCTCTGCAATCAATACTCGAGTACTCCATGATAATAAAATTTGGTCTTTAACCCGTACCACACTGAATTACATTTTACGATTCTGCGATTCCTTTTACAAGATAAATTACGCGTGCGCCATCACACAGCGGTGAGAGGGTCAATTTATTTGTCCGAATTATAGATTTGATGGTGGCAGTGTTCGTTAGCTGAAGTAGGAAACTGTTTTTCTACCTAAATCTCCTTTAAGTGACGACCTTCGGGGTGAGGTGGGGTGATGGTGTGACAGCGCCGATGATTTTGATCTCAAGTGAGGTACTAGACCCGTATATTGCTCTAGTTTCCTAACGTTATCCGGAATTCTCCATCCATCGTGATTAACTCTTTAACATTTTAAGTCTAATTTCTTTCAAAATATTAAAACAGCTTGTAAAGTTATCGTCAAAGTAAGACATTGACGTTTGAAGGGTTAAAGTGTTTGAAGAATGTGTTCTAAAACAATAACAACAAGCATTCTGTAAGTATGGCGTTGCAATACATGCTCCCTACATGGCGATATAAATCTTTAGAGATTGACAGTAAAAAATTTCATTAAAAATTGTCTAAAGCAGCTGAAAGTCGAACTTGATCTTCTCATTACAAAGCAATGTAGCAATTCTCAGTATAATATCTTGAAAGACTGCGAAAAAAAGTGCGGAAAACTAATATTTTTCGTATTTCATAAGACGAAAGGGGCATAACTCCATGAAACATTGACGAAATGTCTGAAACTCGAACTTGCTCTGTAACTCCTTATACTAAAGCGATGCACCGATTTTCGCTTAAATATCTTGAAGGAGTGCGAAAAAAAGTGCGGAAAGCTGATATTTTTCGTATTTCTTAAGTCGAAAGAGGGCATAACTCCATCAAAAATTGACGCATATACCTGAAACTCGAACTTGGTCTGTAGCTTACAATATACCAATTCTCAGTTGAATACCTTGAAGGACTGCGAAAAACAGTGCGGGAAACCAACTGCTACAGACGGACAGACAGACGGACGGGCAGACGGTGTGCAAAGCGGTTTTACCGGTAGAGGACTAATAAGAATAGTAAAATTTCTGTCTCCGTGAATGCAGAATAACGAAACAACAATGAAGGAGACCAACTTTAGCTATGCCCGCCCATCTTTAGCTAAGCTACACCAACGTCCGTGTTGGGATTGATCGATCCCTGAACTCCCTGAGTATCAATTTCCAGAAAACTATACACGGAAGCTGTTGAATATTTTGAAACTAATTTGACTGGGCGCTGTTTCTACCAGCAACAGCGCCCAGTCAAATCTGTTTCAAAATATTCAATACCATGTTTATTAAATAGTAGACATACAATTCGTAAACACCGCTTAGTCCAACATTCATTAAGCGTCTGTGACGAACTTAGCTACGTCATTCATGACCTACTCGTTTATGACGTCATCTTAAACGTCACGTTGCTGATTATGACGTCATATGATTAACTGAGAAACTGGGATATTCCATTATGTTATTAATTTTCTCGTTAAAAATCGTCAAAATGTTAAGGATTTACGAAATATCTTATTGATGCTAAAGCTCAGTCGCGTCCATGACGGACAGGCCGGAGAAGCCTAGGTGACGTCAATGGGAGTGCGTCTTGAAGCGCGCTGAACACCTACAGGTACGAAGCACCAGAGAAATGGTCAATTATCGTGATTGAAGAGCGAGAGAATGTTTGTCTGAAATTCCACAACTGTCCACGCTACACATCAATCAGTCTCGCGGACGTGATGTGAATGCGCGCATGTGTGGTGAAACATTGGTCAGCACAGCTTAGAAAAAAATGAACACGTTTCCAAGACAAAATAAAATGTAATGTTGCATATTTTGGACATAATTAGGTTGGAAGCCACCGCTGCCTTCGGCAGCGATGGCTTCCAATCCAATTTTGTTCAAAATATTCAACAGAAGATTTCTTGCATCGTGCTCAAAATTGTACCAACTAACATGTTTCTATTTTTGTTTCGGGGATGGTGTTAGCTTATTTATAAGGTGTACTGTACTTCACAGGATCATTACTATGTGGTTCTCGTACATTCTAACTATTCTCCAGACAGTGAAATCTATAGGCTGGAGGACAAGATACGACGAAAAGAACAGAATTCCATTAACTCGACTTGCACTTGAGATTTGACGACGACGACAACGACAACGACAACGACAACGACAACGACGACAACAACGACGACGACGATGACGACGCTGTACTGTTTCCGGCTGCTTTAGTTTGAAAACATTATACAACTGCAATAAGTGATTCTTCTTTGGCCATTGTATGTTACCCGCCCCCACCCCCATTCAGAGTCCTTGGCTCCCAGAGGCTCTCTTTAGTTCTCAGTGTGAAACGGCCATGCGACCATAGAAAAATAATGTTCTTAGATTCATAACCGAAAATATTTTGTGATTTCTTTTAATGGAGGAGTCGTGTTTTGGCTATGCCCAGTCAAATTAGTTTCAAAATATTCAACAGAATGTTTATTAAATCGTATAGACATACAATTTGTACGACTTTACATACTATTAAGCGGTTATGACCGACTATATCGCCTCATTCATGACCAAATTGATTATGACACCAGCCTACACGTGACGCGGTTAATTATGATGTCATATCATTGACTGCATGCGTTCATCAACGGACCTTTCCAGGTTACCCAGCCATCATATGACGTCATAATCGACTACGTGATTTGTGGGATATGTCATAATCAATCACAGCATGAATGACCACCAGCACGAGTGTGGTGTGGGTGGAGTTTAGCTAAAGATGGGCGGGGCATAGCTAAAACTGGAACGCTCCATTCACCATCCACCCCTGAACTCTATGCCTACAATCGAAACATGAATAACTATTCTGATTGACACTAATAAAAGAGTATGACGTCATAGTATGAATATGGCGTGTTTTATTCGATGGCATAGAGAGTAGGCATAGAAATAATAGATCAAAAACCTATTCCAGCGTGCATATCCAGCGAGAACTGTTTGAAACATTTTCGACAGCGTGCGTCGAAATTCTGGAAGCTTCCACAGGACTTTACCCAAGATGATTCAATATTCTATTGAACAAGTTCGCTATATCTGCTTCGATTTTCATACGATATTTCATTTGACATTTCTGGGAAATTATGCTGTTTTTGGATAAACATAACCAACTCACACATGCGCATACAATATAGTTGTAACTTGTCAGGAACAACTGTGCCACATGCAAACGTACATAATTAGGACTGGGAGAGAGGGCGACACGTGATGAAGGGATTGGCTGGTGTGCGTTCAGGAGAAGCATGCACGAGCAAAACTGTAATTATATCGAGTTAATCGACCCTGGTAACACAGTCAAACCTTTTTATAGCGAACACTCGCTTTTGGGACCAAAAGATGGTGGTTCCTTAAGACGGGTGGTCATAAGACGACCCATCTTAAAAAAACACAATCTTTTGGACCGAAAACCTATCTGCAATAACACCTGACTTCGATTACGTGACCACTTTTATTTACTGACCACTAGATAGATAGCCCATACAGCGTCCTCTATAGACGATTTATCAGTAATTGTAATGTCAAGTGCCATCTCAGTATATCCTTTCTGCCTTCCATTTATTCTGCATGATTTGACTGTTCTCGTATTGCAATTCTAAATAGCAAAGGTCGTTGGTTTGTTTGTCTAATTCGAAAAGCTATAAAAGCTTGTCACATAGCAGCACATTTCAGCTGATTTATCGGCTTTTATCCCGGTAATGGGTGAAAAGTGACAGTTTATCTGCACTACTCGAATAATGAATAAATGCATTTTTTTTTGGCAATCGACGTATGCCATAGAATCGTGCACATGCAAAGTGATTCTTGGAGATAATGGCTTTCTGGTTATAGATTCTTGGGGCCGATGATCTCATATCAGAAACTCATTTCGCCATATTTACATGTATGGTGTTTGAATCGTCTTATCTTTTTAGGTTTTTGAGGGTTTTGGGTTGTCGTCGTCGTAGCAGCAGCAGCAGCAGCAGCAGCAGCAGCAGCAGCAACAGCAACAGCAGCAGCAGCAGCAGCAGCAGCAGCAGCAGCAGCAGCAGTTGTTGTTATTATTGTTGGCTTTGGTGGTTTTGGTTGGTTATTAAATACAGCAACAGTCAGCGACATGACATGCAGTTGGGACGTCACGTCTATCTAAATATCTGTTGCAGGGCTAATTGAGGGAGGGAGGGAGGGAGGGGGGGAGGCGAATGAGAGAGGGAAGGAGGAAGAGAGAGAGAGAGAGAGAGAGAGAGAGAGAGAGAGAGTGCTCGCTTTCTCACTTTCTCCCTCGAAGCCTCCCCCTTCCTGCATCCCGCCCTTACTTCCTTCCGCCACCCATCTCCCTCCCCTCACACTCATCATCGCTCACACTCTTTTGACTAATTAATATTAATCCGTTCGATCATATTCTGTCAGTTATATGATTAATATATGAATCTCCCTGACGCTTGATCGCGCCGGAACACGTACTCAATAAGATATCGTTCCGGTAAATCACGCGTCTTTAGTGGCAATTACCGTGAACAATTACACTCTTAGTAGGACATCGTATGTTTGACGCAAAATGAGCAGCTAGTTCTTATTGTCTTCCCACACATCTGCTCATTCATTCCCATAAACGGCGGATGCGTTATATTAACCCATTTACCCTCATATACGAGGCAGGCCTATAACAAATTCTTTATGAACGCTTTACGATAATTTTGTTGAATATTTTGAATCTAATTTGGCTGTTGCAGCTACCAGGCAGTTTATTTTCAAAAGATTCAACAGCCGTCCTGTATTATTGTCTTGGGAGTGAGACACTGGAAGTTCAAGGGTTAGTGTTAAAATATTTGCTATCCAAGATAAAGATGATGTTGCTTGTATAGGTCGATTCCAACCAGCTTACGAAGTGGGGGGGGCGTATACAGAAATGTGTGTGGCATAGCTAGAATAGGATCCTTCTATTCCTCACCTCTCCACTGCTTTCCGAACAGCTAAATGGACAAGAGAATCAAAATCTTTGCTTAGTAAATGTCCGAGTGAAGACTATTTTTGAAATCTTATTAGTGGAACGACTGGCTCGACTAATGAGCTAATTATTCAAGTGGTAAATCTGTAGAAGCTTTCATTGGACCTGTGAATCCCAACCCACACAACCAACCGTTCCCGAAACATTTGTTTTGAAACAAATGTTTTAGCTAAATATTCGTAGTGTGCCTGTGAATGTTTTACTGAAACAAATGTTTCCGTGCGAACGTTTTTGAAATCACACCTGTTTGATATTTACGTAAATGTTTCAGCTAAAACCTTTGTTTCTGGCAGCGCGCTTTGAGCAAAACAATTCTCGAAAACATATTTTACAATCAACCAATTAGCCCCACGGCGAGGTACTCGCCATTTTGTTATCATGCCATGCATGTGAGGTGTCACGTGAGTACTTCACCCTTACGCTGATTGGGTGATTGTAAAATAATGTTTCAAGAATCATATTATACAATTTATACAGCGGCAAAACAGTTTACATGTTATTTACATATCTCTATAGATTAACTGTTAACATTGAAACAAATAGTCTAGATTTACTCCAGTAATATTTATATTAACTATTACTCCGATCACGATTTCACTTTGTTTTCAGGTATTCTCTTTGCGGGTTATGCTTATTGGCTGCGTTTGAGCGACAATTTCAGCCTTTTTGGAAATACTTAGTAATTGCATTTATTAGTCAGCAGACTTTAAATAGTAGTTTATTGTTGTTGCTAGAGAATAACTGGGACAATATAAAGTAATTAGGCCGCTTTCGGTAGTATTTAAGTAGCGTTTCAAATCGTAATATATGAAAAGAATCACATGTAAAAATGAAATGAAACTCATTTCCAATTTCGTTTCAGTCACGAATACTCCATTTCCTTTCTTCTTTTAGTATTCCTTACCACATCACCGTTTCTATAACCGGCGTGGTTGACGATATCAACTATGCCAAAACTCACTGCACGCCAGCGGTTTCAGGAACCTGTTGTGAAGGTACCCTTTAGCGAGACGCATCACCATGAGAGACTGGACTTCAATCCTGCTCAATGGGAATTTGTCTTGTTCACAAACGGGTCACAAAGGACCTTTCCAGTTTTAGCTATTCCCCTCTCACATCTAGGTAATCTCCAACCACACTTCACTGTGTTAGGATCGATAGATCCCCTAATGACCTGACTATCAATTTCCTGTAAAATATATAGTTAAGCTGTTGAATATTTTGTAACTAATTTGACTGGGTGCTGTTGCTGCTTATGGCAGCAGCAGCGCACAGTCAAATTAGTTTCAAAATATTCAACAGAATATTTATTAAATAGTAAAGACATACAATTCGTACAACAACGCGTAGTTCGTCTTCAATAATGCATTCGTGACGTACTAATCTGCTTCATTCATGACGTCATAATAACGTCATTGATTATGATGCAATTTACGTCGCGTAGTTGATTATGACGTCATATGACTGATGGATAAACGTAGAAAGGTCCATTTCGGTTGGAATTTCACAATGGACTGGCTCGTGTGTGGCTCGTGTGCATGTGGCTCGTGTGCATGTGGCTCGTGTGTGCCTCGTGCGTGGAAATGCCAAAATAAAATATTCGCTGGTGCTAACGTGGTGGAACGTGTCTGTTATTGTGGGAGTTCAGTCATGGTGTGGGGTGTCATCAGTGCTGATAGTCCTAAAGACCTCCACAGCATCCGGAATTGCTCTCTGACGGGTTTGACGTACAGGGATAAAGGTCTTCGTCAATTTGTACGGCGCTGTGTTGTTGCAATAGAGTAAGCGTTCGTTCTGGTAGATCATAATGCCCGATCGCTATCGAGCGAATCGAGGGGACGGTTTGGTCTCCAGACGGGAATTCCATTGAACAGGCTCGGGACGTTCTGCAGGCAGCCATGCCATTTCAGCTCGTGCAGTTCAACCCAGCAGCCTCCAGGAGCTTGGGTGGGCCTTGTCAGTGGAGTGGGCTAACGTACAGGTTCTGATGTTTGATTGACAAAATGCAAATAATGTGTCATATTGTAATCAGTGCTAGGGATGGCCATGCGCGGTACTGAGTACCCGGTAAACACTGACTGCGGTATTTGGCAGACGCATCATACATGATTGTAGATCCAGCATAGCGCGATACGCGTTCGCATGTGTCACTGCACTTATTACTCTTGGTTACGAAATATCTGGTATTGCTTTTCTGTGTTGGTAATTGTAGAATAAGTGTAGCTATAAAGCTTTATCGATTCTGATTTGAATATGCACGTCTACAGAACAGCTATTAAATAAGTTACCATGTTTCTAAAACACAAACAGAAACATGTCAGTTAGCAAGAAATGTTCTGTTCGATATTTTGAACATAATTAGATAAGCCAATGGTGTTCAAAGTATTCAACAGCACGTTTAATCTTGTTTTGGAAACAATTTAACTTATTTCTGAGCTGTGCTATATTTACTACTTCCGGCATAATTAATTGATGAATCCAGTTCTTTGGTCAATCATCATATTACGTCATAATCAACAACGCCACATGTAGGCCGACGTCATAATCAATTACGTCATGAATGACACGATTTAGTCCGTCATAAACGCTTAATAGTTCGTCGAGTTGTACGAATTGTAGGTCTTTGGTATTTAAAACACATTCTGTTGAATATCTTGAAACTAATTTGGCGTAGGCCATAGGCAGCAACAGCACCCAGTCAAATTAGTTTCAAAATATTCAACAGCTTACCTGAATAGTTTTCTGGAAAGCGAAATTCAGGGAGTACAGGGAACGCTCGATCCCAACATGGGCAACGCGTGGGTGGAGCTTAACTAAAGATGGACAGAGCAGAGCTAAATATTCAACAACATGTTTATTAAATAATAAATACATACAATTCGTACAATGTGTCGGACTATTAAGCGTTTAAGACGGACTAAATAGTCATTCATGCTGTAACTGACCATGACGTCATCCTACGCGTCACGTAGTTGTTCATGACGTCATATGATGAATGGATAAACTGGAAAGGTCCATTGGCTGTATCAAGGCCCTAAATATTCAGTTTCAGAATAACAATACAGGAAAGGTGTATATTATAAATCCAATTTAACCAGATGCTGTTGTCGCATTCAGGTACCACCAGCTTCCAGTCAAATTAGTTTTAAAATAGTCAAATGATTATTTCTTAGATCACGAAGAAGAAATATGATCATCTGATTAGTTGGAGTACAAGGGTTAACCCTGCCACTGATAAATGCTCTGTATCTCAATCGGATGGCAAACAAACAGGAAAGACAAGCTGTTGAGTATTTTGAAATCAATATGACTTGAAGCCATTGCTGACGAAGCCAATCAAAATAAATCAGAATATACCATAAATAGCAACGAATTTACTTTTTGAGGGATTTGTCGTTGGAGGGGTTAATGTCTCATAAAAGCGAAAACCATTACCATTCTGGTTCTGTGACACTAGCTAGGTTACGGTGGCAACTTCTATTAACAATGTCCGTGCAACCATGGAATACAAATGAATAGTTCCTCATTGTCCTTCAGGGAACAAGATATAAACTCCGAAGGGTTGGCGAAATACTTATAGGTTGCCCTAGAAATTCTATTGGAATGGCAATCCGATCAGCTAGTCTTTACGAATTGCCAATTTTTGGTTGTGCGATTTCAGCAACAGTTTCTGAATTGTGCTATTATTGTCTGGAATCGTTGATAACATCTTAGACCAGAATAATTATTAATTGATTATTAAGACTTACGCGGTTTCCATCGCGTCAGCGTCCATTATCAGCATTGCATAAGAATACTATGAAATTAGGCAAAGCATAGAAACGAATGAATGCATAGAGTATTGGGTTACAAATGGTGAAGATTATCGGTAAATAAATGAAACATCTTCATAAAGAGATCTCTGGCACTGTATCTTACGGTTGGTGGCATTTGCTGTTTAAAGGATAACTAATCCCATCTCTTGATAGCTGTTCATGTGATCTAACACGCCGACCATAAACTATCCAGGTAATTTTAAGCTTTGTATCACGCCGCTAAGGAAAGATATTCAGGATTTAGTAGTTAAATGTTGGTACATTTCTACACCCTATGATGGCTGTCATGATTTACTTTTCAACCAATCAGAAAAAACACTAATGCGTCTGCCTCGGTATATACGCTGAGTCATAGAGGCTCCAGTTATAGTTTGGCAATGTGGTATAAAAGCAATCCTTCAGGTAAGCTGTTGAATACTTTGAAACCAATTTGATTGGCAGCAACAACTTCCAGTCAAATTAGTTTCAAAATATTCAGTGGGATGAGCATTACATAATAAAGAATGTGATGCATTGGAGCTTACATGACATCACACACAATAGCTTGAGGAGACAAAATGGTGTCGATCACTGTTCAACATTTGCTCGATATTACAAAACAGATAATTGTGATACAGATCAGGGAATCTGACAGGATATGAATGCTATGGAATCTATAAACCATATTCTATCGGTGCAATACAACATTTGAGATGAGATTAGCATCGCTTTAAACTGCACGAGCTGTTTAACCTTGCTTCGTTTGTCTGCAACATAGGCCTATAGGCAAACGGCGCCCACGAGCCACGAGTGAGTGAAGGTCTCGCATAACGAATCGTTGCTGCTTCAACATATGCTGCTGCTGCCGCAGCCGCCTACACCGCCGCCACAGCCGCCGCCGATGCTGCTGCTGTTGGTACTGCTACACTGACCATCGTTGTTTCCATTACGGATTTGATAGTGGAAACCACAATCTTTAACTGTAATATCTGCTAACTATTAGACAAAACTGCATCTACACCATTTGCGACAGTAAAATCAGTGCCATGTCCTACTAATTCATGCCAGAAATTTGCCAATGAAGTAGTTTGTTCGATTGAGAATGCATCTGACGAACGCCGATTTCTGGTTACATTGGTACTTCTTCAATGATTACATCCTATCATTCTTCGTCGTGATGGCCACCCCCGAATGATGGTTTCTAACCACCACGGGACATTACTCGATTCAGCTGAACATAATGATCGAATGAACATTGAGCTGTGTAATTCATCAATCCATTACCTACAAGCAAATGGTCGAGGACTGCGGTTTGGTCGTGTTGTACTCAAAACCCTACATATACTAACACACGAGAGACAAGCCATCACAGAATTCACCTATCCAAAGTATCCATCTATCATCTGACGTAAAATGACGTCATAATCAGCTAAGCGGCATGCAGAATGTTGCTGAATATCTTGAAACTAATTTGAGTGCACGCCGTTGTTGCCTATGGCAGCAACGGCGCCCATTCAAATTAGTTTCAAAATATTCAATAGCTTACCTGTATAGTTTTCTGGAAATTGATAGTCAGGGAGTTCAGAAATCGATCGATCCCAACACGGGCGATGTGTGGGTGGAGCTTAGCTAGAGATGGGCGGGGCATAGCTAAAATGAAAAGGTCAGTTCCTTAGCGTGCACATCACATACTTCTACCTCCATTCCACCATAAATTTACTTCCCCGGACATCGCATGCATACACGTGTTGACATTTCTGTGCCAACAAAACCTAATCTCCAAAACAGGCATGGTATTCGAGGTAGCGGTGCTCATACCCAATCCAAGACGCTGCTCGTCATCGCCATTCTAAGAAAAATACCTTTCTGTTAGCGTTGGTATATATGCACATAAGCCATGACATGGAAAGAAGGTTACATATATTTCGGTTCCCCTATTAACGTCACTAAACAGAAGCGACCAACTAACTTAGACCATTCAGAGGGAAAGACGTGGACTCTGTCTCACCTACCTTTCTTTGAAGTCCGGACATGTTCCATGATAGCGCAGTGTCGGCGAATAGTATAGACGAAGCAATGCTTAGATTGGTATAAGTTGGCGAAACGCTATTGTGCCAGCTTGGGACATGGAGTAAATAACCAATTCAACGAACTATTAATATTAATAATAGGACGTATTATTAATACGTATATCTATGATATTGATTATCCACTGGCAATGTGTTAATGTGTAGCCGCGTGGGATCGATTTCTAGCCATGCCCACCCATTTCTATCTAATCTCCGTCTATTGTGTACACGGACTTAAATCGAATTTAAATTGACCCCAGAATTCCCAGAATCCACAAATTCAAGGGTTGGTTTAAACACATTTTATTGTCAATTAATAACAATGGAATTGAGTCACAAGTCAAACTGACTTAGATTCGACCCTTTCCTTAAATTCAAGGTAATTCTACAAGTAACTTGTCGAATATTTTGAAGCTAATTTGACTGGGAGTTGTGGCGACAACAGAACCCAGTCAAATTAGTTTCAATATAGTCAAGCGAATGTTTATTAAGCTGTAAATTCACCAGTGACCTAGAAGTGACGTGTTTGATTATGACCCCTTGAAACGAAAATGGATATCTTGGCTAAAGCTAAGGTTGAGAAATAATGGTTATCTTAAGTACATTGACTCCTTTGCTTGTACATAATGCGAGGGCACCGGAGAATTACTGGATTATTAAAACTCCCCGAAAATATTCGTTGCCTGTAGGGCCACTTGTAAAGCTACACACGTATAAATAGCTGCCAGAGATTGGCATTGCAGACACTCGTAATACGTGCATATTTCACCTGCCATTTGTAACTAAAGCAAGATCAACAGACACTGATGACGGCGATGACAATGACTAGAACGTATTGATATTACAATTTTTTCGTATTCCAAATACACTTGTCAAAATAAGTCAGATGACAAACGATTTGTCTATTTTCGTACATACAATCCATAAATGATGATAAAAGTCACGATCGATTATATAAATGGTATTAACAGATTCAGATTCAGATTCAGATTATTTTATTTACACCCCCAGGCCACATAATGGCATATGGGGAATATGAATTTACAGAAATTATAAATGTTATGGCGATCAGACATTATATATCAATTCATAATTACATATTTTGGTATTTATCTAGTTATATAACCACTGTTTGTGCTTTCGGTAGTAGCAGTAGTAGTAGTAGTAGTAGTAGTAGTAGTAGTAGTAGTAGTAGTGGTGGTGGTAGTAGTAGTAGTAGTAGTAGTAGTAGTAGTAGTAGTAGTAGTAGTAGTAGTAGTAGTAGTAGTAGTAGTAGTAGTAGCAGCAGCAGCAGCAGCATCAATAGCACTAGCAGTGCCTAAGCCATGAAAGTAAAAAAATCCACAGTGTTGTCTATTGTGCAAGCACTGTTTCTGAAAGCTGTTAGAGACAGCTACAGCTAGTTTATTACAATAATACCGCTTTTAAGTTGATGGTAACGCGGAGAGAGCGGAGGGAATAGAGGAGCCACCGGAGAAAGACGTGAAGAATGGAGTGAGTGAGGGAGTGAGTGGATGGAGGGAGGGTGTGTGGAGGTAGATAAGAGCAGGGGTGTAGTGAATGAGGGCGGACGGGAGGGAGGGAGAGAGATAAGCCGGAGGGTGAGGGAGTGAGAGCTGGCGACGGGGAGGGACTGATGGAGTGGAGGGAGGGATAGCTGGAGGGAGAGAAGAGTAGGTATGAAGGTAGGGAGGGAGGGATGGTGGGGCGAGCGAGGGAGGGATGGAGAGAGAGAGAGAGAGAGAGAGAGAGAGAGAGAGAGGAAGGGAGCGAGAGGGAGAGGGAGGAAGGGAGGGAGGAGGAATGACGGGCAGGAGCGAGGGAGTGAGAGATATAGAGGGAGGATGAAGGGAGAGGAGAGGGAGCGGGAGAAGGAGGAGACGGAGAGCGAGAGAGAGAGCGAGAGAGAGATAGACAGAGAGAGAGAGAGAGAGAGAGAGAGAGAGAGGAGGGAGGGAGGGGGAGAGAGAGATGGAGAGGAGCGGGAGAAAGAGAGCGAGAGCGAAAGCGAAAGCGAAAGCGAGAGAGAGAGAGAGAGAGAGAGAGAGAGAGAGAGAGAGAGAGAGAGAGAGAGAGAGGGAGAGAGAAAGAGAGAGAGAGAGAGAGGAGGGAGGGAGTGGAGTGGAGGAATGTAGGGAAGGAGCGAGGGAGGGAGCGAGCGAGGTGGAGGGTGGGGGAGAGAGAGATGGAGAGGAGCGGGAGAAAGAGAGCGAACGAGAGAGAGAGAGAGAGAGAGAGAGAGAGAGAGAGAGAGAGAGAGAGAGATTTGGAGTAAATTCTTGGATTGGCCCATATTGGAATCGCTGACATCTTTCGCCGCCAAAAACAACAGTCAAATAAACAAATTAAATTAAGCCCATTGAAATTCCACTGTCTCAGTTTCAAGGCAGCTATACAGGGAAGCCGTTGAATATTTCGAAACTAATTAGACAGGGAACTGTAGCTGCCATTGGCAGCTACAGTTCCCTGTAAAATTAGTTTCAAAATATTCATCAGAATATTCCATCCATCATAATGAAATTCTCATTCAGGTCTCCCAGGGTCACCGGGTTGACAATACTGAGTACTTACCAGATTTACTGAATATAATCCATACGGAACGGAACCAACAAAGACAATTGTTATAGAACAAAAAAAACATTCACTGGTATACGTAATAACGTTTCCAAGAGTATTATTAGTATTTCTGTTACGTCCTGCGTTATACACGTAAAGAATTGCAGATCGTGGATAGTTTTGTCCCCAACACTGCGATAGCTCCTAACACAAGCGCGAACTATAATAGTCTGCCTGCAACAAGAACCGACGGATCAGCGATTCGTTCCGGGAACTCGGTGAAAATGCCCAGCACACTCGGGTCGATATATACATCTGGTAGTCGCCAATATGACCATTTCATTCTACAGGTCTGCGGAATCTAGGTTTATACATATGCGTTTTTAGGCCTACTACTCGGTATTCGTAAACGTACATATGATTATCCTAAAAGATAATTTAATCTGAGGTCATCGCAACGAAATCTAGTCCAATTGTTTTAAGTTATTCGTGGCTTAAAAAAAATAATTTAGAATTTCAAAAGCGTGTTTTTTTTCTTCAAAATCTTGAATGACAACACGATGTCCGTTCTCCGTTGGATGAGCGCTATGCTGCTCTATTTTAATTGTGTCAACAATGCACGTGATATCGAACTACGGCACTGGTTTATATCACAACATCAATAGCGATTCTAACCATTCACGACAACCACGTGTTATCTAAGCGAGCTAATGGCGAGTTAATCCGGCCATAATACGCTGACAACATCAATGAAAATGCCCTCGCTGGCGCTGCTAGCGTGGGTATTATTGCTGCTCTGCCCGCCGATATTGCTACTGTTACTGCTACTTCTAATACTACTACTACCACTAACTACTACTACTACTACTACTACTACTACTACTACTACTACTACTACTACTACTACTACTACTACTACTAACGCCGCCGCCGCTACTACTACTACTACTACTACTACTACTACTACTACTACTACTACTACTACTACTACTACTACTACTACTACTACTACTATTACTATTACTATTACTACTACTACTGCTACTGCTGCTGCTGTTGCTGCTGCTGCTGCTGTTGCTGCTGCTGCTGCTGCTACTACTACTACTACTACTACTACTACTACTACTACTACTACTACTACTACTACTACTACTACTACTACTACTACGTTTAGTGCAACTTCTACTGCTACTGCACCAGTACTGCTACTGCTACTGCACCAGTACTGCTACTGCTAACGCTATCAGTGCAACTGTAACTTTAATTTCTATTGCGACAGCTACTGCTACTGCTAAGGCTATTCCTGCTGCAGCTACTGTATTCGTAAGTGGCCTGGTTCCTAGGACTAAATTGTGGCATTCTGGTAGTAGATAGGCAACAGCCGGAGCTATGACTAAATGTTAAAACACTCAGATTTGTAGGATAATATAATGATCTATGTAATGTTACTTCTTACTAATTACTAACAGAAATTCCGTCTCTGTCACCCATATCTGATATCATCTGTTATTTTGCGGTACATAAGAATGAACTTACTTACTACTGCTACTACTACGGCTACTGTTCCTGCTACTGCTACGGCTATTGTTACTGCTTTTCTTATTGCTACTGCTACTCTTACTGCTACTGCTATTCTTACCGCTACCGCTACCGCTACCGCTACAGTTACAGTTCCCTTTTCCGTTACCGTTACCGGTACCGTTACCGATACCGCTACTGTTACTGCTTCTCTTACTGCTACTGCTACTCTTACCGCTACCGCTACAGTTACCGTTACCGTTACCGCTACTGCTATTGCTAGTCTTACTACTACTGCTACCGCTAAAAATACTGCTATTGCTACTCTTACCGCTACTGCTACTGCTACTCTTACCGGTACTGCTACTCTTACCGCTACTGCTACTGCTACTCTTACCGCTACTGCTACTCTTACTGCTACTGCTACTCTTACTGCTACTGCTACTGCTACTCTTACTGCCACTGCTACTGCAACTCTTACCGCTACTGCTACTCTTACCGGTACTGCTACTCTTACCGCTACTGCTACTCTTACCGCTACTGCTACTCTTACTGCTACTGCTACTGCAACTCTTACCGCTACTGCTACTCTTACCGCTACTGCTACTCTTACTGCTACTGCTACTCTTACTGCTACTGCTACTGCTACTCTTACTGCTACTGCTACTGCAACTCTTACCGCTACTGCTACTCTTACCGGTACTGCTACTCTTAGTGCTACTGCTACTCTTACTGCTACTGCTACCCTTACTGCTACTGCTCCTATTACCGCTACTGCTACTCCTATTTCTACTGCTACGCTTACTGCTACTGCTGCCACTATGGTTACTACTACTGCTACCACTACGGTTACTGCTACTGCTACCACTACGGTTACTGTTACTGCTACTGCTACGGCTACTACTACTCTTACTGTTACTCTTACAGCTACTGCTACTGCTACTCTTACTGCTCCTGCTGCCGCTATCGCTACCGCTACCGCTACTGCTACCGTAACTGTTACTGCTACTCTTACCGCTGCCGCGACTATTACCGCTACTGATACTCTTACTGCTACTGCTACTCTTACTGCTCCTGCTACCGCTACCACTACCGCCACCCTACTGCTACCGCTACAGCTACGGCTACAGATACTGCTACAGCTACTCTTACCGCTACCACTTCGGTTACTGTTACTGCTACTGCCACTGCTACAGATATGGCTACTCTTACTGCTACTCTTATTGCCACCACTACAGCTACTGTTACTGCTACCGCTACTCTTACCGCCGCTGCTACTCTTATTGCTACTGCTACTCTTACTGCTACTGCTACCACTAAGATTACTACTACTGCTACTACTACTACTACTACTACTACTACTACTACTACTACTACTACTACTACTACTACTACTACTACTACTACTACTACTACTACTACGGTTACCCCCCACACTCACTAATTGACGAAATATATTTTTCTAACAGCTTTCGATGTCCTCTTTAAGATTATGTATGTTAACATGTGATAAACTGGGACTCAATATGGTTTTTGATGGGTTATGTTAGAGCTAATACCCACAGTGAAGCAGACCATATTAAGGGGTAGGGGTATTAAAAACTGAGATATCTTTTGATAGAATCATTGTAGATTAGGGATCGACCACGAAAAATGTTGCTTATAGTATGGTCTACGATTGTATATGATTTACATGCATATCTGTTTTATAATGAGGTCGGCAGAGGTCAAAAGGTCACAAATATTCGCCACAGCTTAAAATCTAGGAACTATGTGTTGCTATCACTGACCAAGCATCGGTAAAGGAACATTCTAGTTTTAACAGCGTAAAATTGATTAAAAGACACCATTTGACAAATATAATGAGTAAAAGTTTGTTCATTTAATAGACTATTGTTACTATGATAACTGACAGCACGGCCAAAATAGTGAGAATCGATGAAAAATGCATTCATTGTAAATTAATTAAGTAGATTTTGATAGAATCGTTGTAGATTGGTGATACACCACTCAAAATGTTGCTTATAGTATCGTCTATTATTGCATATGCTTTCCATGCAAATCAGTTTCATAATGAGGTCGGCAGAGGTCAAAGGGTCACAAATCTCCGCCACGGCTTAAAATCTAGCAACTATGTGTTGCTATCGCTGACCAAACACCGGTAAAGGAACAGCGTAAGATTGATTAAAACGCAGCATTTGACAAATACAATGAGTAAAAGATTACTCATTTAATAGACTATTGTTACTATGCCAACTGACAGCATAGCCAATTTTTGAGAATCGATGAAAAATGCAATCATTGTAAACTAAACTTGAAATGAGCATATCATCGAATCGAAATTGTGTAGAGCAATAAAAGAGCATTCAAAATGTTTTTATTGTTGCTTGTTTTACCTACCGACTATAAATCCACTAACTATATTTGAACCTGTCTTAATTCGTCACTGTCACTATTATCTATCAAGTCTTCTCCATTTTCGCTCTCTTCGTCAGTGGAACTGTATTCCTGCTGATTCTCTTCCTTTTCACATTCCTTCTCTAGAATATCAGCCAACATAGATGGCAGTATCTCACCATCACACCACTTGGCTCGTGTCTCTGTTCACTACATACAGTCCAGCCATTATTCTCAGTGGGTTCAGGGATGTATGGCTTTGGTACGTGGGATCGCTTCCAAATAGCTACCAGATAGTTAACCCTCTTTATGTCCTGGCGAAGGCTAACTCTCGAGGGACGTAAGGTGGATAAGGCAACGTTTTGGAATTGATATCTTTCTCTGCATCACCACATTTTGCCATTAACATTGAGAAACAAAGTGTGTCAACGTTTGTTATGGGAGTACATGTAATCTTGTACATTCAGCGGGTGAAATCCTCTAATTGAAGAAAGAGATTCTCTGTGATGTCCCATGACTCACTAATGGTCTGAAAAGCCTCCTGATATCTTGGTTGCTTCTGTAGGAGTCTGATGGGGTTTACTGTGCCTATTCCTCTGAATGCACTCGTTGTATCACATTTGGTGAAGGCATGAAGACCCAAAAGGGCAGAACAGTAAAGCGGTGTAAAATTCTTAGCCAATTTTGAAATGTCCAACAGCTTTCTGTTGTTTTCAGAACCAGTATCAAATAATATGTGTGTCTTCATGATTTGGTCATAGTACAGGAGAATTAAAAATGCATCACTAGGTGGACTTCTGATACGCAAATAGTCATAGCCCTCTTTTGTTGTATAAGCACAATAGAGAATAACCCTTAATTGTGTCTGTTTCTCCTTGGTCAGATTTTATGGCTTGTATCTCCGAGATCAGCACTGTGTTGCCACCAGTAGATGTTAATCCGTAAGCCTTGCCCTCACAAATAGCAATGACTATCTTATTAAGTAGTTTTGAACTAAATGTATCACTTCCCCCAGACTTCAGAGACTTTCAAGTCTCTGTATTTTCACCCTTGATTATATGTTTCTCTCCAGAAGCTATATGTGTTATTTTCATTGATTTGATAGAATTTTCCTTGTACATGTCCGTACTGAATATTACATTTGATTTCCCTACTGTACCAATATCAAACAATTTCTGGATTATCTGCTTAGATGTTCCTGGCACCTCTTTCATAGAATAGAAAGTGGCGTTTCGATCTCCAATGTTCAGTGTTCTGTGATCAGATGGTGTGTCTGCATTTGATATTCCCTTGGTTAAGTAGGGAACCCATTTACCGTTGTCTGTTTTCTGCAGGTACCCACCAGACGTGCCAATTGATGATGGTACCGGCATAAGTAGATAATGTAACAGTTCTGCAATATCAAGCTGCACTGGCTTATTCTGTGATAGTACCAATAACTGGAAGGCAATATTTCCGTGTTGTCTTATTCTATTTCACGATTCTTTTCCCAAGAGCACTCTTCGTCATGTCAGAAAACGTTTAAAATCTTTGCCTTTTTATTGGTTCAAATAAATCTGTATTCCTTTCAACTCTCTCTGTTATAAACGTCTCTTTGGCCAGTTTCCCAATTAACTCTTCAGCCACGATATCAGTTTGGATATGGGTAGGTACAGGAGCACCAGACCCAATACGGAACAGCTTATCATTACAATCGAGACTGAAAGGATTCATAAAGCTTTTTACGGCCTCCATTACATTTACAGTGGCTGCCTCACTTTTGCGTACCTGTGAAGAATGGATATCCCAATGTCTATTGTTCTTATCTGTCTCGTCTGTCATATCTTCCATTTGGAGCATTGTTTACACATATCTTGTTCGTTCATGTGCTGTCTTTCCCCAGCGTCGATGTGCATCATAGCTATTCAACATAACAGATACGTCAGCCACGTTTCCTCCTGCTCATGCATGCGATTTCGTGTCCTTCATAAATGTCTCCTCTGTTGTTTTGTATACTGCCCACAAATTTCCAGGCACCGCAGATCTTACAATTTATAGCACCTAGCTTAATCAGCTCCGTTGCTCCAGGGTGTGATTCTTCTTTGCTTGCCAAGAAAACAGAAAAGTGGGTAAGATAGCTTGCATACTTCTACCCATCAAAGCTAAAGAATAGGGCAGCCATTCGATTGAGACATGTTCCGTACAGATAGTAATTGTTCGTCTTAACTGCATTTAGGAGAGACAAAAGTAACCAAACATGGTCCATGTAAGATAACCAAAACTGGGCAGTCTTACATAATTCGCCATTGCTAACTCGCAGTCGCAAGTCTGAGTAGTCATTTAGATATGAATGAAATACCGTATCATTCGACAATAGTTTGAAATTCTCTTTGGTTCTTACTTCCAATAATGTGGTTACTTTTGCCAATGAATTTGGTGGCAAAGTCCCTAATAATCGGACCCGTTCGTAGAATGGTATTTGTAGAGTAGCAATCGGCCAATGCCTTCAGCCATTGCTTTGTGGCAGTAGATTGCCAGACTATAATTCTTACCAGACAGCACACTTTTAATAGATCCGGTAGACATCAGACCAGAGTCTAGTAGAAGCTCAGTGAATCCAGATCCACTCATCTTCTTTCCTATATGATTTTCATATAGGCGCATGCCAAATGAAAAGTACCAATCATAACTATGTGGTCCTTGTAGTAGTCTGGGCCTTTCTATATGGTAGACTAAGCTTTCATACACACGCCTAGATCAAAGGTCGTTAATGCATATTTCTGCCCAATATCTTCCGATGCCTTTTTGGACATTCTTAGAGACTCTTTTACAGTGGCATATTCTGTTATTGGTCAAATGCTTTCTTACTTCTTTGATTTTTTACTCCTGATGCCGTATTTGTTGATTGATTAGCATATACAATCCATCTATACGTAAAGCAATTACTTTACACAATTTCGATTCGATGATATGCTCATTTCAAGCTTAGTTTACAATGATTACATTTTTCATCGATTCTCAAAAATTAGCTATTTTGTCAGTTGTCACAGTAACAATATTCTATTAAATGAGTAAACTTTTACACATTATATTTGTCAAATGGTGCCTTTTAATCAATCTTAAGCTGTTAGGACTAGAATGTTCCTTTACCGGTGCTTAGTCAGTGATAGCAACATACAGTTGCTTGATTTTAAGCTGTGGCGAATATTTGTGACCTTTTGACCTCTGCCGTCCTCATTATGAAACTGATTTGCATGGGAACCATATGCAATCATGGACGATACTAGATATGCTCGATCACCAATCTACACTGATTCTATCAAAATCTATTTCATTAGTTTAGCATTTTTCATCGATTCTCAAAAATTGACCATGCTGTCAGTTGTCATAGTAACAATATTCTATTAAATGAGTAAACTTTTACTCATTATATTTGTCAAATGGTGCATTTTGATCAATCTTAACCTGTTAAAACTAGAATGTTCCCTTACTGGTGCTTGGTCAGTGATAGCAACATACAGTTGCTAGATTTTAAGCTATGGCAAATATTCGTGACGTTTTGACATCTGCCAACCTCATTATAAAGTTGATATGCATGTAAATCATATGCAATCGTAGACAATCATATAGGCAACATTTTGACTGGTCGATCACTAATCTACAATGATTCTATTAAAATATATCTCAGTTTTAATACCCCTACCCCTTAATATGGTCTGCTTCACTGTGGGTGTTAGCTCTAATATAATCCATCAAAAACCATATTGAGTCCCAGTTTATCACAGGTTAACATACATAATCTTAAAGAGGACATCGAAAGTTGTTAGAAAATATAGTTTCGTCAATCAATGGGGTGGGGGTGATGGGTGGGGGTGAGGGTGGAGGTGTTGTGGGTGGGTGGGTATCCAGGTGGGCGCCTCCAGCCCACGGACTATTACTGTTACTGTTACTCTTACTGCTACTGCTACTGCTAGTGCTACTGTTACTGCCACTGCTACTGCTACTCTTACTGGTAGTGCTACTGCTAGTGCTACTGCCACTTCTACTACTACTACTACTACTACTACTGCTACTCTTACTACTAGTGCTACTGCTACTGCTAGTGCTACTGTTACTGCTACTCTTACTGCTAGTGCTACTGCTGCTCTTACTGCTACTGTTACTGCCACTGCTACTACTACTACTACTGCTACTCTTACTACTAGTGCTACTGCTACTGCTAGTGCTACTCTTACTGCTAGTGCTACTGCTGCTCTTACTACTACTGTTACTGCCACTGCTATTGCTACTCTTACTACTCCTGCTACCGCTACCGCTACTGATACCGATACTGCTACTGCTACTATTACCGATATTACTACTGCTACAGTTACCCCTACTGCTACTGCTACTCTTACCGCTACCGTTACCGGTACTGTTACTGCTGGTGCTACTACTACTGCTACCACTACGGTTAATGCTACTGCCATTGCTACTGCTACCCCATCTACTGTCCGTACTACTACTGTTACTGTTACTGCTACTGACACTGCCGCGAGAGCTAATGTTGAAAGAGTCCATGCTCTTATGCCCAATAACCGAAAAAGTGAGTGACAGTCTATTTTGGCCTCATTCACGAATAGTTTGCCAGCCTTGGATTTTTCTGCAGCTAACGGAAATAGTGTATCACGAGAACATTTTTCTTCGTTGATAAAGTCAACACCATCTCTATATAGTTAGATGGCTGCATATGATCCAATGGGACACCTTATGCGACGGCAGTTTTAATGCTGAACCTGAAAGTGCGTCCCTAGAGAAGTCCAAAATCAATTGTTGCCACTTTAAAAAAGTGTCCATTATGGCTGCCATATTGAATTCAAAATGGTCGACATTTCCCTTGAATTCACAATATAATATTCACAAAGAACTCCACTCAGACACAATATTTCATCATTTTCTTGCTAGATATGGTGGAAATATTCTCTCAAAGCCAGTTGGCCACTTACGTCTTAACGGTGACTATATAAATTCATCCCACGCCAATTGTGCATCCGCCCGTTTGTCCCTCTGTCCACATACCCACCCATAAACATTCATTACAGAATGATAACTCTACTAATACTGTGTTGTTTGGCTTCGAATTTGGTATGCTAATATCTCATGGGAAGGGGTTGCTTTGGATTGCATTTCATCGAAATTCATTTATATTTGCTGGAGTTACCCTCCCCCACCCACCCCCTTAAATGGTTAATTTTCTTAACAATGCATTTTCCGTTGGATAGAATGACAGTTATTGCTAAAATAACTCCTTTGCTGTTAAATGATTATAAATGGCTCTGCATTTAAATTAAGATTTATAATTATCCGGGGTTCATACAAACGTGAAAGCTACTTGAATCTTAACATGGGCCTTGAGAAACATTGAATTTGAGAATTCCCTTGAAAAGTACTTGAAAATTGCTTTAATGCATTGAAAAGCATTCGTATTTAACATTTTCAGTCCAAGTTATTTTCATTGAGTGCATAAGTGTCTTCATAAATCATTAGTCTAAATGAAGGCAATCTCAGAGCATCTAATATTAGAATTTTGCATGAGCTTACTCTCATATAAGTTGAATTGTCAGAGGATTCCACATCCCAACCACCCACTTTAGTTTCCACCCCATGTCCAGCTTGGTATCAGTCCCTTGAAGATTTTGAATTTGCGGCCATGAAAGTCCTTGAATGGTCCTGCAAAAATGAACGAAAGAACATTCTGAAAACATAATCGGCAAATGCGTGACCGCCTAAAGAAGATAATATATGTGAATCTAATATTAACATTCTCCCATTATTGTATTTATATGCTGGTGTAGATTATATCTGCAACAACAAGCAAGGCTGTTAATGTGGCTGATAGAGTAGCAGATTATATGTACGTGTTACACAGAAGGATGCTAAGTCTTGGACACGTGATTATATTTTGTGCATCAAATGGAAAGAGTGTTACCTCAAAGAGTAACAGCATCAGCCTAGACAGTTTGGCATGTTACAGGTCCCCAGACATTATACTAGTGTTGTTCAATAGACTTGGTCATGGTGTATCTAGCGAAATAATCTGAGAATTAGTCACAGCAATTGCAGAGAAGCAAGCTGTGCTGAGAATTTATTCCCGGAGGCATCACCCAAGAGCCATCAACGAACATACTGGTGGTGGCACCTTCCGCGGTACTAGTAGGTATATAATTCAACAAAATAATTCTAATGTACTGAAAACTGATGCACTATCTATGTCGTACAAAATAGGGCTGCTTAAAATCATGTCACCATGCCATTCATGCCATGATACATCAACAACATCTGTTCTTGATGAAAAGGAATTTCAACACGAGACGCGAATTTTGCATTTATATTGAAGCCTTTTCCTAGTGCAATATGAATTTAAGTTCCATCATGTGAAGAAACAGTTGGCTTAGGCTTCAATCATAATACGTCTCTCATCTGCGAAAAACCATTAGTAGAACAAATTCTAGTGACCTCTCATTCACCAAGATAAATGTCAATCATCTACTAAATGTTGTGCTGACGTAATAAAATCTGCAAAAAAGGTAAATCTAGATTTTATAATGGTAGTCAGTGATCATGCAATATATTGTAAATGGTGGACGTGCTATGAAAGGAGAAATAATTAATCTTGAAGGTTATTGTACATCTGCGAGGTTTTCACATCATACTGATCTTTGCACCTGTAGTTGGTACACGATTTGGAATTGCTGGATTGAGATATTTCATGTTAGAATCAGACATAGCTGCAGCTGGGTCTGTTGATGCTGTGCTTAATTGTAAACAGTACAAGAAATAATTTACGTTTCTGAAACGTATATACGAAGCGATGCTCAGAATGGTAATGTGTGCTTTCATGATAATTTCCTGGCTAGAACACCAACGTTCAGACGGCATTACTGTTACACAGAATACTATAAACAAAGAAGAGCTACAGTATTTTCTAGAACATTTTATAACAAATCCATCTAAAGACTCACTAAAACTTCTACTCGACTCCGAGAGTTTCACCAATGTTGCAAGACTGGAGAGCTTTCAGTGACGATAGCCATAGACCCATGTCCAAGTTGTGTGACTCATTTTACTATATGTGTGATTGTTTCTCAATACTATCAGATCATTCAGAGACGTTAACTAGATCCTATACATGGAATGTATTCGCAGAATAATGCCATCCATGTTTGCTTATGGAGACAACTATTATGTCAGGCATCTGCAATACTACTGTACTCTAATTTTGAAGTAACCGAGATTAAATATTCAGTAAATGGTTGATTTGCAGCTCAACTCCGTGTTTCCAAAAGACGTGGCAAAGTTCTACTAGAATATGTGGTAGAAAAGCAAACAGTACAATGAAAGTTATAGGTGGCGTTGTTAAATTCAGGCAAAACACAGTAGGTGGATATTGTCACAGCATATTAGAGGCAGAATGGCTTTTCTTTTTTTTAAAACTATTTATGAAAGTGGTTCTGCTGATAATGACAGGAGTCCTTCCTGAATGAAACAAGGTGAAAATGATGTGGATCAAATTATTCAAATCTGCATGGATTGGGGTGTAAATCGCGTGCACCATAAGTATATTGAGTTCTGACCAGCGTCGAATTTGATGACACAGCAAAAGACACACTAGTTCGTGCTGAGAAAAAGGTCAGCAGGCAGTGAGATCATTTATTACCAATCGCATACACAGAGGAAGGCCTCTAGGCTCCAATAAAGAAGGAATTGAGCAATTAATCAAAAAGCCAACATTGCAATTTATAATCACAAAATGGTAGGGAAAACAGTTTGGAAACTATTTGTTCGCATGACTATCATTGGGAAAAGCAAACGCATGACTATCATTGGGAAATGCAAAAAACTGGACATGAAAGAAGACATGAAATATCTGCTTAGTCGACTACGGTATATTAGGTGGATTTATTTACAGGACTCTAAAGTCAGTTTTAGCTGATGTATTGGGGAAATAGCGATGAACAGAGGAACACACGTACATAGTGACTGTTTTAACAATTGTTCAGTTAGCCTAAATAGGAGTTATGTCAAACTGTCTATAACGGCCATCTGCCTTTTAGGGACACCAAATGATGGTTCTTTTAAGATGGCCGAACGTCTATTTCTCTTATGAAACACAATCTTGCACGCCCAAACCCTATTTAATATGGTAAATTGTTTTTACTAAACAAGCATTGTCTTTAGTAATCACGCTTTGATCGTACATAAACTGTCCCTCATAAGCAAGTTTTGCCGTACTGTTTAAAACTTTCCCAGTATCTGCCATATACTGGTACTTCAAAATACTAATAATTATACTACACTACATACAAGCATCATCGATATAAGACTACGGCTGTTCCTAGTATAAATTGATTGATTGGTTGAATAATGGAAGTAAGTGACTGATACAAATGTCCTCATTTAGCTGCATATTCGCTTAAGCATAGGCCTAGTAATTGGTGTCCTATATCACAGCAGCGGCCATTTTTACTTCAAAAATAGGCAATAAATAAATATTTGATATTGATGTGAATGATGGAGCAAACCAGAATATGTTTAAATACAAGTTAATAACATCTTTTGATTATTATGCATTACTGTGTAGATTGAATTCTTGTTGATTATATGTAAGAGCTGCTATTCGGGCATATAAATGGCGGCCATTTTGAATTCAAGATGGCGGCCATAATGGACACTTTTTTGAAAGTGGCAACAAGTAAATTTGAACTTCTCTAGGTTTATAATACGAAGTTTAGCAATAAAACTCACGTCACACAGGGTGTCCCGCTGTGTCATATGCATCCGCCCTCCTAATACTCCATCTCTTGTGATATACCTAGTATATACGGGAGTGAAACTCTGCATCATGCAGAGTTGAATGGGCATTGGCCCCCAAGTTATGAAGATGTTAGGAAGATGCGTCACGAAGATGCGTTTAGTAGAAGGCTAACTTTCCGCCTTAACCTCATCGCCAGTTGAATGTTGAAAGTTAAATTCATGCTATGCGATAGCAACAAACTTAGTCTCTACCTTCCGATGCTTAACAGCGACGAGTTATCCTGAACAGTTACGATGACCGTGTTTGCCATCCTAGCAGCTGCCAGAAGCGCAAAAACTACAGACCGTGCGATGATAGCCTGGCACTAAAGAAATAACAGCCCATAGCTTTTGAGCCATTTCACTTGGCCTTTTATCTCCGCTCGTATCAACATCGTCCACTGATCTGCAGCGCGAGGATCTGACCGTTCACATCTGACGATAGGGATGAAACTTAATTTTGATTGTGATTTTCGTCATCACCTGAACGTTATGAATTTTCAGTGCGCTAACGCGGTAGAATGAGTAGCGGCTTATCTTAGTGACCCGTTTTTCAAAGACTTGCTCGTTAACTGTTCTGATACTGTTATATCCGAGAACATTCACTCACGGCCTTAGTCACTACGACGCTGCTTCAGATTCTGTGCTACTGTCATAGAACGTCCTATCATTAATCTTGGACGGACGACCTGCACGAACTGTATATACGCAATTCTGTACTACTATGACTGTTTTTGTTTTCATTTTTATCCGTTTTAGCTACCAACACTTACACGCGCGTGTCGACAGAATTCAGGATTAGGCCGTTGAAAACAACAGCTGGCCCGCCCATTCTGAAGCTTCAGACTCTCCTTGCATACATTGTTAGGTCTCTGTCGGTGTGGACAATGTTCTAATTCTAAGCCATCGACCCTGTTCGCACTTCATTCCATGCACACTATTGCGCTATAGATCACACTGAAACGGACATTTTCACTTTTAGCCATGCCACGACCATCACTAGCTAAGCTCCACCCACACTTCGCTCGTGTTGGGATCGATCGATCCCTGAACTCCTGACTATCAATTTCCAGAAAACTATACAGGTAAGCTGTTAAATATTTTGAAATTAATTTGACTGTTAAATATTTTGAAATGAATTTGACTGGGCGCTGTTGCTGCCTATGGCAGCAACAGCGTCCAGTCAAATTAGTTTCAAAATATTCAACAGAATGTTTATTAAATAGCAATTACATACAATTCGTACAACGTGTCGGACTATTAAGCGTTAAAGACCAACTATTGGAATTATCCATGACGCCATGATTATGACGTCAGCCTACACGTCACGTAGCTGATCATGACTTCATATGATAGATGGATAAACTTAGAATGATCTATTGTGTCGCGTATAATATATTAGCTGTCAATGTCCTAAAATTATGCTGTTATTATGCAACAGCTAACTTAGTAAAGGTAACTTATATCCACCAGGGCGGTTCAAATGTTCTCGTAACGTGCAGGGTGGCAACAATCTGTCCACCCAGTCTATGTCACAGTTAGCATCCTAATGCCCTAGAGGAAATCTACTCGTAGAATGGCACCTCATAACTTGTAGAGCCATCGACGCAACGTTTCATCAGTTCCACCATTGGATTTCATCTTTCATCCTGCGCCTCTTTCAAATAAAAATACGTGTTGCTTTACTGCTTGTTGTTTGTGTTGCATCGGTCTTCTGCGTAGTTGGTTTATCTGGCTAACGTCGCTTCCATAGATGCTGTGCCCTCAGCGATACTGTTAGGGTAAGGCCACCACCTATTTTTTTCAAGGGCCGGTCCTCCCACTGACAGTCTACTATTAGTAACGTAAACGGCGAGGATATCGCTTGGCCCCTGCAGGCATACATACGCACACCCAGGCTAAACATTAAAAGGAGCTCAGATGCAGTCGACCCGAGAAAGATACGGTTATGGTATAATTGTGCTCCGCGGCACCTGAGTGCACACTGACACAGTTCCAATGTCGCAAATGCTAAAACCAAAATTACATTTTTCTCGCTAATAGTTTCTGTGACGCCAAAAGGGCGGCGTAGTACACCTACGTCCCATTCCGCTTAGCGGATAGTCCAATCAATCCATAACTTTGCGAACAGAACAGCCTCTCTTCCGTAATTCTCTCACGCTGGCTAAAGAAACGCCTTAAAAGATTATATTATAGGAAATACTTTGGCAGCATTTCTTGTTGAAGATTATAATACGGCATATTGTTTTGAAAAGTTTTAAGAGGATATAATCATGATTTCATTTTTAAAATCATACTTTTTTTAATAAAAATTTATAATTTTGTCAGAAGCACAACTACTTATATGATCCCCTCGCGAAGTTGTTTCAATATAATGTTTATGGTAGTATCTAAGACTAAGCCTATTTATTATCCCCTCAGTAATGTAACATGACAGCTGTTAAACGCTGTTATTTGATTGGTTAAGATCATGGATGGATGATCTGGTATTTCCCTTAAGCGAGGGCGATACCACACGGTATTCCCCGCGCGAAAAACGTGTTTAGGTTTTACTGCGCAGCTAGCCATAAAGCTTATTATAATAATATTCATGTTGCTAAAATGGCAGATACGCGCCCACTTCGGATACGCGGCCGCTTCGGAATTGTTGAATTTCAAGATTTCAAGTGATTTAATTTCAAGAAAGCTATACGGGAACGCTGTTGCATATTTTGAAACTAATTTGACGGGAGCTGTTGCTGCAGCAAGGTTGTATAGCCAGCAAAACACGCGTAGTCGAATGCATTTACAAATTAATCATAGCCATAATCACGGCGAGTTAATTATCGATCGCAATCTTGTACATTTCTTCGTGACGTGATAATAATGATCCGCGTGACGAGCGTGTTACATACAGAAATCAACATACCGATGTGAAATGGATTACTCATAGAATTAATTGTAGAAGTAATTAGTCTATGGTACGCCCATACCGAAGTATGATGTTATTCCGGATTAACTATCTAGCGTGAACACGACCATAGACGCCGTTTTTGGCGTACAGTCAAGGCAAAATGTGTCAATTTCACTCTTGCAGAACTAGCCTAGAGATGTCTAATTCAAGAATTGCTTATCTAATTATATTGTCACGTTATGATAAAATCTCTATCTTCGACGTCTGAGGGGTAATAAATTCGCTACACCAGTGTTTTGACGTGGGTACAGGCTGTTACCAGCCGCGCAAACAATTATATTTCCCTAGCAACGCTCGGGAAATATATAATGTATCCCCCCCTCGCTACGCTCGGGAGATACAGCATTTGCGGGTGTGGTAACAGACTGTACCCGCGTCAAAACACTGGTGTAACTAATAATATCCCACCTGCGTTTTGAGATATTGGCAAGTCTGACTGGTTGAAACACGGCAGACCTATACGCTCCAAATCACCCCTGCCACATCCACCTAACCACAATATTACGTGCAGCCAAATTGACTATCGCCTCCATGTTTTAATATATTGTCCAGGCGACTCAGAATTTACACCATCATTCAAGTGAAAGTTAATTTAAGTTGATGTTACATTAGAAATCACCCTGTGCAACAAGCTCTGTCAATAGCAGTCATCTGATTTGGGTGGAGTGGATTGGGTGGGGAATAAGTTGCTGATTTTCTAAGATTTGTGATCATAATACTACCCGTTTTAAAGGAGTACCATCTTTTTGCTGTTATAGTTATTTACTATGCGAGTTGTTTGGACTAAGCAGCCAACTCACCTTTCCGGAGTATGCATCTATCAATATGACGTCATATGACGTCATAATAAGCTAAGCGGCCTGTAGGATGACGTCATAATCATTACGTCATACATGATTCTATATGGCTCGTCTTTAACTGTTAATAGTCCAACACGTTGCAAGAATTGTATGTCTCTACTATTTAATAAACATGCTGTTGAATATTTTGAAACTAATTTGACTGGACGCTGTTGCTGCCATAGCAACAGCGGGCAGTCAAAGCAGTTCCAAAATATTCAATAGCTTACCTGTATAGTTTTCTGGAATTTGATAGTCACGAGCGAGGTGTGGGTGGAGCTTAGCTAGAGATGGGCGGGGCATAGCTAAAATTGGATAGGCTCGCTGTCTTTAATAACAGAATTTTGATGTTTATAAGGTCGCTGTTATAGACAGGTTTGACTTATAATCCTTACAGAGCCCTCACCACCACCTACCCACCACGAGGAAATCTACAAAACAGGATACTTCTTCATAAAATTCCTGAAAATTCTTTGGCTTGGGAATTGTTATCATTGCAATGTACACGTTACTACATCAATACATAGGCCTACATTATGTTCATACTCACATATATACATAATCTATGTATGGCGGTACTAACGTACGTATATACGTTAGTACACACCTCGACATATACAAACATCATAAAGCTGTCTCTTAATACATTACATGTTAGATGGCATAATAAATGTTTTTTTGGGTCATATGGTCTAAAAGCAATATCAGCATGTTTGGTCGAAGGTTGTTTCCGAGAATATACACAGTGTTGTTTCTGTATCTTTAACCATGATCACAAATCCACCGGGTGCCACTCTGACACCCATGTACGTTTTGAGAATAATTGATTTTAATGTGTTATGTTGTAATGTGTTATGCCCACCATTTCATCTATGCAAAATTGTCGGATCTATCGCTAACCCTATCAATATGCATTTCCAAAGAAAGCTTGTAAGGAATGGAAGACATATGATGCAAAATTTATTTTCAGAGGCCATTTCATAAGAAGAGATTTTTGGATTATTATTTCGCATATCACTGAATGATGACATCACACGATTACCAGACCAGATGATGATATCTTAATGGATATCTCCTTACACTGGTAGGTTTATATCAGTTGGGATCGATCGATCTCTAAACTCCATGACTATCAATTTCCAGAAAATTATACAGGTAACCTGTTGAATAGTTTGAACCTAATTTGGCAGCAACAGCCCATAGTCAAATTAGTTTCAAAATATTCAACAGCATGTTTCTTAAATGGCAAAAACATACAATTTGTACAACGTGTCGGACTATTAAGCGTTAAAGACGGGATTAATTGAATCATTCATGACGTCATGATTATGACGTCTGCATACACGTCGCGTGGTTGATTATGACGTCATACGTTTGAGTGAGGCAATGGATTCACGAATTAGTCTGTATTGGCTCAAATCTTAAAAGCTGACAGAATTCAGAATTACGGTTTACAGTAGAAGTGTAAAATGATGAAATCTTGATTTTGCATGTCAAACATTTTTGTTAACAGACATTTTCACAAAGCTGATACCCACGTGAATATAAACATGTATTGATATCAACTATGGTTGATTTCGGGTTCGTTGTCCAGTTACACCGCTTACCTTGATCACATATCCGAACAACGAGAGTAGCACGTGGTACAAATTGTCCGGCTCGACTACTTCTGCGTCGAGCGAGGGAAAAAGTGTTCGCATGCGTAGACATGTAAACAAATATGGCGGCTTTTAACAAGAGCACAGTAACTATGTAACGGCGTATACATTTCTTTTCTAGCCGCCATATTTTAATCCGATTAAAACCTCTTTTGCGTTCGGGAATGACACTCATTTACTCCCATATGCTTAAACAGTACCGCATGCGCAAGTACCACGTGATACGTCCGATCGAATTATTGCAAAAACACATCCAAACTTAGCCTATGTCTCTCCGACACGTGAAATTTCAATTTTTGAACCTTGGCTGCCCCCTACTACCTTCATCTTCTGCTTCTGTTACAATCTAGAGAATTACGTTGCCGTCATCGAACGACACCCTCCAGTCTAATGGTCGTGCCAACCACGTGGTGTGGCGAAATGTACCCCCACCCCTCCGCTGGTTGGCCCGCTAATCAAATCGACGACGTCATGTACTCTGCCCATCCCACAGAGCGACCGACCGACCGGCTACAAATAAAGGAATCCAGTCTGTCAGTCAATGATATGACGTCATAATCAAATACGTCACATGTAGAGTGATGTCACGATTAAATACATTATGAATGGGTTATTAAAGTCCGTCAGGGACTCTTAATAGCCCGCCAGTTGTACGAATTGTATGTCTAGCCTACATAATAACCATTTTGTTGAATACTTTGAAATCAATTTGACTGGGTGCTGTTGCTGCCCTAGGCAGCAACAGCACGCAGTCTAATTAGTTTCCAAATATTCAACAGCTTACCTGTTAGTCGTCTGGAAATTGAGATACAGATAGTTCAGGGTTCGATCGATCCCAACACGGTTGAAGAGGTGGAGCTTAGCTAGAGATGGGCGGGGCATAGCTAAAACTGGACTCATTCATTCTAAGGATGAATTGTCTTCCTTATTCTATCGCTTGAATGGTTAATATGAGATGTGATGAGTTTTCATTAACCCCACTTGTGTCACCGCGCCGCAAAGCGCTCTATGCACTGCCTATAGCCATTAAATCTTTAATGGTCAAACCTTTTAAGAGAATGAAGAATATTTAAAAAAAATAATTTACAAGTGAAATTGACAAATATCGCCTTCGTGTGCCTCCAATTGGATATATCTCAAGACAACTGCAAGTGGCATATTGACTGGATTGACCAGTAAAGGGTTAATTTTAAGGAAAATCCCAATTTTTGTTTAATCGGTGCCTATTTTCAGACCAATAGAAGACTATTTTTGAAAATTTACCACTGGAATGGCTAGCTCGGTTACTGACATTCCAGTCATTCCAGTGGTAAATTTCCATAAAATAGTCTTCTCTTTGCTCGTAAATGGACATTACTCAAGAGGTCTACCGAGGCAGGCTTTGATGGACTTACGAGGTTAATTAATGCGCTGTCATACCACATTAACACATTTGTATTCAGCTATTTTTAACTATAATACAATACCCGCATAAAGATTCCTATAAACGTGTTACCCAGATTATAATGGCCTGTTTGCGCGATGACGCGTTTCGTAAACATGACACCCGGAAATGTTTCATTAATTAAACATCCACCAATTCAAGCGTCCATTCACTTCTGTCCGGTAGATAGAATCTGATAATTGTGCATTGATTCCATGGCAACTACGGGTCCATATGGCTATCGTGGATAATGACGCCCCTACTCACCCACCCAATCTGCATTCTATGCGAAAGCTTCCGTTGTCACCGCGCTAACGGATTACCTTGTCATTAAAGGATAATGGAGAGACTTTGCTGGATCATCCTACAGTTCCATCTGCTAACTGTAGAGGACAAAATATTATGCGCTCGAGATAGAGAGAGTGGCGATGCTAAAAGGAAATTCCTTGCAATGGTCAACGCAACGATATACCACCAATCCTGTTCCAATCTACCACTTGATTCGATAGACCAGATTTTTGGTGGTTCCTTTAGACAGGTGGTCGTAAAGTCACATGTCTTTATGAACAACTATGTTAGGCATGTAAATGTTATCATATGGCTGCCGCTTGTGTCTTGTATTAGGTGATCACTTGTCTTTAGCTACCATTGTGCACCGTAAGGCGGTCGTTTAAGACAGGTCTTGAGAGTACGTGACAGGACTGTGTTGTTGTCATGCCAATTGTACATCTTCAGTACATCCTCAGTTATTCTGGACAAATTCTCTCCATAATTGATGAGTACTTTAGGCCGGTGTTATTGACGTTACTGTACTCAACCTCAACTCCATGCAGCAACAGCACTCTGAAAAACACCACCATGTCTCCATGAAATGACATTCTAAATATTTTCGTGGCTCGTGTGGTTGAACGTGATTGTGGTTATTTATTGTTGGAATTTTAACAAATCATTTGCTATGGCGACGTGTGTTAGTCTTAAAGCAACCTGTCCGATAAAGATTACCTTAAACGAGTAGATGTATTTAAGATTAACTTCATTTCCCTTAAGATTCACATTATCATTATCGTCACATACGATGATGATGATGATGATGATGATGATGTTGTTGTTGTTGTTGTTGTTGTTGTTGTTGTTGTTGTTGTTGTTGTTGTTGAGTGACAGAGAGGCTGCATTAATGGCAGCACTATCAACACAAGTAGCACCACCAGCAATAGCAGCAGTATCAACACCAATAAAGGCCGCATCAATAGCCACGACTGTATGTAGACAAACATGACCACACAATTGTTTTATATTGCACTAGCCTAGCCATTTGAGTAATACCACCAGCAGTATCACCATCAGGAGCAACAGAAGCAATAGCCTCAGTATCACCATCTGTAGTAGTAGTAGCAGCAGCAGCAGCAGCAGCAGCAGCAGCAGTAGTAGTAGTAGTAGTAGTAGTAGTAGTAGCAGCAGCAGCAGCAGGAGCAGCAGTATCATCAACAGCAGCAACAGCGCTAGCAGCAGCCACATCAACAGCAGCACCAACAGTAGCATCATCATCGTCATCATCATCATCAACTTCATCATGGGCGTCGTCGTCGTCGTCAGCATCAGCATCAGCATCAGCAGCATCAGCATCAGCAGCAGCAGCAGCATCAGCATTATCATCATCATCAGCATCAGCATCAGCATCAGCAGCATCATCATCAGCAGCATCAGCATCAGCATCAGCAGAAGGATCAGCAGCATCGGCAGCATCAGCATCAGCATCAGCATCAGCATCATCAGCAGCATCAGCATCATCATCAGCATCGGCAGCAGCAGCATCATCATCAGCAGCATCAGCATCATCATGAGCAGCATCATCAGCATCAGCACCATCAGCATCAGCAGCGTCACCAGCATCAGCATCAGCATCAGCATCAACATCATCAGAATCATCAGCATCATCAGCAGCAGCATCATCAGCAAGCAGCATCAGCAGCATCAGTAGCATCATCAGCAGCCGCATCAGCAGCAGCAGCATCAGCAGTAGCATCATCAGCAGCATCATCAGCAGCATCATCAGCAGCATCAGCATCATCATCAACAGCATCATCAGCAGCATCAGCAGTATCAACATCATCATCAGCAGCATCAGCAACATCATCAGCAGCATCATCATCAGCAGCATCAGCAGAATCATCAGCAGCATCAGCAGCATCAACATCAGCAGCATCAGCAGCAGCATCACCAGCATCATCATCATCATCATCATCATCATCATCATCATCAGCTGCATCAGCAGCAGCAGCATCAGCAGCATCATCAGCAGCAGCATCAGCAGCAGCATCATCAGCAGCATCAGCATCATCATCATCAGCAGCAGCAGCATCAGCAGCATCAGCATCAGCATCATCAGCAGCATCAGCATCATCAGCAGCATCAGCATCATCATCAGCATCATCAAAATCAGCAGCATCATCAGAATCAGCGTCATCAGCATCATTAGCAGCATCATCAGCAGCATCAGCATCAACAGCATCAGCATCAGCATCATCAACATCAGCATCAGCGGCATCATCAGCATCAGCAGCATCAGTAGCATCAGAAGCAGCAGCATCAGTAGCAGCATCACCAGCATCATCATCATCATCATCATCATCATCATCAGCTGCATCAGCAGCAGCAGCATCAGCAGCATCATCAGCAGCAGCATCACCAGCAGCATCATCAGCAGCAGCAGCAGCATCAGCAGCAGCAGCATCCGCAGCATCAGCATCAGCATCATCAGCAGCATCAGCATCATCATCAGCATCATCAAAATCAGCAGCATCATCAGCATCAGCGTCATCAGCATCATTAGCAGCATCATCAGTAGCATCAGCTTCAACAGCATCAGCATCAGCATCATCAACATCAGCATCAGCGGCATCATCAGCATCAGCAGCATCAGTAGCATCAGAAGCAGCAGCATCAGTAGCATCATCAGCATCAGCATCATCAGCAGCAGCATCAGCATCATCATCAACAGCATCGTCAGCATCATCATCTACAGCATCAGCATCATCATCAACAGCATCATCAGCAGTATCAGCATCATCATCAACAGCATCATCAGCAGCATCAGCAGCATCATCAGCAGCATCACCAGCAGCATCAACATCAGCAGCATCACCAGCAGCATCAGCATCAGCATCAGCATCATCAGCAGCAGCATCACCAGCAGCAGCATCAGCAACATCAAAATCAGCAGCATCATAAGCATCAGCATCCGCATCATCATCATCATCAGCATCAGCATCAGCATCATCAGCATCATCATCAGCAGCATCACCAGCAGCAGCATCAGCAGCATCAGCATCATCATCAGCAGCATCAAAATCAGCAGCATCATCAGCACCAGCATCAGCGTCATCAGCAGCATCAGTAGCATCATCAGCATCAGCAGCATCAGCAGCAGCATCAGCATCATCATCAACAGCATCATCATCAACAGCATCAGCATCATCATCAACAGCATCATCAGCAGTATCAGCAGCATCAGCATCATCATCAACAGCATCATCAGCAGCATCAGCAGCATCATCAGCAGCATCAGCAACATCAGCAGCATCATCATCAGCAGCATCACCAGCAGCATCAGCAGCATCAACATCAGCAGCATCAGCAGCAGCAGCATCACCAGCAGCATCAGCATCATCAGCAGCAGCATCACCAGCAGCAGCAGCAGCAACATCAGCATCATCAAAATCAGCACCATCATAAGCATCAGCATCATCATCATCATCATCATCATCAGCAGCAGCATCAGCATCAGCATCATCATCATCATCATCATCAGCAGCAGCAGCATCAGCAGCGGCAGCATCAGCAGCATCAGCATCATCATCAGCAGCATCACCAGCAGCAGCATCAGCATCATCATTACCAGCATCAAAATCAGCAGCATCATCAGCATCAGCATCCCCTGTTTAAGACTATATGCTCGGCCTCAACGTGGCGCAGGGGTGTAACCCACTGGGTGTCAATCCAGACATTTGGAGGGGCTAACCAAAGCATTATGCACAACACTAATGAAATTACACTTGGAGATCGAAACAATCGAAATGGTGCTCGCCCTGTGAGGATCCGCCAGGCAGGTGCAGCGCCGGGCTCCATGCCTCGAAGGAGCCCACCCTCAGCTACTGGAGGTCCCATCAACTCGTCTTGTGGAGCCAGGGGACGAGGATGGAGAGCTACTGGCCAACGGAAAGAGAAGACCAAACCCAAAGAGAACCCCAGTATGAACATCATGCACTGGAATGCAGAAGGGGTTACCAACAAGAAATCAGAGCTCGAACAGTTCCTGTACGAAAACAACATTGATATCTGCTGCATTCAAGAGACACACCTGCAAGAAGGAAAACCATTTAAGATCAGAGGTTACCAGATTTTCCGGTGTGATCGAAGAGGAAGAAAGAAAGGTGGGGTGATGACCTTGGTCCGAAACAGCGTGAACGCCAGCCAGATCAAAACCTTTATGGAAGAGGCAGAATATATTAAGATCAAGGTAACAACCAGCAACTCTGTGATTGAAATTGTCAATTATTACTGCCCTAATGACAAGAATCTCTCACTTGACACAATCCAGGTCCCGGACTGCCACTTCCTCATTGCGGGAGACTTTAATAGGCAGTCCCAGAGCTGGGGATACAGAACACTTGATAAACGAGGAGAAGACATTGAAGCATGGCAAGATGAAAAGCACCTTTTACTTGTCAACGATCCCACAGATCAGCCTACCTTCTACTCGCGCCGATGGCACTCGACAACAACGCCGGACTTGGCATTTTGTACAGAAGACATTCACAGAAACCTCAGTAGAGTGGTCGGATCGCAGTTAGGAGGAAGCGACCACCGCCCAGTCCTCCTCTCTCTTTCTGGAAGTATTTCGACCAGTTCACCTCAACATCCAAGGTGGAACTACAAAAAGGCAAATTGGCGTCTGTTCGGCATTCGTTCCAATGAGCTTACCCATAATATAGCAGTAGAAGGGAGAAACATCAACAATGTGGTCAAGGAATTTAATTCAAGTATCCTCAAGGCTGCCAATGAAGCGATTCCTCGAGGGTTCAGGAAAAACTACCGCCCCTACTGGACAACAGAACTGCAAGCAGCACATGATAAACTAGACAAGGCCAGAGAAGATGCAGAGGGTAATCCCTGTCATGAAAACCACTTCACGCTACAACAAACTAAAGCCAGGTATCTAAAGACCAAGCTGGAGGCCAAAAGAAGAAGCTGGAGGGAAAAGACGGCAGGGTTTAATTTAGAGAGACACCACAAAACTATGGAGACTGACTAAAGCACTCAATAATGAGGGTGTCAGGGGAGAGAAGATTACTCTTGAAGAAGATGGACAAACACTGACAGGAAAGATGGCAGCAGATGCCTTTGCGAAGGCATATGCAAAAGAAAGCAACATTTCTATACCACGAATGCGTCAAAGGGAGGTTAGAAAAGAGCAAAAGGAAAGAACAGACACCAACACTCACGATGCAATGAAAGTTGACATTAGTTTAACAGAACTGAAGAAGGCTATCCGCCAACTGAAAAAGAAGAAATCTCCCGGGCCAGATGGCATTACGAATGAAATGATCCAACACCTTGGTAATGCATCTCTTCGCAAGTTGCTAGACATCTTTAATCTCAGTTGGACCAATGGAGAGGTTCCTCAGTGCTGGAAGGAAGCCAGAATGACTCCTATTCTGAAAAAAGGAAAGAACAAGACGAAAGTGCTGAGCTACCGTCCTATCAGTCTTACAAGCTGCATATGCAAGACCATGGAGCGCATCATCAACCAGCGGTTGCAGTGGTACCTGGAGTCAGAGAACATTATAGTTTCAGAGCAGGCCGGATTCAGAAGATACAGGAGCACAGAAGATCAAACAACACATCTTGCACAGGTCATAGAGGACACTTTTCAAGCCAAGAAGGTGATGCTAGCTGCCTTTATCGATCTGCAGAAAGCATTTGACAAGGTGTGGAAGGATGGCCTCCTCGTGAAGCTCCGGCGCACAGGCATCGGTGGCAACATGTTCCGATGGACCAAGTCATACCTACACAATCGCAGAGCTAGGGTGCTGGTGGATGGACAATCTGGACAGAATGTATTGCTGAGACAAGGGGTGCCACAAGGCGGAGTATTATCACCTACTCTGTTCATACTCTTCATCAATGACATTGTAGCAGAGCTGCCCAATGGGATCCAAGCAGCCCTCTATGCAGATGACCTCGTAATCTGGTGCACCGAGGAGTACACAACGACTGCCACGTACAGAATGCAGCTCGCCTTGGACAGAATTACAGCTTGGGCCAATCGCTGGTGTATTACCATCAACAAAGAAAAATCATCAGCCATGCTATTCACACTGTCCACCAAAACCAAGGTTGGCAATCTGACACTGGGCGGTACTCCACTCGAATACGAGGACCAGCAGACATACCTGGGAGTCACATATGACAGAAGATTAACATGGAAGGAGCACATCCAGAATGCAGAGGCAAAGGCCAGAAGAAAGCTAAACATCATGAGGAAGCTGGCAGGAACAAAGTGGGGTGCCAATGAAAGGATCCTCAAGACCATCTACCTAGGTGCCGTACGACCACACCTTGAGTATGGATCCAGCTCATGGATGACAACAGCTAAATCTCATCAACAGAACCTCGACAGAGTACAAAACCAGGCACTGCGCATCATCACTGGTGGAATGAGATCAACACCAATAGAAAAAATGGAGCAGACAGCAGGCATTCCCCCACTTAGCAAAGGAAGGGAATGCAAAGCACTGATCCAAGCTGCAAAGTTCAAATCGTTCAATAACCACCCGATGAAGATCAGGCAAGCACAGCCGTCATCAGGAAGACTTAAAAGACCAAGTTTTGTGAAAGAGACAAAAGCACTTCAAAGGAAACACCAAGAGATGTTGCCAGCACAAATAGAAGATCCAAACCACACCTTGATCCTCCACCCTGGGAAAACAAACTAGAGAGCATAGCTATTCGCACCACAGTACCTCATCTCACAACCAAAAATGAACACAGTGATGTGAGCAAGAAGGCCCTGACCCTAGCCATGCTGGAAGAAATGTACCCTCAGGAGACATGGATAAGGATCTACACAGATGGATCAGCCAAAGATGCAATTAGGAGCGGAGGTGCCGGACTGCACATACAGTATCCAAACGGACAACATGAGTCAGCTGCAATACCGACAGGCAAACACTGCACAAACTACAGAGCTGAAGTCGAAGCACTGGTTCATGCAGCTAATACCATCAGCAGAACAGCAGACCCTATTGCACAGATTGTCTTTTTACCTGATGCCCGCTCCGTCCTTGAGGCTATCACCAAAGGTAAGCTGCCACAACTTGAAGAAGCACTACAAACCATCAAATGCTTTCGGATAGCACTGCAGTGGATCCCCTCACACTGTGGAGTCCAAGGAAATGAGGAAGCAGACAAGATGGCAAAGGTGGGTGCAGAAGAGAATCAGACAGAAAACATGGTTACCCATACAGAGATGAAGACTATCATTAAGTCCCTCTATAGAACACCTCAATCAGAAGATGCCTACCATCATCTCTCGAGGCCAGAGCAAGTGACCATTTTTCGTCTCAGAACTGGACATAACAGACTAAACCAACACATGTACAGGCGGTTCCACCTTACGACATCGCCCGCTTGTCCTTGTGGAGAAGCAGAACAGACCACAGAGCACATACTTCAATGTTGCAGTACGTATCAGCTGCTGAGAGAAGAGATCTGGCCTTTGTCAACCTCTATTCTTGAAAAGCTGTATGGGCCTGTGGAAGAACTGCAGAAAACCACAGATTTCATCTTGAGAACGGCTCTCCAAGTGTGATACCAGCGATCGAAAAGAAGAAAGAAGAAGATCAGCATCAGCATCAGCATCATCATCATCAGCAGCATCACCAGCAGCAGCATCAGCAGCATCAACATCATCATCAGCAGCATCAAAATCAGCAGCATCATCAGCATCAGCATCAGCGTCATCAGCATCATCAGCAGCATCATCAGCAGCATCAGCATCAGCAGCATCAGTATCAACAGCATCAGCAGCATCATCAGCATCATCATCAACAGCATCATCAGCCGCATCAGCAGTATCAGCAGCATCATCAGCAGCATCACCAACATCATCAGCAGCATCATCAGCAGCATTATCAGCATCATCATCAACAGCATCAGCAGCATCATCATCAGCAGCATCAGCAGCAGCATCAGCCGTATCAGCAGCATCATCAGTATCATCAGCAGCATCAGCAACAACATCATCAGCGGCATCAGCAGCAGCATCAGCAGGAGCATCATCATCATCAGCAGCAGCATCATCATCAACAGCATCACCAGCATCATCAGCATCAGCAGCATCAGCATCATCATCATCATCATCATCATCATCATCAGCAGCAGCAGCAGCAGCAGCAGCAGCAGCAGCATCATCATCATCATCATCATCAGCAGCAGCAGCAGCAACATCATCAGCATCATCATCATCATCATCATCAGCAGCAGCAGCAGCAGCAGCAGCAGCAGCATCAGCAGCATCAGCAGCATCAGCAGCATCAGCATCATCAGCATCATCATCAGCATCAACAGCAGCATATTACTGTATGTAGAGAACAATGACTATAAAATTGTTTGTTTGCTACTAGTGTACTTATTACTATACTGAGCCGAAAAAGTTTAGCAACAGTGAAGTTTGGTTTGTTGTATTAAAACTATGCGTCCATTTATAACCAAATTTGCAGGCATGTTTCGTCAATGTAATGTCTCGCTGATCATGAAGAAATGCAAATCATTTCTTGCATTTCTCGGCTGCACGCTTACTGTATGTGAAAATGCATTTTTCATGCACTGGCCCGCATTGGCGGGTAGCGAAGGCAAAAATTCACCATATTGCAAAAGCAGAACGAACTTTAACAGAAAACGCTTAAAAGTTTACCCTACCGAACATGGGCCACCGCCCAGGGCTACCCGGGCTACCCGGGCTACCCGAAAATCAGCGCCATGAAGCAATTGGAAGACTAGCTGCCATCCGCCACATCGACTGTAAAGTTAAGTGATAGCCATAGAGACTGCTGCGGCCGAGGTATTACGTGAAACTGATTTTAGAGCTATTATTTAAATACATTTGAAAACGATTTACGCAATACTGAACCCATACCAGGTCGGTGTAAATATAGGGCAGGACCTCGTGGAGAGGTAGGGTTTGGAGACATTAACTTTTTTTTTTTTTAAACAGAATTTATTTTGCTCAATGGGAGCACAGTACGACATACGTCTTATACACGTGTCTCCCATACATACAAATACAATACATTAATAAATACACCAAGATGGGGTATAATAAAACAAAATTAAATAGTAACGTATGTATAACTAGTTAATCGATAATCTCAACCCCTGATTAAAATTTTCTAGGTAGTTCGCACGCTTACGTATATGTACGTGAATATGTGCGTGCGTGCGTACGTATTGGCGTGCGTGTGTGCATGATGCGAGAGAGAGAGAGAGAGAGAGAGAGAGAGAGAGAGGAGAGAGAGAGGAGGGGGTTGGGATGGAGAGTGTGTATGTGTGTGGCGGTGGGGGAGTTAGGGAAAGAGAGACAAAAAGAGGCGAGAGGGGAATATGAGAAACAGGGTATAAACTAAGAATTTGACAAGAGTGAGAAAGGTAAGATGAGGAGCTCTTAATGCTGCGTTCACCATGCTTGTATATGTTGGGCTGTTTGCATTTCGCTCTTATAGTTGCGAATTTACCAAATAGGAAGTTACTTAAAGCGGTTGGTATTGACTATATATTGACATACGGCGTTACATATTGTAATAATCCTTTCCAAGTCGACATTGTTAATGCCGTATAGAAGTTGATTAGCTGTCAGTGTGGCAAGAGAGATATTCTTTAGGACGAGCTGACTTTGGAGAGAGACTCTTTGGCCGTTAAAAAGAGGGCAGTGGAGGAGATAGTGATTTGTGGATTCATCAGTGTGTCCACATGGGCAGCTAGCTGAGTCTGACAGAAAATTTTCAAATAGATGCCGATTTAAATTACTACAGCCATTACGAAGCCTACATAGGATTACATTAGCTAACCTTTGGCCGACATAATACCAGGGAGGAGGCGGTCGTATAGGCGACATGACTTTAAGTTTGCTCTTGAATTCCGTGAGAGTAACGGAACACGTGACCGGCGGTGGGAGAGTATTCCATGCGCGGACTGTTGCTGGATAAAAGGATCCACGAAAGAGCTCAATACGGCAACGAAATGGAGTGAATAGGTTGGCGTGACGAATGTTGTAGGGGTTTCGTGCCTGGGATAATGAGGGAAGGTGATTATTCAGAATTTCACACGTCATCCCGTTGATAATTTTATATGGCATAACTAGTCTGTGAGATTCCCGTCTATGTGAAAGCGTTTCTATTCCTGTTTCGGTGTACAAGTCTTTCGTACGAGCACTACGTGTCATTCCACATACTGTTCTGAGTGCATCTTTTTTAATATCCTCCAGTCGTATTACAAGATACTGTGGTATGTTATCCCAGACAACGTCTGCGTAGTCTAGAGATGGCCTAATAAAGGTTTTGTACATAATTTCAAGACATTTCCGGTCCAGGATATATTTTAGGCCCTTGAGTAAAGAAAGTTTGTGTTGAGCATTTGTTATTAAGTTTTCCATGTGACTAAGCCAAGTGCCTTTGCTATTGAAGGTAATGCCAAGATGTTTATGGTTGTTTGACGGGAGTATTTCAGAATTTTTGAATTTAACTGAATAGACAGTGGGTTCATTACGCAGAGAAAGAAACAGATTAGTAGTTTTGGAGGCATTAAATTCGACCGGGCCATTGCGTCATGATCCGAATATCATGGTCTATTGTTGCAACGCGTGCTTCTAAGTTATCAGACATTACATATAGGCAGGTATCATCAGCAAACACTAATATTATTTAAAATATCGCTGGGCATGTCATTAATAAAGACTAAAAATAGCAAGGGACCAAGGTCTGAACCTTGTGCACTCCAGTGTGTAAGCGAAGTAAGGTGGATTCATTGCCGTTTATAACTACTCGCTGATAACGGTTTTCAAGATAGCTTTCAAACCATGCCAGTAAATTTACACAGATACCCAAATTTCTCAATTTTTGTAGAAGGTCACGATGCCACACTCGATCGAATGCGTTAGAAATATCAAAGAAAAAGAACAGTATTTCCTTTTGATCGTCGAAAGCCTGAGCGATATCAGTGTAGATGTCTAACAGTTGGTTTACTGTAGAATTTGACGGAAGAAATCCGGATTGGTATGGAGTTATATCGTGTCTAATGTAGTTATAAATATGTTTAAAAACAGTTCTCCCCATAACTTTGCTTAGGCAGCTCAAGAGAGATATTGGTTGGTAATTTGAACATAGGTTCTTTTCACCTTTTTTGAAAATAGGAGTTACATTAGCAATTTTCCATGGGGTCGGAAAATGTGCACTAATAATGGAATGATTAAAGAACTGCGCTCGTATTGGGACCAAAACCGCCGTACTCTCATATAACAGTTTCGGGCTTAATCTGTCTGGGCCAACAGTCTAGTGTCCAGACTAGACAGTACATCTGAGACATCGAAATTTGTTATTGTGATTGAGTTTAAAGTATGTATATCCCTGTATACAGAGATATAGGAGGTAGGTGGGCATTAGTGTCGTCAATTGTGGCGATATTAGAAAAGTAAAGGTTAAGTAGATCTGCCTTTTCAGAAGAATTGTAAGTAAATGAGCCATCTTCACGTTTTAAAGGGGGCCAGTTCATTAAAATTAAAGTTAGTGTCAGCTAAGAAGGACTTACATATTTTCCACCACTGTTTGGAGCCTGTGCGTCCATTTTTAATTTTTTCAGCTAACTTATCCGAACTAGTGGTTTCTCTGTTTCTTAAAGTTGGCCACATCTTGCTCTTGTCTAGTTTTCCTTGATTTCCTTAATAACCTTTCTCTAATTCGCATCTCATGTTTTATTTTATTGGACATCCATGCCTTATCATTGGGATTTATAGTAATAGTTTTATTGGGAATACTAGCATTAGCAGCATCAATGATATTTGTTGTGATTGTCTGGCACCAGATGTCAACACCATTATCATCGAAATGTTATTCCAGGGTGCGTTGGATAGCTGATGCCAATCAGCGTTTGCATAGTCCCATATACGGCATTTGTAGGATTTACGCTTAGGTATGGAAGATGTTACAACCAGATACACAGGAGTGTGATCACTACAAAAGGGTGCAAGTATTCCACTATGTTTTACTATTCTAGCGCTGTTGATAATAATTGAATCGAGTAATGTGTTTGCAACAGGCCGAGTCGGTTCTGTTATTAACTGATGGAAGCCTAGTGTAAAAATAATATCTTGTAAATGGTGCTTGTATGTATTGAGCAGATCATCATTAAGATCCCCAAGTAGGACAAGAGATTTATTTGGATTTAAGTCACGAACATTCTCTATATTATCAGAAAGAGTTGGCCATTTATCGACATTCGTATTGGGTGGACGATAAATGACACACATTAGCAATTCAGGCCGGTCATAAATCTCTATCCATATCATCTCAATGCTAGGACATTCGTATTCAAAACGATGGGAGGTAGCAAGGTTTTCAGATATGTAGACACATACTTCTCCCCAAGCCTGCTGACGGTCCCTCCGATGCGGCTCCTGGAAGCCTGGCAGTTTAAAGGTATTAGTGTTAATATGTGACGTGAGGTGACTTTCAGTAACAGCAATAATATCAAACTGGGATAGATTAGCCTCAATAAGATGGATTTTATCTTTAAGGCCACATACATTGAGGTGAGCGATAGAAATACTAGGGATACCCTGAAAGCCGTACGGTTTAGTATGATAGTCATTAAAAATTATACATTTCTTGTAAGTTAATCCGAAACATTTCTCAATATCCTTACTATAAAAACTATGATCTTTATTTCTAGTGATAGTATTATGATACTGGGCAAACATTTCAAGACTATGATCGTTGACCATGGCTAATAGAGTATCAAATCCCACCCACTTATTCCTGGAATTCAAAGCCCTTAATTTTGCAGAGATTCTTGATATCTCCGTTTGTCCATCTAGCTGTCTGTACGCATAACTCTTTGGGCCAGTTATTTCACTGCAGGAAGGAACTTCGTCTATGAAATAACTGAGTCTGTCATGGTAAACCGGGATTAGACGAGGTTTATCACGTTTTTGAACGTATACAATAGAATCTGTATCGTAATAAATGCAACTCGAACCTACTAGATTTCATAGAAAATGAACCCTGGCATGACTCGTGACAAACGCAGTGATCATCACATTGGTGCGATTATCCACCGGCATGAATTGGTTCAACCCACGATAGCGCATTAAGAGAGTGCTGTCGTTACATACGCAGATATTTTTGACAGAAATCGTTCTATCCATCAGCAACTTCAACATGGCACTATATAAATCGACATATTCATGCTTACTGTAGGGATTGAAGGCAAAACAACCGACAAAGAATTCAACATCTGTTTTGGTATGGCCACCATAGAGGGAATCGCGCACAATGAGCGGTTCCTGATACGTTCCAGCATTCAGAAAAGTGTTAATGCTAGGGTCGTTAAGCCTCTGCGCCTTAAAATCACAACCCCACATTTTAACTACCCTCAAACCCATATGTCTAAGGTCGCTAGATTTAGAAAGCGTTTTCTGATACACTTCTAAAGTTAAATCAGGCTAAAATGACTTGGTAGTCATACGCTTAATAGGCAGACATTTCGGACACACATCTAAGTAACAGCCATAGTACTCAAAGTACTCATCCGTGTCTGGGCAGGAACCATCCAGCGAGTGGTTAAATGCTTTGGGTTCGCCGCCAGTTAGAGCATGTTTAATGAACACACATTCTTAGAATGAGCCAGGTAATCTAGCCACTTACATGCTTCTATGGAATAATGTTTCTTGTTACATAGGTTAGCGTATCCCATAACAGACGGAGCTACAAACTTATGATTGTTTAAGTAGTTAGCCCTAAACACCTTATTACATAATGATGCTAACGTCATAAATGATACGAAAGATGATATCCCGGTTTCATGGATGAACATTTCACAAAACCTAATGCAAGCCATCCATAGAATATCTATGTCAGACCTGCAGTAAAGTTTCATGGCATCCCTAAAATTGGAAACACCATCTTTAACCGCGTCATACCACGAGTCAAATTCTTTACATGCTGACACTGTCATACTGTCAGCGCCATAAGCATCAAGTGCTGGGTATGTTCCTATGTAATCATAGTATATGGTACTGTCCAGGAGATATGGAAAAAATCCTTTCTCGCTAGATTGAATATCGTGGGTAGTTGACATAGTTGAAACGGAAGAAACGCGAGACTGTCTTTAAAATGAATGTCATCAACATTCAAATACACCACTTTATTACCATTCATTATTACGTTGGACTGTTTACGCTCTGTTTTTCTAAAGAGCCACTCCATCACCAGAGGCAAGGCAAAACCATGACTGTTATGAGCTATAACGATGTAGTCATGAAAACGTAGGCCATTTGTGTTATGCTTACCCTCGCTCTCAGATTTCGTAGCTAATAACCATTGCATGAAAGCGGTTAGAGCATTAACACCTTCGAAGATAACCTCTCTTCGAAGTTCATTGTATTTCACACAATGCTCATCATGAGGTTTGCTAATGCATATGGAGCAAGCTATCTGAGCAATGACATAAATAACCTCATGATGCTTTGTCACTTGATTCGTTTCAAAATCATAAAAGATGAAACGTTGAGGGATGGACAATATGTCTTTATCTATGTTTTAGGGTCACCTGCCTTACGCTTCATGGCTAAGCTCATGTGTTCTTCATTATAACTCTGCCTATAACAAACGTGGTCCTGTAAATCAACTTGAGTCTTGCAACTAGGACATTTCCCCTGCCCGAAATGATGTTTAGAGTGAGAATCAATGTCTAGAAACTTGCCACAGTCCCCAGAAGACTTATGTGTAGCACACATTCCTGATTTGACATGATTGTTGTGGCAACCCTTGCTCTTAAACCATCTACTGCAAGGTTCACACTACTGATTAGTGATCTGCTTGCACGGCGGAGCCGCTTGACATAAATGACAGGGATTTATGCAAGAGTGTTGATCGCAGTACGCATAGGCTACGTCGCAGTAATAACTGCAACTTTTCAAGGCCTTAATGCTGGGTATGTATGCGTATAATGATCATTATACAGATATATGGGCGGAATTTGAGCACTTATCCGCACCCCTGTGTATGCAGTGTTTATTCTCGGCCTTGCTATACACTCTTAGAGAAATACTGAGTGGTGTCAAAATGTCATGGAAAGCATTCCAAGCATCGGGCCCACAAGCTACATCAGTAAACACACCTGCCTGAGCGTGCAGTTCTCGAGCTTTCGTCCATTGATGATGACTATCACCAACACCTCCTCCAACTACAGTTCTAGAGCGATTTCTAATCCACATACACTCAGCCTTCGATGTTAATGAATCTAGGTAGCATAGTATGATCACTATACATCAAGCCATACACATGTTATCTAGATTCCTAACAGCGATGCAGCTTTTTTTCAGATGGCTTCGAACTCCAACTCATTGAGATATAATTTGGTAAGATTACTATTCCACAACGATCTGCTAGGCATTTCTATGTGAAAAATCTCCATAGAAACGTCCCCATCGAGACATACATCTCTTTGAGATTGACTCACTTCAGAAATTGCATTCGTTATTTCTGTAGCTGTCAAATCTCGGACTTGGGCAAAGTTCACGTGGATCAGGGTGTTTAGAGCAGGGTGATTTATCATAACCCTGCTGTAATCTTGAGGCGATGCATTCACGCTAGCTTGAACGCTCTCTGAATATAGAGTATATGCGCCCTGAAACTTCAACCAAATTCTCCGTTATAATGGCATCCGGATTAAAGCTGACAGGGTAAGCATTTTCTGTAATATTAAAACGCCTGGACTGAAAGGTGTGCATGAGAGTTATATCATACATATCGTCGATGTCGGTCATGTCTGGTCTACGCGCAGCTGTTACAACGTCATCATAATGTCTGTCACCACCCTCACCCCCAGAATTCCCACCCTCTACAACGCTAACCCCTCCCGCGATTATATTATCTTCCATATCCGTATCATTAATATTTTCAAATAAATTAACTTTGCAGGCTTGAGCCGATTTATTTTTGAATTTCTTGTAATTATTTTTACTAGATTTCTTAACGGGTGTATAGGGTGGGCTAATAGAGATGTTAGAGGCGTGGCAGGGGTTGGTTGTTACCGGAGGTAGTGTTCAAATTGTCTAGGGTGGGTTGGGATTGGTAGCTGTTGTGGGTGGGTGGCAATGTTAGCGCTGTAGGAGATCGGTGACTCGAACAGCCTCCAAAATCTTACAGGAGTATTTGAATGTTTAGAGCTTGGCCTGGAATTTAAGGGTTGATGGTCTTGTGGGGGTTTAATGGGGCAGGTTACCAGTTGATAATGGTGAACCATGGTTAAGAGTTCAGTATCGCTTAGACTGTGCATTAAAATATCTATATTACGTTGCAATGCATCGTCTTCAGAATTATAACAGGCGTGAAGATCTTGGGAGATATTTTGCTCTTCAAAGCTATTACAATTAATTATATATCCTAAGATTTCCACACATGTTATAGTATTTAAATCAGTTTCACACAATACCTCACTTGAATCCTTCACTACGTCATTGTTTAACATCGAAGGCTCTGGACCATGCACAGACTCGAGGTAGCTAAAGTGGCTCCAGTGTTCGATATCATCGTCATTGTAGCCATCATCATAGCCATCGTCGTCATCGATGACAGAACCGATGTCACTCCACTTGCCATCGCCGACCATGTAAATTGGCATCAGGTTCACTATACTACAAAACAAAAAAGGATAAAACAGATTAAATTTTATATTCCTAGATAATTTTTTTCTCACGTACATAATCCTCTCCTACTCGCCAATAAATTTCTAGACAAGTTTCTTCACGGATATAATCCTCCTCTACCCGACAGCCCCAACACCTCCCCACCCTACAAACCCCACCAAACCCACCCTACCCAAATCCATACACCTGCAACACCCCTCACACACAACTCAACCACAACACCCACTTGGGCACCCACTACACCTCATCCACAACAACCAGCCAACTCAACCCACAAATCCTTGTACATTCCACACATTAATACCTCCCACACACACACACCCACCAACCCCGCCTGCCAAGACCCGGCCCGAGACTGAACAAAACAAAAAGCTATGCTCACCTATATTCAGATTGACTAGTAAACATCTACATGATTGTAGCACTCCAAGTAATTAGTCTCAGTCATAGCCATTCATACGGTTTCTCGAAGTCTTGTCAGTTCTTGCAGCACGTGGTGTAGAAGATCATCTCGGCGGATGTCATGAGAGTTTAATATACCCTCCAGTAGGGTTAATGGAGGCGCCATAAACTCTCGTTTGATGGTTAGCACTTGGCTCACCCTGGAGGAATCGATCTCGCAACTGTTGACATACTCTAACACATCCTCCAGAATAGCTAAGGTGGCTGCTCTATCGGTCTGGGTTGCTGAATACCCCCCCCCCCCCCCGAGTGCTACCGTCTCGAAACCCACCAGGTCGTCTACGTCGACATCATCACCCAATTGCTGCGCGTCCGAAATACGAGGTTCTGGTTCTTCATCGTCGTCATACTCGTACATCAGATGCCTCTTACAGTTGCCTGACTTCAGCTCATCTTCGGCACCAAATTCAAAGTAACCAGCATTGATCAGTTAGAGCAAATGGATCTGAGTCATGTTACTAGTGTAGCCAGACATAAAAATGCTATATGTTATCTACTATTCATAATAGATTGTCTATCAAAATTTTTGGGGATAATCCCAACCCCGGTGGCAGTGTGTTGCAGATATGTCTCTAACAGTCCATAAATTTGTCATAATGAATATCATTGGTCATTTTGTGGTGGAAAAGTGCCTAGAGACGAGATAAGATATCTCGCACGGTTTTAATTATTTATATTATAATAGTGACGTGTTTAATAAATCTGAGCATTCAAAATGGTGATAAAGGGGTTCGGATAGCATTAGCGTCTTTGTGTTTGGGGTATATATTACCTGTGCCAAGCATAAAAACGTCCAAAGTTGAGAGGCTGGCGCTGTCACCGGTTTAGAAAGAATAGCTAGAAACATGCAGAAGTTTTATATTATGCTCCCGAGTAACAGTTGCATGGATTATTATCTGGATAATAGGATTTCAGAATTCAAAATGCATTTTCAAACGCCTTTAAGATTCTCTGGGGAATGTGAAGTCTTTCCATATTTGTCATCCATATTGTATCCGAGAAGTTTGTTAACATTAGCAAAGCCTTCGACGATCCTGCTACATTCTTATGAACCCTTGTCACCTAAAGTTCAACCTAAGTGGAAGCAGAAGAAGAAAAGCACTCTAAACGTAGCCAAGGAGTTTTTTGATCAATCTAAGCAGACTAATACTTTAAAATCAGACAAAAATTCACCGCCTCGATGTAAAAATCTAGAAACACCCCTCTACATCCAACACAGAGATATACCCAAAGGCCTCTATGCCATTAAGATTCTAATGGAGTATATAAATAAGCCGATCAATAGCCACAAGCATTATAAAAATGCCATTAGATTCAACTATTTCATGGATCAAATCAACCTAGTAACATTAACCGCTAGGCGAATGTTCGCTATTGAATTTGACGACTACATAGGTAAATTCTTAGGCTATCACCAGCATATCATTAGCGCCTGACCCTCAACGGTGGAGTTCTATCAATGCATAAAAGTAATACCATTACATTAAATATGGCTTTCGTATATTGCGATATCATAAGCCATAATGTAGTTGGAGACACTACAGCGCAGCTGTTAAGAGTTATGCCATTATCTAGCATTCAAGGTGGTGAAGATATTTGTCAACGGACATTTCCTGACATTCAATATAGAACCGTATCTAAAAATTACATCGACATGATAGGCGTGGTTATTAGTGATAGGACTGGAGAGAACATACCATTTGAAGATGGTGCATCACCGATCATACTTTGTTTACATTTTAGACCTAAGGTCTAAGAATTGACGTATTATCGCTAACTGTATCTAAACATTTTGATTGTAAAACCAAAGTAAAAAAATTACTTTTACGTGTAAACCGGATTCAGCCATGTTGAGAGCTTATTAGGCTAATCAAGCAGGTGGACATTTAGCCATATTCGTAGGCGCTAGGAGTCAAAAGGGTCAGGGTTAGGGAATAATATAGGTTCACTGTTCAAAGCAGTCATGCCATTAGCTAAAATGTAGGAAAAAGTTTGGGTAAACGGGCCATGTCAGCAGGTTTAGGCATGGCTGAGGATGTTTTAGCCAGTAAGAAATAAAAAACTGTCACAAATTCGTCATTACGTTCTATGACACACACATGTACATTATTATAAGTGCAACGGACATGTCACAACCCAGACAATATCTGGTATTCATAATTATAGTAAATGTTGAACAAACCGTTTAAACAAAAATCAAAACATTACGGCTTAACACATCAGATTTTTAAAACGTCGCTTTTATACTCTAGTACCTCTCGATTAACGCTCGTCATTACACTAATTACCCGTAAGCTCACCTCATTGGATTCCAAGAGGCACGTTATTTAACGAGGGTTGGGGTGGGTGGGGGGTGGGGGGGATCGTGATTGAATGAGTTCCCAGAGTCAGGAAAAGACAAGTCCAGACATTTAGCCTGTCAATCATCCTTAATTACCATCGTTTGCACTAGCCACGTATCATTGCGTGAATTACCTTTAAGCTCGACTCGTCAGATGCCAGGAGGCACATAGTATAATGAGGGGGAGGTGGGGGTGTGGGGCCTCACTTTTGAACGAGTTCACAGAGTCAGGAAAAGACGAGTCCAGACCTGTAGCCTGTCAATCATCCTTAATTACCTTCATTAACCCGTGTCAACCATTACGCTAATTACCATTACGCTCACCTCATTGGATAACAGGAGGAACGTGATTTCATGAGGGGAAGGGGGCTTATGGACAGCCTCTACATCTAACATCAAACTAAACAGTGGAGATCTGGGGATCAAAAGGCCGTGAGATCAAAGGAAAAAATGTGACAATGATGCAAATAAAGTTGGTTGCTCTGACACAGCAACTACTTAAAAGGTGTGAAAATGAGGCCCCAGCTCGCGCTATCTCTACTCAATATTTAGTGTTATCTACCAGTTTACCGGGTTCTGAAAGCTTAAGATGAAAGTCTATTCGTATATTTATCTAGCACTTAGCTGGTAATCCCGAACTAGGGCAAAACACTAAGCAAATATATAAAGATTGTTTATAGCAGTTTAACGTATACTCATTGCAGGCTTGCATAGTCATATAGCTTTTTTACTCTGTGATGTATTCTTTCTGACGAGATCTACACACGGGTAGTGTCAGAGAACTAGCAATAATGTACCAATAATGATTTGGTATGTGCATGCAACGTGACAAAAACCTTTACTGATTTGTCCCCTTGGCCAATGGCATGCACCAATTTAGCACTTCGCCTATATTGCTGGTGCAGAAACTGATATTGCTGCTGCTGCTGCTGCTGCTGCTGCTGCTGCTGCTGCTGCTACTGCTGCTGCGGTTTGTTGCTGATACTGCTGCTGCCGCACCACTACCACATCAACGACCACCACAGCCACAGCCACTGCCACCACAAACGACGACAATGACAACGACAACAACAACTGCAACAGAGCAACTGCCGCCGCCCCACCCCATCTGCCCCTGCTGCAGCCACTGCTACCACTGCTGCCGCCGCAGCCATCACCACCATCGCCACCACCACCACCAACACAACCACGACCACCACCAAGAAGAACACGGCCACCACCAAGAAGAACACGACCACCACCAAAAACACCATTAACAACAATAACAACAACAACAACAACAACAATAACAGCAACAACAACAACAACAACAACATCATCAACAACAACAACAACAACAGCAACAGGATGTCCGATGATAATTCTCATCCGAATCTTACGTGGGGAAACCAAGTTTTCCCCTCAAACATCGAACAAACGTGGGTGTGTGTTGATGGGGTGGAGAGAGAGAGAGAGAGAGAGAGAGAGAGAGAGAGAGAGAGAGAGAGAGAGAGAGAGAGAGAGAGAGGTGTCTTACAGTTAGCAATGGTTGAATACAAATGGTGACTGCGTGTACATAACGCACATAGAGCCGTGCATACAGACAGCTAAACATGGGACAGCATCAATCGATGGACACGCAGGCTCTAACTTAGTAATCAGGTGGCCCTGTTCAAAGTTCTTACCCGAGGGCCCTCGAAACTGTCGTCAGGATAGTATGAAAAGCAACCCCATACTTCAACTGTAATGACTTCGATGACAAACCTATAGAAGTCAACCGATGTCATCGTCACATAAGCGAAACTCTCCTCTCAATGTTTCGTGCTATTGGTGCAGAACAAATTATTAAAAAGAAAACAAGAGATGGTGCAACCTTGGCCCTCTTAGCAAACCACCGAGCCTTGTCAGTAGAGTAGAAGTGTCTCGCCGATCGTGACATACCACGTATTGTTATTCACGCTAAACCAATGACCACGAAAACACCAAAATTTTGAAAAATGCAAATGAGGAACATTAACATAAGACATAATCAAATTCTCCAACATAGAGAATCCAGACAGAACAACCAAGGACATTTGGCGCAAAAAACCACCATCTCCACAAATTCATCGCCATCGTCGTTTCTTGTTGTTGTCGTCGTCGTCATCGTTGTCGTTGATGTTTTTGTTGTTGTAGTTGGTGATTATCATCATCATCATCGTCGTCGTCTTCGTCGTGGTCGTGATCGTGGTCGTGGTCGTGGTCGTGGTCGTGGTCGTAGTCGTCGTCGTCGTCGTTATCATCATCATCAGCTGCAACAACATCATTAACAGCAGCAATAGCAGAGGCATCAGCATCAGCATCAGTAGCAGCAGCAACAGAAGCGAATGATTTAATGATTATACACCATTGACCAAGAGGCCAAATCGCCGATTATCGCGCTACATGCGTATAAAAATCCAACAGCATCAATTGCATTATTGCGAGTTCGATGCCGCTACCCTTATAAAGATCTTGTCAGAATCAATAGATCACAGAGTCACAGAACTACCTGGCTGTGGTAGTCTACAATGAGTTTATGTTGAGCTACCATAAACAACATTTATGTGCTTGCTTAGTGTTTTGTCCTAGTTCCTTATCACCGGCTAAGTGCTCGATAAATGTTTGTAAAGACTTTCATCTTGGTTTTTCATTACCAGCTAAAACGCTCGATAATAGCACCATGTACGATGTTGCTATTGTAAGTAAATATTTACTTTTTATATATCGGGAGAAACAATGAGAGGAAAAGCATCGCAATTTCTAATATCGTGTTACTGAAATGTTCTGCGTTTTTAGAAATCTGCACGAGCGTTGATTGGCAAGATAAGGAACCATATGTTGCAGAAGGCTGTTGCTGTCAAAATCTATTACACGATTCGAGAGAAAGGGGTGGGTGGGTGTGATGGCAGCGTGGATGCATTCTAGAAATATTAATGCTACTACTGCTACTATCTTTGTTGCTACTATTATACTGCTATTACTGCTATTGATGCTGCTGCTACCGCTGCTACCGCTGCTACTACCACTTTTTTTTGTTGTTGAAAATCTGACGCTGACGCAGTCGAACACACCTCACGGAGGAACTCCTTTAAAAAAGGCTTGCAAACCCCCATAAAAAATCGGGTGAAATAGCAGGCTTTATTAATAGTATATGAATAACAATACAAACTTAACATATCAAAACAGTGCAAGCTAAAATACTCTATTACCATATACCACACCCATGGCATAACTACATAGAAAAAAACAACTTAATAAAGAGCTGATAACATAATATAAGTCAACAAAGCCATTACTATTTGCACACCGTGTAGTAGTAGGCCCAAATGGCGAGCATAGTTACCCAATAAGTGGTAAAGTGACTCATCAATAATTAGCAGTAAGTTACTGCTACTCATTGACGCCATTGAGCCGATTCATGACCGGCAGGCTAAGTAGATCATATGTAGTTTAACGTAGCACACCGTATAGTATTGGGCCCAAATGACGAGTGCAGCTCGCCAACTAGTGGCGAGGTGACTTGTCAATAAGTAACAAAAGGTCACTCATTGACGCCAGTTGGCCGGTTCTTAAATACCGAGCAGGTGTAGTAGCCTTTATGTCGTAAAATTCACAAAGCAAAAGTATACAAACTATGAGTACATAGATGGCGCTCTAGGTTCACATTTTAAATTTACTTCATTGTAAGTTTTTGCAAATTACCCTGGAACAAATACACCTACGGTAAACATTTACAACAGGATGTTAATTGTATATATTTAAGATGTCATACTCTGTTAACCTAATGAACTCGAAAGTCGGATCACCTCCAGAATATTGACGCGATGCTCAATTGATATTTAAATTTACCGATTCCCAAGGTTAGGTTATTCGTCAAAATTATCATCTCCTAAGACATTAACATTTTAAAATTAACTCAGGTAAATTAAATAAAATAACATATATCAATATACAACAAGCAGCGAGTGTGCTAGTTTATACAAGTTCTGCTTCTGCTATTTTTAGATATCCATGTTCAATTGATACTAGGCCAGTTTTGCACCATATATCTTTAAATCTACTTTCTTTTCCATGTTCCACTAGCCTGCAACATTCACAATGAATGCAGTTTATCAACAATGATCGAAATATAGCTTGTATGGCTCTTTGGTGGTTGTTTCCTGTTTTATCTCTGACCTCTGAACACCGATGTTTCCAAATGGCCCACACTCCTACAGATATGAGGGTTACTAACAATTCTTTCTCCTTGCTATTAATGATTCGTCCGATAGTTGAGCAATCTTTGAACATAATTGTTTCAGCCATTAATTTCACATATTTGATTCCAAATTTAGTAAGGAGCATATTGATATATACCCAAAAGCCTGTAGCTATACAACACTGTGTAAACAGATGGCCTATTGTTTCCTCCTCGGTATTACATAATAAACACCGGCCTGTCCTTGTTATTTTGCACATATAAGTCAGATGGCCGACCCATAGCCTTCGATGGAGTAATCGCCATGCCAGGTCCCGTGCGTTTGCTGGTAGACAGGTCGATGTATTGTTTTCCACGCATTTCCCCAGTTCTTTGGCGTGCATCCTAAAGTGTTCCAATGCCTAACTGCAACAGGCTCCGACTTTGCATTAGCATTCCATACCAGGCTCTAGATGCCATGTTGTAATTTATATGCTCTGACTTAAATACTAATGTTGGTTGCAACATATCTCTGTTGCCACGTGCTTTCGGCAATTTGAACCATTCACCAGGTATTGCATTTTTTATTCGAAGAAATAAGCGTTGGGCATCAATATGCCTCATTGATGTTGCTCTTGCTACATTCTGCATCGCGATCCATTTGCGAGATTTTAGATTAACTAAATCACGTAAATATTGAATGCCATTTTTGGCCATAGAGGGAAAATATAATACAGCATCATTATCACGAATCAACTCGTTGCCCCAAAGACGTTGCTCTAAGGCATTTTCCCAACAACTGGGTTGTGGTATTGATCGTGTAAATATCTTTAAAGCTTCGAGCTGTTCTTTATATACGTTTGGTATCTTCTGATGGTTCTGATGGGCAGTTTATTGCACAAAAATAAACATTCCATTGGAAATGGATCTACGTACCTTTGTAGAAGTGTCCTTGCTACACTTGACCAAGATGAGTTTGAAGTGAGTAACTTATTCAAGAATTTCAGTTTTATCGAACCACACTTTGCTAAAACATTAACAAAATCCAGGCCTCCATCATGCTTTTCATTGGTGAGGATTGACTGCGATACTAAATGGGCTTTGTCCTCCCATAAGAAGGACAAAAGTAACGTGTTGATCTTTGACTCTACTGATTTGGGCATATGAACTACAGAAGCGGTATACCACAGTCCAGATAAAATTAAATTATTAAGGACAAATGTCCTGCCAAATACAGTTAGGCGACGTCGTTTCCAATTTACTAATGCACACTTTAGCTTGGATAGCCTTTCTTCCCAGTTTATTATTACATCCTGTTCTCTGCTAAAGTAAATACCCACAATCTTTATGACATCATCTGACCAGTTAATATCCATAACATTGTCAGTTCTGTCCTTCCAAGCGCCCAAAAATGATCCCTTAGATTTGTCTCTATTGACTTTAAGCCCTGATGCCTTTTGAAAATCTGTTAATACTCCATTTAAAATTCTAAAATCTGAATTTTTACCCGCAAACACAGTCGTATCATCTGCATATTGAGACACCTTTAGTGGCCTTTCTACGCCACGTATACATATTCCTTGTAAATCATTACGTTGCCTCAATGTGGCTCCCAACGATTCCATAGCTATGACGAATAGAAGCGGAGACAATGAGCAACCCTGTCTGACACCTCATTCCAACACTACAGGTTCAGATAGATGATTATTTACTAAATAGCAACTTGTTATATCAGTATATAAAATATTGACCCATTTAATAAATCTGGAACCAAAGCCAATATGGTCTAAAGACTTAAACAAGAAGTCCCATTCAAGTCTGCCAAACGCCTTCTCGTTATCAAGTGCTATTATTGCTGCTGGGATGCAGTCCTTTCCAACTAATTGAATAAGGTCTCGTATAAGCAATGCGTTGTTTAATATCGTTCTTCCTGGTACAGAGCACGCTTGATCATCATCAATTACGTCGCCTATGACTGCGTCAAGTTTTAATGTTAGTGCCCGAGTAATAATCTTATACTCTACACAGAGTAGAGAGATTGGTCTATAATTCTGTATTTTATTTCTGTCACCCCTCTTGTATATACGCCGAACATATGCTTGGGCCATCGATGGAGGGAGATGCCCTTGCTTAAAAATGCTAGCTGCTATTTCTTCTAATACTGGACCAAATATTTGCCAGAATGCTTGATAAAATTCGACTGGAAGTCCGTCGCAGCCAGGAGACTTTTCTAACTTCATACCTTTGAGGGATTTTGTCAAATCATCAATTGTTAGTGATTGGTCACAACTTTTGCGACATGCATCTGGAAGTCTTTGCGTTATATTAGCTAAAATATCTCTAGTTGCAGTTTCATCACTTCCCTCAGATTTATACAATGATTTGTAAAATTTGGATACTGTTTCCATCATCTCTGCATTTGAGGACACTGATACACCATCATTAGTCTTCAGTGAGCGCATTAATTTCTCTATACAGCTTGCTTTTTCTAAGTTACAAAAACAACGTGTAGGCTTTTCACCCTCGGTGTGCATTTGTGCTCTTGACCTTATTTTGGCGCCATCAAACTGATATTGTTCTATTTCATTTAGTTTACCTTTTAATTTAACTAATAGTTCGTTACAATTTTGTATCAATCAACTGAACCACGGTTAGCAGATTGGACTGGAGGATATTCCAACAAAGTCGCTGCACTGTCATTTAATGTCAAGGTAATCCGCTAACGTGCTGACAACGGAAGCGTGCGCTTAGAATGTGGGTGTAGTGTATCAGAATAGCATAGGTCACTGAGGACATCTGACTTCCCCACTGCACCATACATCTAACAGCAGGGGTAAAGTTAATGTCTTAATTAACAGGATAGTACACGGGTATACTATTTCATCAGGTTAGCAACAGCCACATCTCTGGACATTGCATGCACAATATAGGACATTCGGCTTCTACCAAGGGCTCGATGCACATGTGTTTCAGTACCAGTCTATATTAAATATTTATCAATGTTCATTAACTTCAAGGTGTCTTGTAATAACAACGGACATAATATCATTCTGGCGACGAGGATGAAATTTGTAAGGTAGCAAGTTTGCAATGTGACAACTTTTAATAACAGTGGGGAATAAAAATTCGATTGTTTATGCGGAAAAGTATTTCAGTGCTAGTTTTCTAGAATTAAAATCAAAGTAACTTAAAGCTCCCGTAAACCAATAAACGGGGTGATTCAACACAACTCTAATCTGACAATTCCTAACCAGTTATATTAACAATTGGACAATGCCCATGGCTATAAGAATGGATTTGGGGGTGCCAACGCTACAACCCTTCGACGCAAACGTGAACCATGCATCAATAGGTTCTAAATGAAATGTGTAGCACGGATCGACCGGATGGGTACTGACCATCACAGCTAAGTTGGGTACGGAACGGCTGTTCCGGATTCGCTCTAAGCACGCCCCCCCCTGAGTAGGATAGTACGCGTATATAAGCCCTATAGGAGATGTTTTCGTTAAAAATGGCTAAGTATGTTAAAACGCGTAGTGCGCATGCTCGCGCGCGTCAGAGCTTCCCTGACAACACGTGTCAAGATTGGGAGAGAGTGCATGCCTATAGTGTACCGAGTCGGTACCAGTGACTTGTTCAAATCACACCGTTCTCGTCGTTCCTGGTACCTATCAGGCCCGGAATGAATGGAGGATTATAGAACATTTTACTATTTTAAAATTGGTCCAGAAATGGCTGAGTTATCGTCGAAAATCCCAAAAAATTATTTGAAATAATGTTACTATGCTTGTTACAACGGCAAAACGCTCGTTTTTTACTGACAAAATTGAGATGGACAAATCTAATCCAAAAGCCTTATATAATACTATGTCTGTGCTTATGTGGAAGAAAATTAGTACGTCGCTCTCTAGCAATGATGATCTTGCAGAGGTGGCTAGATCGTTTTCGGACTTTTTCAAAGATAAGATCGAGGTCATTCGGACTAAGTTGGATCAGTCTGTAGTGCTCTCCAATGTTCGCTACAACCAGCATACATTAACTCAAAACAAACTCGACCATTTCAAATGTTTCTCAGAGGATGAGGTCCTGAAGCTCGTGAAAGAATCAAAGCCAACGTATTGCACACTGGACTCTGTTCCTACGAAAATTGTCCTTGAATATATCGACATCCTACTCCCTACAATTACTCGGCTTGTCAATTCTAGCCTAGAGTCAGGTATCATTCCAAAATGCTTCAACCGCGCTTTGATCAATCCTTTACTGAAAAAAGTAGGCCTGGATCCTGATAACCTAAAAAATTACAGACCAGTATCAAATTTATCCTTTATGTCTAAACTGATTGAAAGGGCAGTATCAAATAGATTTTCTGATTACCTAACGATTAATAGGCTATATGAACCATTCCAGTCGGCATATAGGCATGGCCACAGTACCGAGACAGCCCTATTGCGAGTTGTTAATGACATTCGATGTGCTGTTGATACCGGTAATGTGTCTCTACTAATCCTGCTTGACCTCAGCGCAGCATTTGACGCTATCGATCATCACATCCTTCTGTCTCAGCTCACAAATGTAAACGGTGTCGCACTGAAATGGTTCCAGTCATACTTATCAGATAGGTATCAATCTGTGTATATTAATGGGACCCTTTCTTCATCAGTAGAACTAACATGTGGTGTTCCACAGGGCTCAATCCTAGGCCCTATACTTTTCACCCTGTATACTCGTCAATTAGGATCTGTTATTGAGGGTCATAATGTCCAACGGCACTTGTACGCAGATGATACACAGCTGATAAACAGTTTTGCCCCATCTGCCCCATCGCAAATCTAGCCAGTAGACAAGTAACTGATTGTTGCCTTGACATAAAGTCCTGGATGACAACGAATATGCTAACGCTTAACGATGAAAAAACTGAAGCTATTTTGGTAGGTCCAGCCACCAGGTGTTCAAAAACGGGATTAAGTAGCGTCCTTGTTGGAGTTAATAATATTCCATTGGCTACTGTTGTAAAAGATTTAGGCGTTCTCCTCGATTCTGAATTAAATATGGAAAGTCATGTAAATCATATTTGCAAGGTGTGCTTTATGCATTGGTAACATTAGGAAGTACATTACTCGTGAAGCGGCAATATGGCTCGTGTTATCACTAGTAATGTCGAGACTCGATTATTGTAACGGTCTTCTCGCAGGTGCTTCCAAAATACCCATTAACAAGCTTCAGGCAGTTCAGAACACAGCTGTTTAAAGAAGCTTTCCCGTTAGCTGTATGCTAAATTTCTCTCTTATTGTCAGCGCTTAGAGCATGCAATCGCATAGATTTAGCGCATTATAAATGTACTATTATTATTATTATTATTATAAAAGGGATGAAAAATCGAGAATCGAGAGCATCATCGGCGTGGAAGCCGAGCCGTCAGGAGGACTGCTGGACCAGCGCAGACTAGACGTGTGTAATTGCTAACCTACGGTGATTCCTTCATCATCCGATGCCATTCGGATTTCATTTCACCCGCGCCGGTAAGCAGTTCTCAACTTTCCGTGACACGGAAGTTTTTGGACGCTCCCAGACGGCCATCCGGGGGCAAAATAAGTAAAGTAATACCTCCCGCATCTGGACTTTTCTAAGGGAGTCTTTCTGCGGACGGGCCATGCAGGCCCAAATGTGATTCTACGGGATGTAGAGCTGATGATGATCCTTGGTGGATGACTCGCCGGATCTGGCAACCATGCTGAAAAGTGGACTCAAACCTCCGCGTTGCATGTCGCATGTGATTAATTAACTTTTCGACCACAGTCTGGTGGGACTTTGCTTGGTGCGCCGCAAGAGCTATGCGACGTACCCCACACTGTGTGCCAGTTGTTGTACATGCATAGTTATTCATATTAGTAGTTCTCTCTGCTAATGGGTTACTCTCAACTTTCATATTACCGTCTTTACTTTACTACTCACAAATACACTAAATTCGTTACGCAGGTGTCAAAACGTGGTTAAATATTTTGAAACCAATTTGACTGAAAGCTGATGCTGCCAAATCGATTTCAAAATATTCAACAGCTTACATATATCACATCATGGCTGCTAAAGCGAGATACTGACATTGAAAAGTTCAAATTGGTAAAATGTAATAATTCTTTTTGATTTGGAGCCTGCTTATTTTAGGGGAACTGGGGTTGTACCCCTGTTATCCATTGCCTTAATCCGACTCTGTGAATGCACATGGCCACATACATACCCACAGACAGAAAATAGGATATGGACAGGCGATGGATACAGAACTGAAGACACACACACACATACTGTACACATTGTGAAACAGTATCAATGGAGGGAGCTATCTGTTGCTCTAGTACCTGATATTTTTATTAAACACATCACATTGAATATTATCCTTGTTTACTGTGGGTGCTTTCAACTAGCCGCACGGTAAGGTCCAATGACCTGTGATACTTTATTATCATCGTATTCGTTAAATTATGTATTGGTTAGTTGTGTATATGGCAAGTAGCCATCTAGTTAATATGTTTTGTTTATTTGCAAAAACTCTAGACTGCAGTACGCTAGGAAATACTGCACAGCAACATATATATATATATATATATATATATATATATATATATATATATATATATATATATATATATATATATATATATATATATATATATATATATATATATATATATATATATATATATATATATATATATATATATATATATATATATATATATATATATATATATATATATATATATATATATATATATATATATATATATATATATATATATATCAGCATCACTATATTACCGCCAGCATCAATTTTACACCGAGGTCACCGATCATGCTCTAATTATTTGAGCCTGGCATGTTACCGAATAAACCTGGCTTTTCTAGCTCGATAGGATAGGTTTAAAGTAGCTAGGGACACTTTCTCTGCAGGAGACGCATAGTATACGCCTCTTTTCCGGTTGTTATGGTAATGTAGCCCCACACACTGGCAAGGTTGTGTACAATTGGCCAGTTACCGTTAGGACCTCTTAATATATTGAGTTATTGTCTCTTTCTACGATCCTCCAGCCGCAAGGCTTATTAATTGTTTGGATTCCCATTAACACATTATCAGGAACCGACCCTGGGAAACTATCAAAGGTTTTCGAGCGGTGATAGATAAAATGCTGATCTACATACACGTCCCCCCCCCCCCCGGTATCTTCAAATACTAGCTAGGTAGATACACCCCCCCCCCCCCCCCGCGCCAAAGTAGGAAGCACTGCGAAATAATAATATTATTTAATATGGTGCAATGCCGGCCTGCACTACATCACTGGGCATCATGGAACTTAACAATAATGACAGGTCAAATGTTACCTCCGTAGCATGCGGTGACGGACGAGATGCAGCTCTCCATCCAACTTGTTGTAGTGTCTGGGTGAGGTCTTAGAACCCACTACGCCTTCACGGGAATGACGCTAGCGATGGATATCCGTCTCTCTATCCCCTTTATAAATGACATGATGCTTTCTAATAATTGCTTATGTGAACTGTGAAACTTGGCCTGATGATGTTATATGCGGTTGCGGGGCAGGGTGACAGGATCGTTATTTGATTCGAGAGCCTTGCTCCATAACATGTACACACGCTATGTTTCAGCGGTAGATGCTATGAAGAGCGACTTACGGGAAGCCGAGCATCTTTGCCCGATGGATAAACGTATCTAAAGTTAGGTAGGAATCCCTGCCAGTTGAGGCCAATGTTTGTCTTCATTACTAACAACTGATTGGTAGGTTAGGATGTAGCAGAAGGCCCGCATAAATAAAGCAGCAACTACCATTGCAGGAACTTTGGAACTTCACGTAAACCAGTGTGCATCACCTTAACTGTAGTCTCACTAGGATTTTCAGCACTTAGCATTTTCTGTTTGAACAAAAGGGTGGCCCTTTTTGCCAACTCTTTTCCTCCGCTTCGGCGTTGAAGGCATTTTCCTGTGACGGAAGCCCGCGCGAGGCACTTTCCTCTCGCAACAACAACATCTTCTTTGTATGTGTGTTAGGGGTATATTAGTTTATATTAAACTATCTAGTGACTTCCTTGCGGTGATCTCTTACAGGGGTACCTCTGCAGATTCAAGGATCTGCGTGGTACCGCTGGCGAGACCACATGGAAAGAACACCTGATGGCTCTATGTTGTGTATTATCGTGCTCATTACTGTCAAACGAATAGAATTGTTTGCATAGTACTTATTAAAGTTGTGACTGTTTAAATATTAACATCTTGTCCATTATTCTAAATTAGAATGGACCGACACACCGGTGACACAAACAGCAGGGACGACACCGTGTGGTTCAATCTCGGTGGCAATGGTCGCACGGCCCCACTGGAACATGTGTGTTCCACCGGATCTAGAGGCCGTCTTTGTACTTTCTGGAGAGACATGATACAGGATCCGCATCCCCGAGAACCGCAGCTAATCAGCATTCCCGCACAGCTTGCACATGCGGTGCGATGGAGCGAAGCGACAGGATGAATCAGCGCATACCCCCACGAGCTGCAGAAGGGATGGCGGGATAGGTTTGATATCTATCTGGACGCAGCAGGATCGGTATTAGACTATAAAACAGCGTTCTGTTCAGTATTCTGAAACTAATTTAACTGGGAGATGTTTCTGCTAGATATAGTGATACGTGTCAAGATTATAACACAACATATGAAAGCTATTTTCTGGTGAAGAAAATGTATGATATAAACGCTTTGTTTTCAACCAAGCACAGCAAGAAAATGGTGAATCGCTGTATCAATTTGTAATGAGACGAGATTGAGAACTCTTGCGATTTTGTGTGAATTTGACAATGCGGATGACACAATAGCGGACCAGGTCTTGGAGAAATGCACCTCAACGAGTTTAAAGTATCCTTGCTAGTGGAAAGAGCAAATTCCTAAATGTGGGACACAATTCAGGAAATTACGTGGAGAGAAACATGGTGTATACTATTGGAAGTAGTAAGAAACACGCACCTCAGGCTCCTTACCGAACCGAATCTGGCAAATCGAACAAGTGTTTCAACTGTGTTGGTGTATGGCCATATCCAGATATGCACCCTTATCCGGCTCGAGGTAAAGCATGCAACAATTGTAACAAAATGAACCATTTTGCGGAATGCTGTCGAAGCAGCAGCAATAGTAATAATGCAAAAAACATGAACTATAAACGCCATTCTAACCTAAACAGACCGATAAATGCAATGCAAGAGTCATCCGTCACGTACACTGACAGTTCAGATTCAGACGACGAATATGATGCAATTTTCAATGGAAATAATATATAAAAGTTTACAAATTTGTAGCACGCACGCACGCACGCACTCACTCACGCACGCACGTACGTACGGACACACGCATGCATGCACGCACGCACACGCCCATACGTCAGTAGGCTATGTTCCCACAGCCACATGTTGGTATTAATGTCTGGAATGACTCTGACGTTCAGTTTGTCTGTAGATGAAATGGTCGGTGCATGGATGTGTATGATCTAAGAGAGGGGTGGTAGTTTGACCATGAAAGGATGGCTGATTTGTAATACTGTGGACAGTTGTAATGTGCTCTTGCTAGAGGATAGTTGTTGTTATTGTTGTTGGTAGAATTGGTTAGTCCTACTGTGAGTTGAGTTAGATACTGTAGTTGGCGGATTGTTGTGAAAAGTGAGTTTGAATAGTGTAAGAGGTTATAGAACGTATTCATCATAATCAACCGTGTATTGATCTTTATTAATCATAACTATATTATTTCTAGCATCGTTATAGTATTTATAGATTTATAGGGTGACATATTTATTAAATTCGTAGAATAAAATTAGTGATCTAGATTAAAACGTGTATTTTCCTTGACTGTCGGCCATTGTTAACTAACTAAGTGACGACATACATCAAATCGCTCGGCCTTACCGACGGCACAAATAGACAAGGTAGCTATGCATTAGCTAGCAATGGCAAAAGCTACAGTTTCGTTATCTGGAGTAGATATTAACATGCTGATTGACAGTTGGGCTTCTGTTAATTTAATTGATGCTCGAGAACACATAATGATTAAAAAGTACAACACGGAAATAAGATTGAAAAACTTGAACTCTCACATATGTGCTTACGGGGCAGCAAATCCTCTGCCAGTTCTCGGCAAATTTGAAACTGTCGTAGAACCCATATCTCAGATTTCCCTATCAACATTCTTAGTGGTCAATAAAGGCGCAGGATTGGTATTAGGCTATAAAACAGCATTCTGTTCTAATTTAACTGGTAGATGTTTCTGCCTTATACCGTTATACATCTTACAACCGCCTGCATTATAGAACCGCCACATTCTGGTCCATAAATACAAATGCTTTGGTCGAACAGGATTGATGGCGTTGCGTTTATCAATGCAAAGAATATTTTATTAAGACTCCCACTCTCCCTCCCTCCCTCCTCCCTCCCCCTCCCTCCCTCCCCCCCTCTCTCTCTCTTCTCTCTCTTCTCTCTCTCTCTCTCTCTCTCTCTCTCTCTCTCTCTCTCTCTCTCATATGTTACAATTTTGTGTTAACCAACTGAACTAAGGTTAGCAGATTGGATTGGAGGATATTCCAGCAATGTCGCTGCACTGCCATTTAATGACTAGGTAATCCGCTAACGTGGTGACAACGGAAGCGTGCGCTTAGAATGTGGGTGTAGTGTGTCAGAATAGAATAGGTCACTGAGGACATCTGGTTTCCCCACTGCACCATACAATGAATATAAAACCATGGATCTCGAATTGCTTAACTTGTCGACAGAACACTATGATGGGTTTCATCGTATTAGAAATCCAAGTGATCATAAATTACGTATCCCTGTCAAAAACCATAAACGGCAAGAAAAGTCTACACGTTGCAACGTCGAACAAGATGACGTACAAAGCAGTCTTGTGCAAGAAGGGGGAGATAACACGCGGATGCAGGTTGGACATGTGGTAAGAATTCATCACATGAGAAGAGGATTCCCTCTAGTATTCATAGATGGACAGCCAATTGTGATTCAGAAGAAGACGACTGGAACTGTAGTTGCATTCATCCAGAAGAAGGAGATCCTACTCAAATCTGTCGTCATCTGACGAGACTCAGACACCTTCCGGACATTATACAGTTTACCGATCAGAGCGAATATTTTATGGTATAATTTTATCATATAGAAAAAATAATAGAATAATTTCATTCATAGATATGACTGGATTATAAGACACACACACACCCACACGCACGCACGCACACACACCCACCCACCCACCCACGCACGCACACACGTACGTACGTACGTACGCACGCACACATACACACACATCTAACAACAGGGGTAAATTTAATGTCTTTAATTATTGGCATAGTACAGGGGTATACTATTTCATCAGGTCAGCAGCAGCCACATCTCTGGACACTGCAAGCACAATAAAGGACATTCGGTTTCTACCAAGCGCTCGATGCACATGCATTTCAGTATCAGTCTATATTAAATATTCAACTATGTTAATTAACATCACTGTGTCTTGTAATAACAACGGACATTATAGTGGGTTGGGTGAGTGAGTATGGGCTGTCATTATTCACGATAGCCATTTGAATCCGTAGTTATCATGGAGTCAATACTCGGAGTCTATGGACTGGACAAAAGTGGATGAATGCTTGAATACACATTCCCATATTGACGTCATTACGCCTGAAATTCCCCTAAATCAACGATCTGAGCACAACTGCTGGCTGGTAACGCCGCCAACAAGCAGCTGACCCGCATTGAGTTACTATTGAAATAAACTATACCGCAATATAATCCGTTCCTATGATAAACTAAGAACACTATATTATTTAAGTCATACATCACTGGAACTGGAAAGCGCATTCAATTCTCTAAAAATTAACGCATTATCTGTTATATTTTTGTAAGATTTCCACCGGGTTATTTGCGTATATAATATACACCATTATACCGAGATCCATTAAATCAAGTAGAGGCCATTTTAAAATCACAATCAACTGTATTAAATTTTTTACAAGACTATTAAACGAATACAGAAATGTATAGAAAATTGCCTTAGCTTTCCAATGATGTATGACTTCAATAATACTATAAAATTTGTTCTTCACAAGTTACAAGCTGATTAAAGTGCGTTGTATCGGATTCCAATAGTAAAGTAATTGCTGTTTGCGCGTCGGCTATCACCGTTAGCAGCTAGAAGTGGTGTGTGGAATGCATCTTGGGAAGGTATGTTCCCAAAATACGCTAATGTGGGAAAGGTCTATTGGTGGATGTTTAATTACAGGAATATTTTCGGCTGTCCTGTCTAGGGAACGCATCATTGCGCTACAACACATTATAGTCTGATTAACACGTTTATAGAAATACTTTGCGGATTACTGTACTACAGTTAGCAATGGTTGGTAACATATGATGGCTTGTGGAATCAATGTACATAACGCATATGGATCCGTACATACAGACAGCCAAACATGGGACAGCAGCACTAGATGGACGAACACACACACACACACACACACGCACGCGCACGCACGCACGCACGCACGCACGCGCACGCACGCACGCACGCACGCTCGCTTGCACACACACGCACGCACGCACACACACAACACGCACATATGGGAGACGGGCATGCACATACATGGATATCAATGTATATGGGCACGTACATACATAGCGCGAAATATGCGACTGTAGCAATAGATAGTTCAGGAGCTGTGACTAAGGATTTCACCACATTTCACACAGAAGGTTTGACCCCTTAAATTTACTTAAGCCACCCAAGTCATCCACAAAATGTTTGTCAGCTGTTTTCCTGTTGGTGGATGTGACTCCGGGACACTTTGGAGTAGCCTTTCCTGCGGGAATATCTACCATATCTAATTCCTGGACAAAACATTGTAAAAACCAAGCATTATGGCATTAGATTACAAACAATGGAAAACATTACATAATTTCAATGATAGTGTGAGTGTGGTGAGGGTTGGATGGGGTTGGTGTTGATGGACGTGGTTCTGCCCCTCCCTCCTGAAAAGTGCCCCAAAAGGGGTTAATATACCCAATAAGCTAGATGGATAGATACATGATGCACTGCACCAGGCCAGCTGCAATAGAGATGAGCTGCAACTATTTAGACTACTGCTTGCAGACACCAAGCTAAGAGTACGGGTCAAGACAGTGAAGTCTGCAGAATTTGTGGCATCAATCGGCTCCCCGCAGGGAGATGGACTACCCATTGTGCTTTTCATCCGCTACATTGCTGCTGCATTGAAATCTGCGCAGGAAAAGTCAACAAGACCAAATCCCAAGTGTCCATACTGTGTATGCGCCTAGAGATGGAATACGCCAGCGATGTGGATTTTATAGAGGGGGGGGGGGGGGAGGGGGAGAAACCTCTTGACGAACTACTCCATATAGTTGCAAGCAACCTAAAAGTTGAGAATCTTTTTTTGAATGAATCGAAAACAGTTCCCCCACATATACATATAGACAAAGCATGAAACTAAAGAAAATGATGAGCCACTTTGCGGCGAGGAACCATGGAGGAAAAGTAAAATCCTGGGCTCACTACTCTGCAGTACTGCTGACACTGCTGCACGCTGTGTCACGGGGACCATAGCTTTCCAGACCTCCTGGAAGCTATGGATTCGTAGATGCCCTTGCCAAAAAGATTACATTTATACAATGTAACCTGCATATAACTATGGAAGCTGGGCAGTTCCAAAGGCAATTCTAGATAAATGTGATGCCTGCCACCACAGATACCTCCGCACCATTACTCGACACCGATGGCCAGATAGGATAATTTCCAGCGATGCACTATACAAGATGTGTAATACAGCTCCGCTGTCCGTAAAAGTCACCCCGCAAAGATGATCCGTGTTTGGCCATGTGCTACGGATATCAGAAGTCGCAGAGGGATATGGAATTCGCGCTACTTGGAGCCAGCAAACATAACGTCAGCAGAGGACGTCATTGCATAAATCTGTTAAGCGTCCTGCGAGGTGACCTCAAGAAAGCAGGACTCAGTACACTCAAGTCAAGAATGGACCTGAGGAAGCTAACGACTGTGACTGAAGGAGGACTGATTGCAGCTGTACGATGTTTCTACTACCATAGCCACAGCACACAGTAATATAAGGTACAGGGACCAAATCTTGTCAAAATGAAGTAACATGATGGTAGATTCCGGAAAAGTGAAACTGACCAAATTTCAGAGTAGTACGATGTGGTCAGACCATCCTTAACGGGCCCTCTACAAAGAGCACAGAAAGGAGATTTACTTACCTCCTAAGCTACATGGACTAATGTTAAATGGTAAATTACAAAAATTAAAACAGTCGAAATCTTTTAGGGGGAAGATGTAGTCAGACCACCCGTAATACACCAACCATACAAAGATCCCAGATGGGGGATTCACGTACTCCATACGCCACATGGATCACACCTTGTCAAACCAAAGTAGCACAATGTCCAAATCATCAGATAGAGCTGCGTGGGGTCATTTACCTCTTAGGTTGCACAAATTATTCTTATTACGGCAAAGTAATATGATAGTAGAAAACAGAAAGAATAATACCTTTATTGTTCAGATCTTCAAAGAAAATATGTGGACTTTGTTCTCGGCCATTTTCTTATCAGTTTACCGAGTAAATAACCCACCATAGGTCAACAAAACTTTGGGAACCGGTACCGCCAATTGGCTACCCATCTATCAACTTGTTATCACTGCTCTCCTAAGACTAAAGGAAACAGTGCTGATAGGATAGCTAAATAGTTTGTACTACACATATTTACAGGATGAAATTCTCACGTCCTACCAAACTGACATGATCTGAACAATCTATTGAAACGGTTATTGCAATTAATCACGTTCTTGTTGTATGGTTCCTTCGACAGAACTGCATTGAAATATCATATTTAGTTAGCCAGATAGATAGATGTTAATACTGGAGCTGGCTGAACGTTATACATCCCTGCTACGTCAAAACTTCCGTCTCCATAGACTATTCATCTTAATTCAAGGAATATATGGAAAATACCTGTCTTATGCGATCACCTAATAGTCCGCAAATACGTAGTCGCTACGAACAGCTGGTTTCTAATTTCTTACTACATGCCGCTCCCCATAGGATATGCCTTTTTGCATCGGAAAGGTGGTCGTGAAAAATCCGCACATTTGGCCCCTAAAGGCAGATGGTCTCTCCAGCGTGGATGACAAAATAATCACTGGTCAGAGCACGACGAGCAAATATAGAGCTAGTTTTAGCTATGTATGCTGCTTACTGTTCTTGTTCAGCTGGTGGACATTAGAGCATGATCTTTATATTAGCGCTTAGCAACAGCAGCAGAAGTAGCAACAACCCGAGCAGCAGCCGCAGCAGCAGCAGCAGCAGCAGCAGTTGCAACAGCAGCAGTAGCAGCAGCAGCAACAGCAGCAGCAGTAGTAGTAGTAGTAGTAGTAGTAGTAGTAGTAGTAGTGCTAGTAGTAGTAGTAGTAGTAGTAGTAGTAGTAGTAGTAGTAGTAGTAGTAGCAGTAGTAGTAGCTGTAGTAGTGGTAGTAGCAGTAGTAGCAGCAGTAGAAGCAGTAGCAGTAGCTTTAGCAGTAGCAGTAGCAGTAACAACAGCAGCAGTAGTAATAGTAGTAGTAGTAGTAGTAGTAGTAGTAGTAGTAGTAGTAGTAGTAGCAGTAGTAGTAGTAGTAGTAGTGCTAGTAGTAGTAGTAGTAGTAGTAGTAGTAGTAGTAGTAGTAGTAGTAGTAGTAGTAGTAGTAGTAGTAGTAGTAGTAGTAGCTGTGGTAGTGGTAGTAGCAGTAGTAGCAGTAGCAGTAGCAGTAGCAGCAGCAGCAGCAGTAGTAGTAGTTGCAGCAGTAGCAGCAGCAACAGCAACAACAACAGCAGCAGCAGCAGCAGCAGCAGCAGCAGCAGCAGCAGCAGTAGTAGTAGTAGTGGTAGTAGTAGTCAATATTGTCAACGCACTGGCTCAGAATCTTCAATAATTGAACAAATTCAAAAATTTAAGATATTTTGGTTTATCTTACTGCCTGAGATTTGTCATTTTGTTTGAGGAAAGCCATATGGCATTAATGTTAACCCTTTACTGGTTAAATTTGTTCAGTAAAATCCAAATATGCGCTTACTTATTTAATGTACATTTGCAGGCACAGACAAGGTCATTCCCGAGAAAATACCACTGGAACGACTGTCGCGGTTCCCGAGCCAGTCATTAAAGCGGTAAATTTTCAAAAATACTCCAATCCCCGCCGGCAAATGGACATTGCCCAAGATCACTAAATTGACCGTTTTTGGCTTACCATCATGCAAGGGGTAATGTTGAATGATGAGATGGATATTATGGATAGCTATTTGAGTTTTGCTTTTACCAAGATGTCACGTAGATTCGGATTTTTCTTAAACGCAATTACTGGACGCTTGTTAAAGGGTTGTTTCAGTTTCTCCTGTAGGTTTTAATACTCATCTTTCAAGATTTTGGAAATTTCAACGTTTTTCCGATTATAGGTCAGAATGAATGGAATTTTGTCACGTTGATCAGATAAGCCTGGGTCCGAGTTTATTCCCCTTGGCCATTGTGTTTCGAGTTCTTTAATCCAAAACGATTCTTGAAGTTTTCTTTGTTTATCAGTTTCTTCTGCCGTATCTGAAAGGGGTGGCTGTTCAATCGGCATAGTTTCAAAGTCACGAAGGACTAAATGGTCAGGAAGATTAAAATGTTCGGAAACATGTGTGTCTTCCTCTAGCCTAATATCTGAGAGGTGTCGAGTTGCCCGCCATCTTAATGGACATTTGGTTTCGCCGACATACTGTTTGTGGCACAATTTGCATGAAATTAGATAAATAACATTTTCAGAGTCACAATCTAGATTAGACTGAAGTTGGAACTTGCTTTTGTTCTGAAAGCTCGTGAAAGTATTCTGGTTTGGGAGAAATTCATCTAACTTGCACCTTTTCTTTCCGCATTTGCGAGATTCGCCTACACCTATAATAGGACGATTGTGAGAAATTTTGGTAGGCCGACGATTTGAGGCATTATCTGGACTGGTTTCCAAGCCGTCTAATGTTTCAGATTTGATTTTGCGCAAGAATCGTGAGGAGTAACCTCGTGGTTTGAGGGCTTTGAATAGGATAGAGCACGCTTCGTCAAAGTTTTTCCTATCACTCGAATTCCTGTGAAAACGGATTATTTGTGATTTTACTATTCCTTTAAAAGTATGTGGTGGATGGAAAATTTTTTTGTGCAATAGCTGATGCGAATCGGTTGGTTTGAAATACACTTTGTAGTCTAAGTAGCCAGTTGTTTCATACTTTAGACCTTTATATACAGTTACATCCAGGAAATCCACAGACATCTCGTCAAAGGTTGCTTTTAATTTGATATTCGGATCGTGATTGTTCAGAATTTCGAAAAATTCATCAAACTCTGCCTTTGTGTGTTGCCAAATCATAAAAATGTCATCAAGGTACCTGCGATAAATGAGGGGCTGTTTTGGACACTTCTAACGCTTCCTCCTCCCACTCTGCTACGTAAATATTGGCAAAACATGGGCTAAAACTCTTGCCCATCGCGCAGCCGCAAATTTGTTGGTAAATTTCGCCATCGAATTCAAAATCATTGCCTTTCAGACTCAGCTATAATAGAGCTGTTACTTCTCTGTCTGGCCTGTTGGTGTCTGGGTAGTTCATGAATGCTTTACGGATAGAATTTATACCCTTCTCGATGTCAATGTTTGTATACATAGCATCGATGTCAAGCGTGACCAGGAATAAATTTGGAGGTATCCAGGTCTCAGAGACCTGGGATAAGAAGTCTTCTGTGTTTTTCAAGAAGCTGGGGTGTCTATTTGCTATTGGCTGTACATGGTAATCGATGTATTCACTGATTCTGTAGGATTCTGAGCCACAATCAGAGATTATAGGTCGCCCGGGCGGTGACATTGGGTCCATCCACGAATCTATGGGTTTATGAATTTTTGGCAAGAGATAGAAAGTCCGTGGTTTTGACTCAAGCTTAGCAAAGAGATACTTATGTTGCTTTTCGGTGATCTTGCTATCGAGCAATTTTTGAAGAATCTCATTAAATTTGCTTCAATTATTTTGCCAAAGTGGTTTGCTTAGTTTCTGGTAATGCTTTGGGTTACTAAGTTGTCGTTGTGCTTCACGTTTATAGTTATCTTTAAGCATTATTACAGTCGCAGACCCTTTATCTGCAGGTTTGATGACAATTTCGCTGCTTTTAGACAATTCAATTAAGGCCTGGCGTTCCTCATATGGTAAATTTGGTTGATCATTAGGGAATGCAGAATTTTTAACACGCTCTGATAAGAGTTCTATGCTTTCACCAATCGCTGGGTTCAGGAGTTTTACGCTTGGTGCCCAGCCAGTTTTTTCAATGAATGGTAGAATGTTACTATTAGAGTTACGAAAGAAGTCTGCTAACTTAATACGGTGACTAAATTCAGATGTTTCCATACAGCCATTATCTAAAAGAGCATCCAAACCTGTTTTAGGTTTTGGTGTTGGGGCAAATGTAAGACCAATATTGAGCAGTGACTGCTCTGCTTCACCTAATGGGGAGCCAGTTAGATTGACAATATTACTGCCCAGTCCTGTTTCCGGGCGGATGTTACCTTGGCCCTTGTCTAGTTTAAATTTAGGAATTTAAGCCAGGCAGAATACATAGAGTTAGCTGTCTTTTCAGTCCAATGTATGTTATCCTTAACAACATTAAATTCGGAGAGTCTGAGTGCAGGAATGACAGTCACAGATTTTGATGATTCAGCCGTCGAATTGAGGGACTGAATCGCCAACCTCTGCTGAGCTGTCAACCAACTTGAATAGTTAAGTTTTGCGAAGTAAATCGCAGTCTTTGGATGCCACGTGAACTGTTTTCCATCAGGATTCAACAGCCGATAACTGTCGAATAAGCATTCTCGATCACAGAGCTGGTTCAACTCCTTATGGGATGTGTCAGCATAAACAGTTGAAGCCCGTCTAACTTTATTTACATGTAAAATACGGTTAAAATCTTCTCCTAGTACTAAATTTTCCGGCCCTTTATGTATAATATGTCGATAATTCTTTTAGACAAGCATGCCGAGGACCATGCAAAGTTGGTGCATAAATACACATAATATTTAAAACTGAGTCAGAAATATTTACTGATATTTTCACCCAACGCCCATTTGTATCAGTTGAGGATGATATGACAGCATATTTAAGGCACCTGGGGAGAATAAGAATAGCAAATCCTGCACTATTGTCTGTTGATAACGAAAAGTACAATTCGCCTTTGAAGAACTGTTTAAATGAATTATAAACTTCAGGATTGTGAATTTTAGTTTCATGAAGTAATGCTATGTCTGTCTTTTGCTTTTCAAGTTCTTCCAACAAAGACCTTTGCTTTAATTCTGTATTCAAACCCCTGCAATTCAAGGTGCTAATAATCATAATAAGTAGAATAATATACAACACCGCTACAATGGCAAATCTTATTGGATTTTGGATTTTTACTGCTATTATTTCGGTTTTTAGTCCATTTACCCAGCTTACTGTTAAAAATCATAATTATTCAGCTGAACAATTTCCAAATGCCCGTATTTGGAAGCATTAGAAGCACACCTTAAATGTCTATAGTGTAACCCTTTCGCTGTTATATAGGGCAGGAGCGTTTCACCACCATCTGAACGATACATGACCATTTCGTTGGTTACATGTGAAGTGACCCAGCCAATGACATATTGTCATCCTCAATATCCTCTTCCTCCACCTCACTCTCAGATCCAGAATCAATTTGATGACGTTTGATTCCTCCAACGCCATTATTAATAGGGATATCCATAGCATCCATCATTGAAATATCTCCACCTATTGCGCCTTTCTCAGGGCTGTGGTTAATGCTACTTATATCATAGATTTGACTTAAAGGAAGTGAGGGGAAATCTTCGTCTTCCGTCAAATGTGACCTAAATTTATTTTGCCCACATCCCAAACTCTCTGACTGAGAAAACTCAATGTCACTCATATTCTCAGCGTCAACTGGTTGACTTTCGCTAGCATCAACTGGAGTTAAACTAATCCCTTCCGAAATTTCTATTTCATCATGAGGCGCAGTTCTTGCTACCGCTGCATACGACGTTGCTGACAAATTCCAACAACTGGATTTGGCGCTGTAATTGGGTGTGAAATTTCCTTATCCCTTATCAACACAGAGGGTTTTTCAACTGATCCACCGCTTTGAAGTTGGTTTGATGCAGTGGAATTGGCCATCTTATTAGGGCATCGCCATTTAAAATGCTCAGTAGAACCGCCTATAAGGCACTTGTTTTTCTGTGGACAATCTCCTGCTAGATGGATATTCTTGAACAAATGCGGCATTCCTTAACTTGTCCCCTATACCATAAGGGAAGGATGAACATGCCAGCAATGGATAATTTATTCGGTAACGGTTTAAGCACGTTATCGAAATAAACTAGCCTAACTCCAGTCTCTAACGTCCTATCAAATCGATACGTCTCTCTCCACCTTCAGAATCTTCCCATACTGGCTGAGCTCAGATGTTATCCTCTCATTATTGGAAATGGCATTATACTTCTGTCTGAGTGCGGGTGAGAAAGAGAGAGAGAGAGAGAGAGAGAGAGAGAGAGAGAGAGAGAGAGAGAGAGAGAGAGAGAGAGAGATAGAGAGAGAGAGAGAGAAGGAAAGAAGGAGAGACGGAGAGATAGATAGATAGATAGATAGATAGAGAGAGAGAGAGAGAGAGAGAGAGAGAGAGAGAGAGAGAGAGAGAGAGAGAGAGAGAGAGAGAGAAGAGAGAGAGAGAGTGAGAGAGAGAGTATGTGTGTGCGAGCGTGCGTGCGTGCGTGTGTGTGTGTGGTGACGTTGTTTTTGTTTATCAGTATCTTAGTTGCAAACCGGGCTATCGTGTGATCACCCTCGGTCTGTTGATGGACTACGGTCGATTTCTGCGGACAGCACACCTGAGCATTTGATAATGTAGCCCCAAATACATAGGTGTCCCTTTGTCTGCTAAGGAAATCGATCCGTGGTTCATTGATGCATCCGCGGCTGGCGCGGTGATCCAGATGTATATGAATCAAAGTAGCCTGCGAACATTACTGATTTTATAACATATAAAATATGAGACTGAATATGTTCTTGCAATTGTAATGCACTTAGTTGATTTGTCCGCCATATTACGTTATGTGTAACCATTTGCACTCAAGGGTCAAATGGCCTATTGTCTGAATAAATCTATCATTAGGGATCTCCAAAGGCGCTTTAATCTTCACCACCAGTTTATCGCTATCAATTTCCTCAACTCCACTAACCTCTCCCTTAACAGTCAAATCGGTTGCTAATAGCTTCTCCTTTGCCTGTTCATTGGCCAAAGTGATGTTCCAAATATTACGAGTAATATTAATTAGGCCCTTTAACACCATAGGTCCAGCTGCTGCTGCGGCTACTACTACTACTACTACTACTACTACTACTACTACTACTACTACTACTACTACTACTACTACTATTACTACTACTACTATTACTACTGCTGCTGCTGCTGCTGCTGCTGCTACTGCTACTGCTACTGCTACTGCTACTATTACTACTACTACTACTACTACTACTACTACTACTACTACTACTACTACTACTACTACCACTACTACTACTACTACTACTACTACTACTACTACTACTACTACTACCACTACTACTACTACTACTACTACTACTACTGCTGCTGCTGCTGCTTCTGCTACTACTATTGCTGCTGCTTTTGCTGCTGCTGCTGTTACTACTACTACTACTACTACTACTACTACTACTACTACTACTACTACTACTACTACTATCAATACTACTACTACTACTACTACTACTACTACTACTACTACTACTACTACTACTACTACTACTACTACTACTGCTACTACTACTACTACTACTACTACTACTACTACTCAAACTACTACTACTGCTACTCCTATTGAACATATTGTTGGGTTCTCCGTCTAACTTAAAGTACACAAACATTTTAAAACAAAACAACAGAATCCAACTAATTGTATGCTTTACTAAACTCATTATTTGGTGGTGCAGTTTACTTTATATACAACTATATAGAACACTGTTTAAACCTTGGTGGTTCAAAGCGTCATGGTCGGTCAGTGTTAAATGAATTGTGGCAACCCCCATCATATTGTCCTGGGCCTTTTATAGGTTTGGGCAATATGCATGTTTCAAACACCGGCGTTTCCTGTGGTTCTCTCGCGTGTCACCGCTCTGCGTGTCACCCGCGCGGTGTGTTAGTGGGCACGACGTGTCAGTGGACACGGCGGAGATTATCAGAAATATTCAGGTATTTAAAGTACACATAACCTTCCCTATAGCCTCTGCCAGTCTGTGACCTAAATCTAATGCTCTGGTATGCTGCTGCTGCTACTCTCCATTCAGTTAGTGTACACACGCACGCACGCACGCACGCGCACGCACGCACGCACGCACACACACACACACACACACACACACACATTCATAGCAGCATCCAAGGCATCAATAGCTTGACAACCCCTTATGAAATATCTGTAAGCAGTTTAAATAATTCTCATAATCAGTCAGAAAAATACCCTAACAACATCATATCTCTATTATCGCTGAGTCGAAACCTATAACATTGCACGAGCTTTAAGGCGTGTAATGTGATAATTTCCGATGAGGTTGGTGGTGGTGATGTGAGGTGTAAGAGAGTTTGCGACTCTATGATATGATCTGATATTCTAACAAATTCTCCAATAATGTTGATCCCTAAAACCTGTTTGAATGCACCATTTGCGTTACTCGTTTTCATCGCCGTGGCGCATCACTTGCTGAGAGTTCTGATAAATGAGCCACAACAAATATTGATACACAAGACATCGTCGTTATTTCGGACATGACATTACTTTTAGTCCAACTTCTAGAATTTCTGCGTTTATCATGCAAATTTACAAACGTATCTCGTAACTAGATAGTATAACAGTTACACCTGACGCGTGACACCTCAAAATTCACTAGTAATTTTGAGGTGTCACGCGCCAGGTGTGACTGTTACGCGTTATCTAACTAATGAAAAGATTTGTTACATGTTATCTAACCTCATTGGAAACATTCCATGTGTTCCATACCATTTTCATTCCTCTGACGCCAAAGAATGATACCGCGCATCATCCAGTGAATGCATGCATCATTGGTAATGAAAAACACCAAGTGCTTTGGTCATGTCATGAGATACTAAGACAGAAAAGTTGTTTTCAATTTCAAAAGCAAGCCGCAGCTCTGGGATGTTGAGGCGCTGGGCTATTGTCGCGCCCAGAATAACTAAATCCATATCAATGGGCCTTTCCGTTTTTAGCCATGCTCCGCCGTCTCTATCTATGGTCGGTCAGTGTTCAATGAATTGTGGCAACCCCCATCATATTGTCCTGGGGCTTTTATAGGTTTGGGCAATATGCGTGTTTCAAACACCGGCGTGTTCCTGTGGTTCTCTCGGGTGTCTCCGCTCTGCTCGTCACCCGCACGGCGTGTTAGTGGGCACGACGTGTCAGTGGACACGGCGGAGATTATCAGAGATATTCAGGTATTTAAAGTACACATAACCTTCCCTATAGCCTCGGCCAGTCTGTGACCTAAATTGTCACGGCCAGAATAACTAAATCCATATCTATGCTCCGCCGTCTCTAGCTAAGCTCCACCCACACCTCGCTCGTGTTGGGATCGATCGATCTCTGAACATCCTGACTATCAATTTCCAAAACCTACACAGATAAGCTGTTGAATATTTTGAAACTAATTTGACTGTCCAGTCAAATTAGTTTCGAAATATTCAATAGCATGTTTATTAAATAGCAAAGAATTACAAAGACATACAATTCATACAACGTGTCGGACTATTTAAGATTTGATGACGGTCTATATGGAACCCTTTGTGATATAATGATCGCGTTGAACTGATTATGACGTCATACGAGGTCAGATGATGGATGGATACTCTGGAAAGGCGAATTATGCGTATTGAGACAATGCTAGTTCCTTATTTTACTGCATCTTCTACAGGGAACACAATTCGTGTGTCAGCCTCCTCGTGATTGCATGGAGCAAGATCTGACGCATCTTGCGGCTGAATAAATAGCACACAATTGTGAGGTGTGCTAGTTACCTGTTATGGTAGAGGCACTTGTCGCTAGGAAGGAGAACACCGTCATCATGGTGTCATCGATTCTGAGAAACTTCTTCCACTTTCAAGGAATTGCTCTGGATGTCTCCATATGCCCACGAACTCATATTCCCTTCTCTTTGGCGTAACTGCACTTACGCTCTCAGGGTAGTACTCATCCCATACAATATCAACTCGATTGACTTGCTACAGCTGGAACTTACTGTACGGGAGGGGGGGGGAGGGGTACTTGTGTTTCATAGTCAGTGAATGTCTTGGCATGCCCAGCATGTTGACGACAGCAGCCCCATCAAGGATGACAATGTCAACTTCGGATATGTGAGCATTGTCTTGCATTGGTATCAAATTCTCCAAGCAACGTACCACGTTAGATTTGGCTCCAGTATGTTATTTTTATCCACACCCAGCCCCGCCCCCACCCCCCCCCCCCCCCCCCCCCCGTCCTGAAGACGGGGTTGGGGGATATAGCGATCAGCATGTCCGTCCGTCCGTCTGTCTGTCCCCGTCTTGTCAACGCAACTCCTCCTAGAGGTCTCAATGGATTAACCTAAAATTTCGTCCACATTATCAGTATCATGGTTTTCGTAACCAAAGCATTGTTCATTACAGAGTTATCCCCTTTGCATATCTTAAAGCCGATACATAGACTGCATTGCCAATCATTTCTTGTCAACGCAACTCCTCATACAGTTCATCTCCCATTCTTTTGAAACTTAGTAACTGTTATCATTACCACGTGAAGGTGTGCATGTGCTATCCGTATACCTGTACGTCCATCCGTCTGTCTCAAATGTATGTTCGTCTGTCGGTCCATCCTTGTCAACGCAACTCATCCTACAGTTTAGTTACAATTCTTTTGAAACGTGGCAAATCTGAAGATGTGCATGTGCTTTTTTCGTGACCAGAAAAATTATTCATTACAGAGTCACACCCCCACCCCCCTTAATTACCTTTAAGTTGATACATGAACTGCAGTACCAATTATTTCTTGTCAACTCAACTCTTACAATTTAGCTGTGATTCTTTTGAAACTTGGTAAGGGTTCTCATTACCACTTGAAGATATGCTTGTGCTGTCCGTATGCCTGTACATCCATACGTCTGTATAGAATGTATGTATGTCAGTCTGTTGGCCCGTCCATCTCTGACAATCATTTCAAGATGTCAACACAGCTCCTACAGTTTAGCTACGATTCCTGACGTTTCGGTTTGATTGACCTTAAGGGAGTTTACTCCATCCAGAAACCTGGACTGGAGTAGAGAGTTGTGGTTCTTGTATTAGAAGGCATTAAATACAAGATTAGAAATCTTTTTCTGGCGCTAAATGTAAGTAGATTTATTTAGCAAGTAGTGATTGAACGATTGTTTTGTTTGTTTTAGTTGGTTACCCCGAGACGTATTTGGGCCATGACTCGCTCTTAGAGGCGCTTCCCTGAAGGGTTGCGTTGCTTCCCCGAAGGGTTACTCTAAATAAGAGTTAAAACTGGAAAAAGTAAAAAAAATTATGATGTTGCTAGGGGTGTATGCGGTTCCTGTTGCTGCCTAATGATCTGTTGTTGGCGGATGTAAGTGTTGGATGCAGTGTAAGAGTGGGTGGGAGGGGGGGGGGGGTACTTTATTAATCTTGGGGTTAGGATGGGGACTCAGGGGCTTCCACAGTGGGGATCAGAGATTAAGTTTACATTCTCATCGAATCAGTAGGAAAATCAATTCCGCCGCCACCACCATGCCCCTCCCCAAGGCCTCCCACAAAAAACCCACTAAACACTGGTGTTGGAACCAAGCATCCAGCTACCCCACCAGTGCCCCACCACACATTATTAAGCCATTTTATTGGAAATATTGTCTGAAATGGCCACGCAGGGTCAAATTATCAGAATTTTCCCGGGGGAGGATCCCAGGACCGCCTAATCATCCAGAGTATTAACCCAGGGACCCCCGTAAACCTTTCCAGGGTTGAATTTTTTCAAAATTTTCTGATCTCACCCCCAAAGGGGGTTTGGATGGGAGAAGGATTGGATGGCATGGCGAGTATGCATCCATGCCAAATGAGGTGGGGTGGGGTGGACACCCTTGATAGGGGGTGGAGGGCAGTCTGTATAATTAAATCTATAAAATGAACTCAGGTGAGAATTATGAAATAAAAATATTAAGAGATGAAAATCATAGTTAATGACATCAAATAAAATTAATTAAATTTAGATAATTTCCATGTGATTAAATAAACAAGAAACAGGAAATACCCTGGGCAAAACCTGTTGCTATTTGAAATAATAGGTTGATTGCGAATGTTGTTATATAATGGTAATTTTTTTGGCAATTCAAGCCACTGTTGTATGCACACTCTCATATGTTCATTTACAGTTCGAGAGAAATGTATTTTTGAAAGTTTTCGCTGGAATTGCTGGTTCGGTTACCGCCCCAGTCAGTTCAGTGGTACATTTTCAAAAATAGTTTTGTTTTGATAACTGCTAAACTTAAGAGAAAATACATTGAGGTTGTCGGAAATATAAAACAAAGCGAAACGCCACGTCCGAGATAGATGCAAGCAAACCGGCAGCAACTTGAGTGATGAATGCTGAGATTTACATTCACCAGAATCATGAAAACCCTGAAAACATGTTAATATACAAATTTCTATGTGAAATAATAGTGAACAACCATCCCGAGAACCAACCACTTATAACCCTTTCCCAAATAGTACTCCAAATGTCTCTCCAACCGTGTAGGTTTTTTTTTTTTTTTACAGTTTTCTAATCAGTCCCCAGAACTCCCTAGGGGGGTTGGAGGGGGTAGAGTGTGTGCATCCATGCCATAAGGGGTGGGCCACCCTTAATCGAGGTAGAGGGGAGGGCAGTCTGAATGAATAAATCTGGAAAATGAAATTAGATAATTTCCATGTGATTAAAAAAAACCAGGAAAAATTAAAATGGAAAATCTGGTACGTGTAATTACAGAGCAAGAGGTGTAATTACAGAGCAAGAGAAGACTATCTTTGAAAACTTACCACTGGAGTGACTGCCTCGGTTATCGAGCCAGACATTCCAGTGGTAAATTTTCAAAAATAGTTTTCTCTTGGTCTGCAAACGGACGAGATGAGAAAGGCCTGTGTTATTATTAAATCGTGATAATTGTGATCAATCTGGTCGCTGTGAACTTGCCATTTGAAATTTTGACCCAAAATTATTCACATTTCTAGATGACCCCTAGGGGTGATCACCCCCGCAGTTTGGTTAAGATATCTTCAGTTATAAGAAAGAATTGCAACACCACACATTTACAAAAACTAACACTGCAAATTTACGAATACTGGTAATTCCATATTTTTCTTCATTATTTCACTTAGGAGAACCCCCTGTTTGACAGTGAGGGCTGCACGCCTACATAACATTGCTTATTTCAGCTGTTTTATCTCACGGCACCTGTCTTTAAGATAGAGTATTACGTACCTGTGTGGCCGCATGTACTCATTCTACACATGCAGACGATCGCCCTCGGAATAATAACATTAAATACTCTCGGTGACCTCGCACCGGTCTTGCATGTGTGACTTCATCCTGTCTTTGCATGAGTAGATCCCGTCTCTCGGCACTGCTTTCCTTTAAACGAACCTTCCTTCAAAATCATGTTGATGCTGGGTGGAGGGGAAAAACGGATCCGTTTCAAGAACCAGGAAAATGGATAGAATACTTCTAATGCAAGCTGTATACCACCAGGAAACACATCAGTTGGCAGGTAACCAAATCTTGTACAGGGGCGGATCCAGGATTTCAGAAGGGCAGGGTGCGAGGGGTCCGGGGGCACTCCCCCGTGAAATTTTGAAATCTAGGTATCCTCAGACAGCTTCTCCTGCATTTCCAGAGATAAATATGGACCCTTAGTTGGCTGCTAAATTATTCAATTTCTACTCATGATTTAATTATAATTAAAAATTTTGGTGGGTCAAGGTGATGCTTCTCTCATTGGTGCATCACATACTGGTTGTGACTGTACTAAGAATGGGTCTAATCTAAGAACAATTACTTTTCAACAGTCACAGATTAATCGTTTGCCTAACTGGCCTCCAGATTGTTGCTGCCTTATGCTGAAGGCTTTTGCTTTTTTAACTGCCCAAGGCAGCGATAGCTTCCTGTCATTGCTTCTCTGGACAGTTACATGTATGGTTTCCAATATAAGGCAGCAACAATTTTGAGTCCTGACTCCAGGTAGACTATGAGCAACGTCTTTCAGTCCAAGTAGCCTACTGAAGTTGTTGTTGCCTTAGGTAGCAATGCCTTCCAGTCATATTAACATATATATGAGATATTAATGAGATAGATCGTGTGTGGACTCGCGTATATGGCTGTCATACCAATAAAGTACTCCTGAATATGTTGAAGCTAATACGACTGGAAGGCATTGCTACATAAGGCAACAACAACTTATTTACTACAAGCTGTTGTTGCCTTAGGCAGCAATCTACGGTTGCTTTGAAATTGATATATAGGTGGTCAAAGATCTCAAACACAGTTACACCAGTGCTGAATAAGATAAGAACGCCAAGCTTATTGCTAAGTATTATGTTATTAATGGACAAATATATATATGAGATCGTATGAATGAGATAGATCATGGACGGGCGTCACGTATATGACTGTCAACCGATAAAATACTCCTGTATATATTGAAGCTATTATGACTTGAAGGCATTGCTGCCTAAGGCAACAGCAGCTTCAGTAGTAAATACGTTTCAAAATATTCAATAGGCTATTGAATATTTTGAAACTTATTTACTACAAGCTGTTGCTGCCGTAGGAAGCAATCTAGGGTTGCTTTGAAATTGTAATATAGGTGATCAAAGATCTCAAACACAGTTACACCAGTGCTGAATAAGATAAGAACAGCAAGCTTATTGCTAAAGTATTATTAACAGACTGTCCGTTAATAATACTTTAGCAATAAGCTTGCTGTTCTTATCTTATTCTCGGACTTGTGGAATTACAAAAATAAGTTCAAAATGTAGGGCTATCAGTATTCACGATTAATGGCCACTTTAATCAGCACTACAGACCCAATAAAACAGATTCTGTAAAATTACAGAAACATTCTGATGGATATTTTGCAACTCATATCATCATTATGCTCAAACAATGTCACTGTACTAGTCTGTCAGTAAAGAAAATTATACTCTTATCAAAAAGCCGCCTTTTGTGTTTTTTGGCAAACTCGTCACAAACTCTGTTAATATCAACATCAATATTATGATGAATATTCATCAAAGCCAGACTGGAGAGGCGTTCCTCCCCCTGAGTGTTGCGCAGATATGTCTTTAAACGGCGGAGACATGAGAATGAACGTTCCGCTTCCGCACTTCCGATTTGAAGAGTGCATCCAATTCTTAATAACACTTTAATGTTTGGAAACTCATCACTGTCAGCTGAAAGGTAGCATTGGTGTACATTGTGGGGTCGTTCAGTTACTGCCTTTGATCGCCAGAGATGTGCCCACTCTTTTAATTAGCTTTTTAATGATGACGGAGTTGGTAGATCGTCATACCAAAAGGTCAGTTTCTCATTAATACTGTTGATGTCTTCACTGACACACTTAACTATAACTGATGGTATCAGATTGAAGATATCACTGCCAACTCTGGTATTATCATTAAACCGTGTATTCATTTCTTGAATTAAGTGGTCCAAAAATGGTATGCACACATTCATCTTGTAATACTCGATTGGAGTAGGTGCGGCTATAATACCTAGGTTAATCTGTCGGCCAACGATCCTTGGCATTTCTACACTCGTACCAACAGATTCTACCACTGCTTCTGCATCCTTAAACCAATCTACAAATTCGTCATCGATATTGGTTCTCAACTGTTCAAGGGGTTGTCTGGCTTTATCGATCATATTATAAGCATCGAAAACATCGCCGCCATTTTTCTGCAATTTTGAAGCTATAGCCTTAATACAATGCAGACTGTTCTTGGCAATAATAAAAGGAATAATTCGGTTACTAGAGCACAGTGTTGATAGTAAGCCCTGTGCTTTGACACGCGTGTCTCTGTCCCATGCCCAGTTGATGTCGTTTAGAGAAGGATTTACCATTTTTTCTAAACATACACAAATATGTGGGTAGGGCTCATAGAATGTATCATAGCATGTGTGCCGCTCTACCCACCGTGTCTTACATAAACCCTTTAATTTCTTGACAGATGGGCTGTTGTCAAGCCCATCGAGAACAGATTCAAAGAAACGCTGTCGCTTAGGCGAATTGTTAAAGAATAGAAACACTTCATTAACCGTGTCAATCATTATTTTAATTGGTTGTACCTTACATGCTGATGCGATTGAAAGATTTAAAACGTGACTATTACAGTGTGTATACAAGGCACGAGCGGCTACTGCCTTTATACGAGCTTGTACACCAACAGAAGAGGATGACATTGCAGAAGCCCCATCATAAGCTTGTCCTCTGGCTTTACTTATGTCTACCCCACGGTTGAACAAACAGTCGATTATTGCTTTTGCTATCCTCTCTCCTGTTGTACGCTCAAGGTAGACAAAATCGAAAAACACTTCTTTAACAACTGGTTGGTCCATCATTGTGTCAAGGAATCGCAGACATATAGCTAGAATTTCTTGGTTTCCGTGCTTATCCGTAACCTCATCACCAATAATAGCAAAATATGAATTATCATCCTGTAAACAGTTAGTTATTTGCTTTCGAATGTGATCACCAATAAGTTCAATAATTTCATTCTGGATGGTCTTTTTCTTTCCGTGGTTAAGGTGTTCGCGTAGAATCGTATCTGACAAGGCCATAACCTCCAAAACTGCCAAGAAATTGCCTTTATTTGAGGCGGTACTTGACGTTGTACCATCATCGCGATGACCACGCAGTGCAATATTTTGCCTACCACAGAATAAAATAGCCTGAACTACAGATTTCAATATATGAACGTTTTTTTCATATTGAACACGATTACTGTCAGACATAAGATATGGTAGTGTTTGTTTAGGTTTGTCCAAACTCTTTATTAAGGAACAGCCAACACTTACAGCATCTTTGTGAAATCGTAGCTTAGAATGAGTTTCTAAAACACCATCTTTACCAGTTGCCTTTCGTAGGTTTGTAAATGGTGTCGAAACCAAAACTCCAACAGGAACATGGTCCCTAGGAGGAAACAAAACACAATATTTACACAATCCACCATCTACTACTGGACTATACACTAACCACGAATACTGGTCAAGCCATACCTTCTGAAATACTAAATCATACTTGCGGTTTGCTCCTTTTCGCACTACAGTCTGTGTACAAAAGGTTTTAAACCTACTATCGGGTGCAAAGTGATCACGTATATAGTGAGATTTTTCTGTTATGTCAAGTTCTGACAATTGTACATGTCCACGAACTATGTTGCCAATATCATACTGAGTGATGGAGTGCGAGACAGTCTGATGACTCGTAGAAACTTCATTAGTAGACGCATGCATGTTTGGAGCTTTATTAGTAGAATCATACAAAATTGGAACTTCATTAGTAGAATCACGTGTGTCTGGTGGAACTTCATTAGTAGATTCATGGGTGCCTGGAACTTCATTAGTAGAATCATACATAATTGGAACTGCATTAGTAGAGTCACGTGTGTCTGCAACTTCATTAGTAGAATCATGGGTGCCTGGAACTTCAATAGTAGAATCATCCATGACTGGAACTTCATTACTAGATGCATGCGTATATGGAACGTCATTAGTAGATTTATGGGTGGATGAATCTTCGTTAGTAGACGCGGGGATGCATGAACTGCTGATACAGCTTGAATCTGATTCTGGTGTCATAACTGAAGTCTCCTTTGAACTGAAAAAGTACAATAGTACAATGAATTAGTCAGATAGAGGTTTAAAGTAACATCCTTAGTAATATTATTCAGGCATGTGTGATGTGTATGAAAATTAGTATGAAAAACAAATTTACATGATCACATCATGAGATCACGTGACCTTCTTTTTCCTATTCATTGTTATACACATCAGACATGCCTGAGTCAGTGAATAATATCAATGTGGCTGTTACCCTAATTATTCATGCATGCTTAGCGCATAATTATGAGTGACAAAAAGGCGAGTGTGAATCTGACATCTAACTATGATATGATTAACCAGAACTGCTATTTATGATTTCGGCATGTTCTGTTACTAACAGAATATGCTGAAATCATAATTAGCTGTTCAGGTTAATGAAAGACTAAATCTGTGTATAAATTCAAAAGGTGCATGTGTGATAAATGATGTTGTTTTATTATTTACATTTCAGGGGCTGGTTGTTCAAAAGTGTATTAACGTTAAACTCAATTTAAGTCCAGCCAGGCCTAACTCTGGTTCGTTTGGGCAACGATCATGCATATAACTCTTCTACATGATTATGACATAATAATTAAATCATTATGATAGATTATGACGTCATAATTTTTTATTCTTAAAACTCTGCAAGACTCGCTTAAACGAATTTGTTCAATGACGTCATAATCATTTCCTTGCCAACATTGAATCGTGCCTAACATTTAGGTCGGGCCTAACTTTAATAAATTTTTAAACAACCGGCCCCTGATGTCTTCACGACAATTCTCATGTATGGATTATACAGTAACAAAGAACAATTGTTAAACTAGCAGTTGCGTAGGGTAGTGGGGTTTCTGGTGTCTGGTGCATGTGGCAAATCATAATTTGTTCATGACACCCACCCAACCACCCTCCAGACTCCTATAGGCTAGCCCTTCTATGGCATATGTTCAACACTAACCTAAAACAGTTGACCGGGCAACTGTCCCCAGGACATCCCTTGCGCTGCCCTCAAACACACACAGGCACGCACGCACGTACGCATGCTGCACACACACGCACGCGCACACACACTTTCTTAATAGTAGTTCATGGTAAGCAAGAATTTAAAATATGGAACTGTTTATTAGAAATCACATGTGTGTATTTAGGCATATGATATAAAACGTCATTTGCCCGTGAGATTTAGGAAATTGATTTTGAATTCTGATTTTACCAGGACCCTGTTTATCACGAAAACTAGTAACACTAAAGACTGTGCAAATTAAATGACACATGATAAATGTTAGATATAATTACGACGATTATAATTACCGGAATAAGTCAGTTAGGCGTGGACATTTTGCAGCAGCCTCTTTGAGGCGCTGTTCTAATAAGCGTTTAGTTCGTTTATGGGACGGCATGATGAAAATTGTTCGTCTGCTAAACTTGTCTTGTTATGTCTTGAGTAGATCCCGCCTCTCGGAATTAATTTCCTTTAGACGAACCTCCTTTCGGAGTACAATAATTTTTTTAAATATTGAGTACCGGTAACGAATATTGAAAATCTATAATAAACGATTGACAACTTGAAGTTCGGAAATGTGTTCGGAGTTGTCAGTGTACTTCCATTGTGAAACCGAATGACAGGAGACGTCATGGTCGGAGTGCAGTAATAGGGGTGAAACATGTTGGGAGGGGCAAGGGTACGTCAGGTGTGGACAGGGCACCCCTCCCAAGGGGGGGGGGGAGGGTGTGCACCCACTGCACCCCGCTCTGGATCCGCCCCTGTTGTAGCGAGCTCACACAGCCAATGGCAGTACATCTTATTTTTAAATTATCTTTATCTATATAGATATATATGTATGCCGTCTTCTGATGGCTCTTGTTCCTGTTTGTGATAATGCGGGTGGGCATGCTTTGTTTTCATGATCAAAGAACTCGTCGAGGTCTCCATCTCGTATCTTTGATGCAAGGTGTCATGCTGTTCTTGCTCAATTTTCTAAATATGACGCACCGTGCCTACATTGGTCGGATTGGCAAGGTCTCTGCTATCCAGTACGAGATTACCACTTTCACCATCGTATGGGTTCCTTAGCTGTTCTATCGCGCTTTTTAGCGATTTTACATCAGTAAAAAAAAAAGTGATGTGTACATGCAGCGTCTTCTCATGATGCCGGAGATCTGTTTCGTTGTCTATTGAAGATTCAAATTCTCCAATCACTCATGGACGGATACCATCCAGCGCCGCCGACCCACAGGGCTCTCTGTGAGGCCCACCACATCACCATCACCTTTCACTACCGTATTGTTTCTGCTCGTGGGCCTGGGCAATGGCCAGAGCAGAAGGGACACGAGCTATTTGCTTCACAGCAAAGATGTGTTTAGGAAATTCAGCAAATACACCAAGATGCTTGAATTCTAGTACGGTCATGTCACGCAGATGGACTAGAATCCACTTGGCATAATTGTAGCAAAGATAGGAATCATGGAACGAACATGGTCAAAACATCAATATAAAGTCTGAAATCTGCCGCTCATATTGTTCTTACAAATATCAACATCTCAAGCTACGATTGCAGGATAATATACCAAATCTAGAATTGGGTACTCGCTATCTACAGCTCTACCAGTACACCAGTCTTCCAAGGACATGATATTCGCTCCTTCCTCCAGACTGTTGCTGTACTCAACATAACATTTCTACATAAGTATATGCAAAGTATTAGCTGTGACCCGAGGTGCGCCCAGAGTACACGTGTCATATAAGAAGCTCTCTGAAATGTTCCAGATGTGGCAATCTCAGCTTGTACAAGTCCCCTGGTCCACCCACTGTGTTCCAGAAGATCCTCAAGCAACTTGAGTACTGCCATCGCAATGTGCAGGTCGGCAAACATTTCTACAACGTGATCTTCACCATGGTATGGTGGCTAGTGCCATTGCGTTTACTTCGCTAATATGTACAGTCATGAGAGAGGCTGATCTAAACCGATAACAGAGGAGTCGCCAGCGATTAAAGATGGGTAGGGCAATGCCTGGGGTAGGTCTGAGACAGGAGTTCCTCCTCACAAAGCAATGGATTTCTGAAGCCTGAAGCAGCAACGGCTTCCAGTCAAATTTCTTTCAAAATATTCAAGTTATTTTTTTTTACATCATTACTTGCTGTATTTGTTATGATGGGTCAAATGGCTAACAAGTAAATAATAGTTGTATTTTCATAATTTGACGAATCATTTTTGGGCAGATTATTAGTATGGCAAGTGCCCTAGGGCACCCGCCACACCGCTCCCGGCGCCCCTGGGTAATATACGCCTGTCCAGGATTCAGAATCTGTACAGCTTTCTTCACAAAATCCACGGAATGACGAATCATGGCTTTTCATATACGCGTTCTATTAAGATAGATCCAATAGTGATTACAATAAATTATATGTAATGTAGACATAAGGTTTCATTTTTATGCTAGATGCCTATACTCACATAAAATATGACGCCAAGACATTGAGTGATACCAAAATGACTTTTCTGTAAACCAGATTATGGCTTATTTTAGATGTGTTATAAAGGGATATAGAATCATACGAAAAAATACAAAGAAAACTTTACGATATAAATTCATTTCTGATTCAATTTCTTCTGGGTACAACCACATTTTAACTGAGCTCTCTGGTTATCTAAGAATTTATCTCCCTCACGGGTGAAGTCTGTGATGTTCTTATGGCTAAAAATTATGTTTTAGGACAGGCTCTAGGGGTGTCCTAAATTTGGTGCTTTTATATTGTAAAATGCGCAGTACAATTTAGTTACATATCCGCTGCACTACACCCGATCAACTTTAGTACACCTGTGAAGCTATAATTATGTCTGTAATAAACACATGTTACTCACTAAAACCGTTTTGGAAATGACAGCGCGTCTTTTGTATAAGCCTAGATAGAAACTTGTACAAGACAGCGCAGGCGTTATTACACCTAGCTTGTAGTGTAACATCGTACTAACATACGCCCACTCACATCGCTTCGCTGTTCGAGGCCGTACTTGCAAACCTGCGATTTCTCGCTATGTTGACTGCCGGTTTTCAGGTAGCCGATCTGATTTCTGCCTACTTCGGTCTCGCTATAAATCTAAAAAAATTGAGGCGTAGCTTCGTGCCATTATTGATGCCGCGATAGCGAGACACGAATGTCAATCTGCGTGATTGACAGTATATTAGTAGGATGATAACAACCGAGAAATTTTATTAGGCGGTAGGTAGTTGAGTGACCTCATTTATGACGTTTCGCGAACTTACCACAGCCATCAAAGCTTGCAAGCGCGGGACTTGACACGAGAGCATTTAGTAGGAGGGCGAGACCGTGCGATAGGACGATGGTAGTGTAACTGCCACGAGAGAGTTAAGGATGGGAATTTTACTCACAGTGGGTGCAATATAGCCTCCATATAAAATGATTAATAATGCTGCCCATTTGAAGCCTGAATTTCCATAATTTCAATTTTAATGTGATAATTTTAGCAAAATGTTGAATATTTTGAAACTAACTTAGGCAGCAACAACTTCCAGTCAGATTAGTTTCAGAATATCAAATTGAGTATTATATTATATTGTAAATGAGTTATTGAGTTCGGTCTCTCGTGTTCAAATCGTTAAAAAGAGATTATGCGGAATCGCTGGGGAATAATAGCGGCCGAAAATCAGTTTCACGTCAATTTGCCTTCACAATATTCAAAATAATATTATTACATCATACAGAATTTGTCATATTTTGTCTGTGAAAATGGAATTGTGAAATCTGTGGAAATGCAATTTCAAAGAAAATGATGTCAGGATTTAGATAAGCCAGCTCGCGATTAGAGAGAATCGACCACGAATGGCATTATTTATGGTCAAATCACAGAATAAGCCTTTACCGTGGGTGCTAGATGCGTCTTGAGTTTAAAATCGATGCGACGTAAAACTGCAAGACGAGAAGCGGCGAGAAAAACGTGTCTTTGCTTGGCAAAGAAATTACAGTTTTAAAGAAACATCGTTTTCCAGTTGTAAATAAATTTGGAAATATGACCTACTCAGTATTTCGGTGTAATAACACGGTCTTTATGAATTACTACGCAAACTGATTTTTTTATAAACAAATCCTGGGACAGTCGCCCTTAATGGACCTTTCCTGAGTAATGCCGTCGGCGTGTAGGATGACGTCATAATCATTAGGTCATAAATTATTCTATTCTTTAACTCTTAAAAGTCCGACACGTTGTATGTCTCTACTATTTAATAAACATGTTGTTGATTATTTTGAAACTAATTTGACTGGGCGCTGTTGCTGCCATAGGCAGCAACATCAGCCAGTCAAATTAGTTTCAAAATATTTAACAGCTTACCTGTATAGTTTTCTGGAAATTGATAGTCAGGAAGTTCAGAGATCGATCGATGCCAAAACGCGCGAGGTGTGGGTGGAGATTATCTAGAGGGGGTGGGTGGGAGGGGGTGGGGTGGGGGTGGGGGTGGGGGTGGGGGGGGGGGGAACATAGCTAAAAATCGAAAGGTCCGTTGTTATTATTTGGTGTTTTTATGGAAACTCGTTTCATCGTAAGAGTTTCTCAATAAGGAAGTATTGTAGGCTATTTACGAAATAATCTGGAAAGAACTCAGCAAATCAATTTTTTTAAAATAAAGTCAACATCACTGCATGCAAGCAATGGTCCATTCCAGTTTTAGCCATGCCCGCTCATCCCTAGTTAATCTCCACCAACACCTCACTCGTCTTGGAATCGATCGAATTTCCAGAAAACTATACAGGTAAGTTGTTCAATATTTTGAAACTAATTTTACTGTGTGCTGTTTCTGCCTATTGCCAGCAACAGCGCCCAGTCAAATTAGTTTCAAAATATTTAACAGAATGTTTATTAAATAGTAAAAACATACACTTAGTACAATAACGCTTAGCCCGTCACCAATTATGCGTTCGTGACGTACTTAATTATCTACGTCGTTCATGATACCATTGACTATGACGTCATCATACACGTCGCGTACTTGACGTCATATTATGGATGGATTAACTGGAAAGGTCCGTTCACAATGACACCAAGAGCGGGATCCAGTATATAGCTATGCCCCGCCTATTTCTAGCTAAGCTCCGCCCACTTTGTTCGTCCATTTGACTGAGTTCAAAACATTGAACCCTACGTTCTTAGAAATCCAAATATCCATGTAACTATACACGTAAACTAATTTGACAGGGGGATCTATGGCAGCAACAGCTTTCAGTCAAAGTTGTTTCAAAGTATTCACCAGAATGTTGATTAAATTACAAATTCACCAAAAATATGCAATTGGTACACTTTCGTGACAGCCTTTTCGATTTCCCGGCATAAGTTACGTCATTTTGATTGTAACGTTAGCTACCATGTGACGTGTTCGATTGTGACGTCATATAGGCCTACTCGACTGGCAGAGCGGACCCATCAACAGCAGCTGCATGCGATAGTCAGGTTTGGTGGAAATTGACAGCACATACATATTCCAAATACCAATATCTTCGAAATGAGGACTCCTTGTCACTCGTAAACGCTAATTGCCGTGAAGACGTATTTATCTTAAATAAATAATTTATGATAGCTAACACAAAAACTATGCATAGTAAACACGAACAATATTCACACGCTCATCTATCTTCCTGACGCACCTTTATTTCCTAATCGTGTTTCTAAAAAACGATCACCTGACAACTCGTGAAATACTTAAATTAATTGTGTAATTATCTACGCTTGTTTTACGCTGCACGTATAGTACGTCGTTAAGCCTTTAACCCTTCAAGTATCAGGTATTCCATTTCAAAACAGCTACACTGGAAAGCTGTTAAATATTTTGAAACTATTTTGACTGGGAACGGTGGTAGTTTCCAGTCAAATTAGTTTCAAAATATTCAACATAATGTTACTTATCGTAGTATGTAAGCGTTAAGCGGTTAATGGCGAAGTTATGGTGTTCCGCAGGATTTTGATTGATAGTGTGCCCGCTGATTGACCCAAAATCTGAGTAGCAAAATTTGTGTATTATTGGTGATTGTATCAATTCTGGACACAGAATTGTTAATTATTCCTGATTCAGTGGAAGAAAAACAGGTGTTATTGTCACTGACAACTACTTGAGTCATCGTTGGCAGCGGCAGCAACTGCGTTCAGTCAAATGCGTTAAGCGTATTCAGCAGATACTATCTTGCAACCATCGACAAAAATGTGACAAAAATTTGTTTCCATCTCCATCAACAATGGCAGGATTGGAGAGATCCGATGTGTCACCCAAGTATTTGACGTCATAAAAAATCAAAATAACGTAATACTCCGTCGTTAATATACGAATTGGATGTCTTTGGCGAATATACAATTTACTAAACATTATGTTAAGTATTTTGAGGCTAACTTGACCGACCGCTGTTACTGCCTACGCAGCATCAGCGCTCAGTCAACTTACTCCCAAAATGCTCAACAACTCATCTATATAATTACCGTGAAATTAGATTCCAGGAATTCATGGTTAAGAGTGTTAAGATCGATTCCAACACGTCGTATTTACTTCATATTTACCACCTTACTGAACAAATCTATTATTAAGTGCTAAGCTTGGGCATATCATCCAAAACTGATCTATACGTCAAGTGCATTCATACAAGTATCGCTATAGCGGGATCCCACATGTCACTCAAAATATCTGACATCATAATCACGCGCTTAGTGGCGTCATAATTAGATTGACGTAAACGTGGGATAGTCCTTCACTAACCTACATCACATGTACGAATTGAATATTTTGATAAAAATACAATTAAATGAACATTATGACTTTAACATCTTTGCAAAATAGATTTTATAACGCTTTCAGGACATATTCTTAAATTACTGACTGTATATTTGAAGGGTATTTAATTTCCGTTTAAAGATAGCAAAAAATAAATTTTAACTTGATGTCGTTAACAATTTTGATGAAAAATTATGGACTGCTTATGTTCAATGGAAAAAGAACGAGACAAACGTTTATCCTGCAAATTTGATTTTTACATATTTAGATTCTTTCGTAAACATACATTATCATATAAACAAGCCTTCTAGCCCGTTCCATATTTTTCGATATGAGCACACGTGCCATATTCCACTGAGTATTTTCATTGGCTGTTGGTGCGCAACCCATTTAAATCGACCAATTAAAACATCGATTGATGTGAGCGTGACGCGTAGGGATTACTACGCGGTACTGTTTTTTACTACGATTTGTTTACTATGATTTGTCATTCATGAAACGTCATCGCAAAATGTCATCGTTTGACAGTTTATCAGTCGGCAGCGAAGTAACGATTGATGGCCGTGGCTCTGCGATAGTCTTAGAAGAAAGGTGTAGTTTACGGCTGACATCGCAAGATTTTGTGCTTGTCACTATATTTTGCTACGCATTCAGTATCTGTTATCAACTAGTGGTGCGTCACAGCGGCGGTATCGATTTCACGAAGATCAACAATGAGAAATCAGATAAAAGTCACATCAGCAACTATTGGCAAATATTTCAAAATTACAGTTTATATGATAAATAAAATCTCAAACTCGGTCACTTTTCATATCACTATTATGAACCTCGTTGAAAATTATCAGTTTTGCAGTCGCTCGTGCAAATTGATAATTTCCAACTCGGTTCATAATAGTGATATGAAAAGTAATCTCGTTCCAGAGTCTCTATTTCTAGCCCACAGTGTTAGTTTGTTGGTAACAATTTTATTAACAGTGCATATTCACAGGCAAATTCTTGAAAATAAAATTGCTAAGATTGCATACTTTTAGAGGCTTACATTCCGGGCCTATATGTAATGAAACGAAATAAATCTTAACATATGATGACGTCTTACGAATAAATTAATATAATTTTTTAAGTTGTGAAATTGAATTAGAGACACGAGTCCCTAACTCAATTTCGCAATTTAAAAAATTCTAATAATTCGTATCATCATATGTTAAGATTTATTTCACTTCATTACATCGAGGTACGCAAAACAAGCCTCTAAAACTACACAATTTAAACAATTTTGTTTTCACGGATTTTGCTATGAATATGTGTATAGCATATATAGTCTATATATGTATACTATGGGAAATATTTTTATTTAAAGTTGAGCAATGCCCTAGTTTTCCTACCATCACATATATTCCATATGGGCAGACCCATATTATATAAAACAAAAAAGGATGTAATTTGCACTTTGGGAGGATTATTATAATATACATCATTAGAAAGCTAATGAATTTTAGTTTCTGGTCATATGTGTTAAATTTTAAACAAATCATAAATACAACCGGTATATCCAGATTTTATAAACTTTGTCGCCTCTATTTCATAGTAAATATATGGACAAACCATACATCCTAACTAGCGCATGCGCACTGAGAATTTGCCTCCATTGTTGTGCATGTGCATTTGGTGAATATGGCATCATGTCTTAGGATGTTGCTATGTCCGCCTCTTCATTTTCCTCTGACTTATACGACGGATGCACGTGACTTTCAGGCATTTTGTAGTCCGCAGTAAAGTCGTACTTAATTCCCTGATCTTGTCAGAAACGATCCAGTCCCACCTCGAATTTAAACACTGAGTCCGTGCTTACTAATACAATGGGTAGGCTGTTCCATACATTGTTGACTAGGCTTGTAAATGAATGTTTCCTTATAGTTAGTTTGGCCCTTTCCTTTCATACCCTCAGGCTATGGCCTCTTGTGTAGCTGTTTTCTATTACCTCAAACAAGTTGTCTTTCACCTCCGCGTCATACAATCGATTCAGGATTTTATAAACTTCAATCATGTCACCTCTCAGTCGTCTATATTTGAGCGTTAGCAGGCCAAGCTTCCTTAGTCTGGCTGGGCAATCTAACTCTTTCAGCGCGGGGACAAACTTCGTTGCCCGCTTCTGTACATTTTCAACCACCAGGGTTTCCTTCCGTCTTACTCTGTGGTCCCCACACAGTGACTGCATATTTAAGATGTGGCCTCACCAATGCTTTGAATAGGTGAGTGAATATCTCCTCATCAAGATATGTAAACGGTCTTCTTATTATCCCCATAATGATGTTTGCTTTGTTTACTTGAGCTTGCCCGTGTGCCTTAAATGATAGGTTATTGTCGATAACCACACCAATAAATTTTTCCGTATCTACAATCTCAAGTGTCACACGCTCTTCATTAAAAAAAATATAAATGATAATATCTCTTTATTTCCTCCTTGTGTTTTGGCTCTGTATTGTCATTACGTTACCGTTGTCTGGGTGAAACCTCAATAGCCATTTACCCGTCCAGTTCTGAAGTGCATCTACATCTTTTTCTATCACCCGCACCCTTTATTTCTTTGTATATCTTGGTATCATCTGCAAACAGATATGCTGCTTCCTTCACAACATCTGATAAATCATGTATGTAAAGGACGAATAATACCGGGCCTCATACACTACCCCGGGGAATGCCACTTGTCACACGCCTGCTTTCTGACGAAACTCAATTGACAACAACAATTTGCTGTCTGTTTAACAATAGGTTTTCAAGCCACGAGATTAGCTGTTAACTTATATCATAACTTCTTAGCTTTCCTAGCAAACGTTGGTGTGGAATGCTGTCACATGATTTCATGAAGTCCACAGTATCTATCTTTCCGTCTTTATCCATAATACAGGTCCAGTCCTCCACGCGCTTCCATAACTGTAATGTGGTTGATCTTCCAGGCTGGAATCCAAATTGGGATTTACTAAACAATATATTTATGGTTATGTGGTCTATAATATTCGCTCTAACTAAATTCTCCAAAATTCACATAAAACACTTGTCAAGCTAACTGGTCTGTTGTTCCCAGGTTCTGATTTATTTCCCTTTTTGAAAAGTGCTGTTACGTTAGGTGTTTTCCGCGTTTCTGGTACTACTCCCTCTACCAGTGATTTATTGAAGATCAGTGTAAGAGGTTTACAGAGCACATCTCTCAGCTGCTTGCTTGTATTAGGATGGGCTCCATCTGGGCCGGGTGCTTTGTTCTTCACAGCCCCCTTCAAGATTTCCATCACTTCCTCAGTTGTAAATCTTATATCATGGAAATCTTCACTCAGTTCCTTAATTTCAAGCTCAAGTATTTATGTATCTGGCTCTATCGTGACGACATTTGTGAAGAAGTCGGCCAGGACATCCGCTTTCTCTTTATCTGTGCGAACGGTCTGTATTCCCTCATTTCCAGCTACTTTTAGTTCTGCAATTCCTGTTTTAACCAGCCATTTGAAATTGACATATATCCAAAATATCCTAGTGCCTCTCTTTGCATTCTTAGCTATATCTTTTTCCTGATTTCTTTTGACTTTTCTCACTAATCCTTTGAATTGGTTTCTAATTTTAGCATATTCTTTGTGTTTATTTTCATCTCTTGTCTCCATAAAGCGCAGCCAACTGCGGTGTTTCTTTCTGATCTTTTTCGTTAATGCCTCGTTTAAACAGGTCAAATTATACTCATGGTTTTTACCGTTATTATTCGATTTTGGGATGTATTTCTCTCTTGCTTGGCTGTTCTTTATCATAAGAATACCCAGTGCATTGGTAATATTCAATCCAAAGTCTGATAGTGAAAATGCTCCTGCTAAGTACTGGGATCGCTCATGTGTTGTCTGTTCCCATCGTTTGTTAGCGGTATGGTTGTGGGCTATTCGAGAAATGCTGTGCTACACGAGGTTAGAATATTTCATGACCGTCTCATCCACGGTTTTCTCAACATCTGTGCGACAGCCAGCAAACACAGACCGTGCGACAATTAAAGCTTCATGCATGGCAGGGCAATCGCTCCGGAGTATTTAATGGCCAAGACTCGAAACCAGTTATGAAAATATAGTTAAATATCTTGCATAGTTTTGGCCATCATTAGCTGACGATATTAGACATGCGACTGATGCATTCTTCATACCGTAGAAAATTATTTTTTCCTCACGGCCTCATGGAGCTTAACCGTGAGCCGCACTCGGTCCATGTATGACACCCACAATGGACCTTTCCAGTTTAATATATGGTCCGCCCATCTCTAGCTAAGCTCCACACACACTTCGCCGTGTTGGGATTTGCTCGATTCCAGAATGCCCAGACTATCAATTTCCTCAAAACCATGCAGTTAAGTTGTTGAATATTTTGGAACTAATTTGACTGGGTGCTCTGGCTGCCTATGGCAGCAACAGCGCCCGGTCAAATTTGTTTCAAAATATTCAACAGGATATTTATTAAGTAGTAAAAACATACAATTCGTACAATAACGCATAGTTCGTCTTCAACTATGCGTTCGTGACGTACTTATCAACGCCATTCATGACGTCATTGATTGCAGTGCCATTCTCTATGTCGCGTAGTTTATTATGACATCATATTATGGAAGGATACAATGGAAAGGCCAATTGGGCAGTTTATCCCAGCGTGCCATCGCATGCCTCATTTCTAAACTGACAGTATTTCTGAATGTATGCCAGGATATATTGACCACTTAGCCCATCTTCAAATGATTCCTTTGTGGATAATGCGGAAGTTTGTTCCAACCTTTCCTTGGATGTGCATAGAATATTTTCAAACAGTTTGCGCTCAGCAATCTTGTTTATAAAAGCATTTCACTAACAGGCTCTCTAGACTTTCCAAGGAGTCTGGTGACATAGCATCGCCATTTATATAATTTCTGCCAGTCAATACGCCATACATTGTCACTGAGCCTATTAGTCCAGCTGCTAGCAGAACATCTGTTGGACCACATGAATCCGTTTACTTTCCTATCATATGAAATTAGATGCATGTCAAGTGGAGTTTTCCGAATGAGCACGATGTGACACGCATACTTTGCTGGGTAAGTTCATATCAAAGGATACGCCTTCATGCAAACACCCAGGTCAACGCTGGTTAGGACATAATTCTGGCCCACCTCCTTTGATGCTTCTTTGGGAACTTTTAGGCACTTATTCACTGTTTTATATTCATTAATTCGATGATGAATAACAGGGTAATAGCCAGTAGTGGTGGATTAACGGTTAAAGACACATCAACCCTCAACCCCGGTCCCCCCCCCCCCCCCCCCCCGCCCACCCGCGAGGAAGTCTTGGAACAGTTTCTCTCAGCATGGTGCATAGCGTCTTTCACTGTGTGAAAATGGAAAGTGAGTTATTTGTAGCCTCTTGTCCTTACTGTTGAATACGCATTTTTGGACTTTTGCGGACGGCGCTGTGAGAGACTAAGAGTCTGGCAGAGCATCATCGTGTGGTTTCTTCGGTGATCTCTCTTTTGTCTTAGTAGTCCAAAAGCTACGGGACTTTTAATGGCATGTCTGAGGCCAAAAGGTTTGAAGGTCTTTTCTAAATTGAAAACCCTATTCTTAATTGCCGCAGCCTATGCACTTTGGGTGAAAATGCAGTCTTTTGCTTGTTTTCAATAAAATTTTGAGAAAAACTGCAAAATATGGTTTTGATCTCACACATTCATTGAACAAGTGTTTGCCCAATCAAGTAGGGTATCAAATTAAAGGTAACGAGGAGACAAATAGATACATATATAGTTATCATATATAGACTGGCTTGTATTCGGTAAAAGAGACATTTTCCATAAAAACCTGTAACTAAATTCTTTAGTTTCAAACAGAATTTCCTAGAAAAAGTCCATTTTTGTTCAGATTTATTTACAAATGATAGATTTTCCATGCCAGCAACTTAAAATAACTATTTTCAAGTGCTCTATTCTGAAAGTTAACATATTTATTTGTATTTTATGTGTTATACCGCAATTATGCTATCCGTACCTCGTAATATCAGAAAAATATGAAGAATTATTTACCTACATTATATTCACTTGGAAAGTTATATTTACTCAGTTTTGAAACTTTAAATCGCCATGTCATGCAGACATTCAGTTGTGACAAATATTTAAATATCAGTTGGCTGTATTAATGAGTGCCCCACCCATTTCCTCTTACCCCATCCCATGAACCTGTACACTAAGGGGACTGCACTAGGTAAAGTTATAGGTATAAATATGGCATAAATACGTAAAATCGCATTATCTACTAATACAGTGTGATAATAATTAGTATTATAACCACGAGTTATTGCACAAATATAAATCGTTATTATCCCCAATGGATGTAAGCTTTACCAGTCCACAAAAGTGAGCAAAGTGATTTTCTCATTTACACCATACATTTGTCTCACCTGTGAAGCAGAAATAGAAACATATGGAACACTTTTCCAACGACAGCGTGAACGTTTAGTTTCTGTGTTTAGCAAATCATCTGTGCCTATATCCTAGGAGTGCTTATTTCTATTTACTGGAATCGATCTTGGACACATCGGAGCAGAGAGAGAGAGAGAGAGAGATAGAGAGAGAGAGAGAGAGAGAGAGAGAGAGAGAGAGAGAGAGAGAGAGAGAGAGAGAGAGAGAGGGAGGGAGGGAGGGAGGGAGGGAGGGAGGGAGGGAGAGAGAGAGAGAGAGAGAGAGGAGGGAGGGAGGAGGGAGGGAGGGAGGGAGGGAGGGCGGGAGGGAGGGAGGGAGGGAGAGAGAGAGAGAGCGCAGAGGGAGGGAGGGAGGGAGGGAGGGAGAGAGAGAGAGAGAGAGAGCGCGAGAGCGCAGAATATGGAAAATCACGGGACATTCATGCTAGAGCATTTGTTATTGTATGTGACTATGTCAAAGAAAATATTATAATAAACAATCATGCTGAACACATGACCTCAATCCTTGCCCGTTACAAGACAATTCCTAATGATCTAGGGGCAGACAGCTCAGAATATCGTGCCCAACCATCAACTGATAGACTACTAAATCATTTTGTATCACAGATTTCCTTGACAAAGTCAAGCAAAAAACAAGGGAATATTTTGTACAATAGCAATACAGACAAGGATCAAGCAATTAAATCTGCTGAACAGTATGCCTCTTCCTTCGAGTATAGTTACAGAGGCTGTACTCCACATTAGGGCGTCTATTCAGGAGGTGAACTAACACTGCAACGTGTTAACCAGTACATTGACAGCAGAAGTTGTGGCTACATGTCAGGTTGATCCATCCAATGTATTGCGTCAGCTTTTCCGAGTGTTATATACGGGGTCAGAGACTGTTGGAAAGAATGAACGTGTAGAGCGCTACGTAGAGTCTGCAGCTGCAGGTGCGATATTTGCAACAACTAGAGGCAATGTGAAACCAGGCAAACATTTGATTGTACTTTTCAGCTGTAGAATACATGCTAGGTGATTCTGGTGGTCCAAAAATTCTGACAGACACTGGTGTACTGACCCGGGGATCACTAAATGGCTTTCTGGAAAGCATTTCAACATGTGCAAGCGATTTCACCCATTGTTGGCCCTGGCTATTACAACATTACAATTCAAAAGCTTTCTTTCAGTTAATGGCCCACTGGATCAGAGTTTCATGGATAAGCTTGGACGTCTTTACAATGATCCCACATCTGATACCATGGAGAAATTTGATACCTCACCTGATTTTAGAGCTAATGCAAATGTACGAAGATTTCACAAAGAAAACCAGAACAGGTGATCATGGCGAAACGGCTCAGTATTGGTCGATGTATGCATATTTGGTTGTTCTCCACCAGAAATTCAGCCATGCCACACGCACTAATGACTTAGATCATGTTGTCTTCTGCCTTGAGAAAATGTGTTCAATTTTCTTCGCAACAAACCATCCAAACTATGCAAGATATATGGTGTGGTATCATCTCAATCTTCTGAATATAGATTCAACACATTCGACGAAACAGCAAGACATTTACAAGAACACCAGTTAATCTTACTTTAGAGCAGACAATTACTGCTGATGCTGCCTCCCGTGAAATTTGCATATCTGTATTTACACATAATAGCAGTGCAAGATAAAGGTGGATGAGCACTCATGCCATGGGATGTGAGATTGTTGGATATTTGTTTGACATGGCCGGATTGCGAACGTTGGAAGATACAATACGTGAGCTTGCACATTCCCGTATTTTTCGTGACAACAGTTACCTGCAGAGGCTCATTGCTGGCATTAATGATACATTGAATCCCTTTGATGAAGCATGTAGAGATGGGAACCTCTATTGTCTATCAACTGGAAAGGCAACATCTGACAACACACGGACTGAGCGTATACACTGTGTTGAGACTGGACAGCCTATTGTGGAGAATGTTTTGCAGATCTTACAAGATTCAAGCAACGAATCCATAGAGGTAAGGTAAAGAAATTTTCGGCATATGCTGTGAAGGAAGAAATAAGTGAAGGACAAAGAAATCAAGGAATTGCAAAGCACACGGGATCTTTCAGTAGATTAATTTATGTGGTGGAAAGTAATAGCTTCGATCTTGAATTAGTCTTCAGCTATTCTCTAACACCAGTGTTATTGTCATTAGTACATGTGGATGGGTCAATCAACAAAACAGACAAATCTAAGCTAATGCATAAATTGGCAGGGAGACTCCAAAGTAGTAAGCCAGTAAGCCAAGATGCGTGTGCTGTTGATGCAGTGTTTCTAATACAATATCTAATGAATATACCAGCAACAGTTGGTGGTCTTGCAAAAATGATAATTACGCAATTATCTAAGAGTGTCTTAGTTAGTGTCAGTTTGTATGTGATTCCTATAAAACCCCATCTATCAAAGATATTGAGCATGCCCTCAGGGGCTCCAATTCCACTTTGAGCAAGTTCGCGATATCTGGATCAGAACAAAAGTGGTCAAAAAACTTCAACGCTGCACTGAGTTCACATTTATTCAAAACAGCTCTGTTACGATTTCTAGTGAAAGAGTGGCAAAGCCCACAGTACATCTAGCAGATCAGAAACAACATCGTATTTGTAGGTCTCGAAGATAAGGCTTGTGCAGCTGTCGAAGGAAACTGTCAAGTGAATGAGATTCCCAGTCTCACATGTAACCATAAAGAAGCTGACACATGTTTAATTTGGCATCTCAGGCACAAGTGAGGAATCGAACAAGGATGGTAACATTATCATTAGGGTCTCTGACACGAATGTACTCATAATCTTGCTCACACATGAACATATCATGCCAGCACATATTTGAATGAATGTTGGTATTAATGCCAATAATATTAGCAGATATATTGATGTATCTATGTTAGCACAGAATCTGGGACCAGAGTTGTGTAGTGCCATAGGTGGCTTTCATACCTTCACATGATGTTATTACACAGCCAGTTTCTTTTGCAAGGGAGAGAGTCACCAAATGGTGCTTATGGAGAAAGACAAAACAATCATCGCAGCATTTGCCAAATTATGGGAATCACCTGACATAGCTTCAGATTTGTTAGCAAACTTGGTGAAGGTTGAGTGTTGCATGTATGGTAAAGCAAATGTATCTTTAGCGAATGTGGGGCGATACATGATTTTTCAGCAACGTTATGCCCCAAAGAGCCAGTCTCAGCCTTTAAGTAAGATTAAGGGAACCAGCCCGAGCAACCATCCACCATGTAGGTCTGTATTGTTACAAAAAGATAAACGTGTAAATCTTGTTGTGTCGATGTGGAAAAATGCTATTACAACTGATTCGTACACTTGGGAAGCCGAGGAAAATGGATGGATCCTTGCGAATGGTCATTATGCCTGCAAGTGGTTTGAAGGACCACAAGTCCCGGATGATGTATGCTGTCAGATTGAAGTCACAGACACAACTCAGCCAGAAGTTGACGATGTGCAGGAATATTATTAATCTTCTAACGAATCAGACATTGCTCTTGAATGAACAGTGTCATTGAAAGATCAGCTTAGCAGGACATGGTAACATAAAAAGTTCTTCCCGGAACCACCCTCGCTTAATATTAGTAAACTGAAACAAAGTGATCCACCGTTAGCAATTATATGTTATATATGGTATATGTTAGCAATTATGTGTGAACATAATATGATTGTTAATGACTGATCTTATTATGTTCACACATAATTGCTAACATATATTCACATATCAATAGGCTTTGTTTTAGTTTATTAATATTAACTGAGGATTTGTCAGGGGAAGAACTTTATGTTACCATATCCGGCTACGCTGATTATCGGAAAATGCGAAAAATCCTTTAATCATTATTCAATGTGTCTTGTCCTCAGTCGAAATCCTTAGGTTCCTCAGGTCCACTCTTGACTTGAGTATACCGAGTCCTGCTTTCTTGAGGTCACCTCGCAGCACGCTTAGCAGATGTATGCAATGACGTCCTCTCCTGGCTCTGTATTTCCTGGCTCCGAGTAGGGCGAATTCCAAGGCTCTCTGTGCTGGTGTGTCTTCTGGCATCCTTAGCACATGGCTAAACAAATATACAAAATGTCTAAGAATATTGTTCAGCAGATTGTGTTACTACCGAGGAATATAATTTCTCTCTCCATTGTATAGTTCAAATTAACCGTTTAACACTTATATCAGCCAAAGCGGCTTCTGCAGTGGTATTGAGTGATCTTGAGAAACGCCCATTTGCTGAGAAAGAGAAGATTATTTTTGAAAGTTTACCACTGGAATGACTGGCTCGATAACCGAGCCAGCCATTCCAGTGGTACATTTTCAAAAATAGTCTTCTCTTCCTCTGCAAATGGACATTTTCTACGAGAATTTTCTTGAACAAATTCGAGGGTTAAAGGGTTAGGAGGGAAACGGTTCTCATCTTTAACGTTGCTAAACGGTTAACTCGCGGTGTTCCTTTTTTCACCGGTCCACTTGTAGGCCTACGGCATAATTATGTGTCTATGTGTCATTAACAGTTTCAGATTCAGTTTATTTACACCCAGATCATAAAGTGACATATGGGGAACAATGATTTTACCGGATTTACACGTTATGGCGGCTAGATATTGTGACAGTTAACATCATCTTGGTCATAATTCATCAATTGTAATATTGTCCTTTATATTAGCGGTATCATCACATTCATCCGCACTATCATTGACACTAATTAACCCTTTTATGACGAAGCCGGTCGTAACCGATCGCTGCAGTGGTATCGAGGAGTGTCTCTTTGTTGGGTAGGAGAAGACGATCGCCAAAAATCCATCATCTAAATGACTGGCTCCACGTCCGAGCCAGACATTCCAGTGTTAGATTTCTCAACAATAGTCCCCGCGGGTCCGTAAACGGACACTCGATGTGCACAGATTTGCTTCTTGACCACACATTTAGACATAAAATAGGCTAATGATTATATTCAAACGAACAAATATGCAAACGAACACTTTAAAATAATACAAATGGGGGCATCCAGTTTTACGTATGCCCGGCCCATCCCTAGCTAATTACCATCCACGCATTGCCCATGTTGCATTCGATAGATTCATGTACTTCGTGAAACTCAATTCCCAGAAAACTATACAGGTAAGCTGTGAATATTTCGAAACTAATTTGACTAGGCGCTATTGCGCCCAGTCAAATTAGTTTCAAAATGTTCAAAATCATATTTATTAAATAGTAAAGACATACAATTCGTACAAGATCGCGCAGTCCGTCATCATTTAAGCATTCATGACAGACTTAGCTACGCCATTCATAACGTATTTGATTGTAATATCAGCCTACATATGACGTAATTGATTATGACGTCATAGGTTTGACTATCGGACTGTTTAGTTTAGTTTGTTTTTCGATTAACTGCTTTTGAAGTATACGAAATGCAATATACAATAAATAGTTCATGAAATAAACAGTAAGAATATGATTCAGATCACATAGGACTTTTAGATATACAATAACCTATAAATATGTTGGAAAATCATATAATCTTATCTTCTAATAGAGGGTCCCGTTTCTAGTCATACCACGCCTATTTCGAACCAAGCTCCGCACATTCTTTACTCGGGTGGGATCGATTTAAAACCTTAAAACCTTGAATTCCCATCAGGACATAAATTTCGGAGTAAATTTCGGAGTGGAGGCAATCTGTTCAATATTTTGAAACTAACATGACTGGGGCCTTTGCTGCAACATCTTAAATTCGCTCCAACACGCCAAGCAAAATGTCTTTTCTAATTGTATATTTTCAAGGACAAACAGTTCATACACTTTACGAACATATCGATGTTCAAGATAGAGGTAAGTGACGTCCTATTGATTGTGATATCATGATACATGTGACGTAATGGATTGTGACGTAATGGATTTCGGTGTCTGATACCTAAGCAACAGATTGGTCAGCTCTGTTACTAACAAAATTATATTTACACAAGTCGTTTCAATAGATACTTATTACTCAACGTGGGCAGCCACACACTGAGTTACTCATACATAAATTCTGCCTTTTCATTTTCTTCTTCCTAATATCATCAATAAATATAGTATCAGTACTGTAACAATGTTATACATTTAGAGGCTTAAATCGCGTCCGCGGATGCACTGACGCAAGATATACACTCCGTACACCACGCTCCCGCTATTAAAAACCCGCATTAATTTACACGGACTGTGTTCCTCTATTATGGTGCATTGCCTAAGAAAGGAAATGCTCAGTCGTGAATCTATCTACCAAATATTAGTGCACACGAATTGTTTATCCCGAAATGGAATAAATAAATGAACTTGAATTTGAACTTGACATGAACTTGCTTTGCATCAGAACTGATTCGAATTTCCGCCCATATGCTAAGCTCTCTCGGTCTCCCAAGAAGGAATTCATGATTCTTAATTACTTTTAACAAGAGATGTTCCATGCTACGTGAGCACAATTTGAATAATTATTCCCTACACGTTGGCTGGCAACAGTGTTTGGAATACATTCTTAGTCTGGCTACGACATGTTACCAAACTGTTGAGAAGCCATGTCTGTCTGTCTGTCTGTCTGTCTGTCTGTCTGCCTGCCTGCCTGCCTGCCTGCCTGCCTGCCTGCCTGCCTG
>CM067359.1:70610291-70652791 GCA_034401795.1 Chaetoderma sp. LZ-2023a | reverse complement strand
TTGGATTTGGTCATATTGAAGTCAGCAAATCTAATGGACCTTTCCATTTTAGCTATACTCCGCGCATCTATAGCTAAGCTCACCAAATACCTCGCTCGTATTGGCTCGATCAGTCTCTGAATTCCCTGACTATCACTTTCCAGAAAACTATACAGGTAAGCTAATGAATATTTTGGAACTAATTGGACCGGGCGTTGTTGTTGCCTATGGCAGCAACAGCGTCCAGTAAAATTCGTTTCAAAATATTAACATCATGTTTATTAAATAGAAGAGACATGCAATTCGTATAACGTGTCGGACTAGTAAGAGTTAAAGACGGGCCAAATAGAATACATTTAGGACGTAATGACTATGACCTCATCCTACACGCCACATAGCTGATTATGATATCATAAGACATCAGATGATAGATGGACACTCTTGGAAAACGAATTGCTCTTCCTGATAATTCATGATACTGGGCCAGACCCAGTAACCTGCGTTACCGTGGTGTGACTGGGTCAGCAAAGGGGTAATAATTTGTCTTTGCCCGTTTCCATTGTCCTAGCTGCAGTATACGTGCTGGAATAAACTTGGCAGGCCTACAACTTATGACCATTTCTTTTGCCTAACATTTTAAAATGTTGAGAAAATAAAGTCGATAGAATCCAAAATTGCAGATTTTGTTGGATTTTCTGGATTTTGTCGGATCATGCCCAAAGATGTGTCACACCATTTCCTGTGCTAGAATTTGCGCCAAATCTGACCAGTAGTTTCCACAGATCGAGAATTTGATCCGATCCAGCTTATTTCATCCGGATTACGAACAACGTTCGGAAATTCTTTTGCGTGGCAAGTTTCTTCGTTGTCTTAAATTTGAGTTTTATCGAATCAGTATTGTTTACATACAGACCGTGATAAGGTTTTGTGACCGACTGACCGACCGACTGACAGACTAACCAACCAACTGAACGACCGAGCAACTGACAGACAGACCGACTGACCAATCTACTGACCAAGTGAGTGAGTGAGCGATGGGCTGACTGACTGACCAATCGACCGAACGACCGATCTAAGAACCGGCTGACTAACTGACCGACGGACTAAAAATTCCACAATCACGACTTATGGAGATACTGACCATTGTTTCTAATACATTTAGCCACAATGCAACACGAAACTACTAATTAAAAACTAGAACTCATTACTGAAGTAACTGTAAATCTTCGATGACTGGGCATTAAGGATTATTAGAAGGTCTCTTCTTATATGACCATTGGACACGTCTGGTGCTGATCCGATACAAAGTTTAGATGTAGTTGCATAGGCTTACATTAGGAATGGAAAAGCTGATTTCTCGGACATTGATAGCGTTGACCACTAAAAGATCACCATGACCTAAAGGATTAAATAACATCTCTTCTGACATGCTCTTTGAAGGTGTATGATGAATGAGATTTTACTTATGCCAAATACGCGAATTACCTTGACCCAAATTTCAAATTTTCATTTGTAACTATTTAGAGCACTAAATGTTCTAGAATCTGACCAGGTTTGAAGAGAATCGGAACAAAACTCTAGGAGAAAAGGCTCCCCTTCAAATATGGCTCCCATAGGTTTAATATAGGGATATGTGGCATGGAAGAGCTGATTTCACAAAAACTGTTGGGTTGTGCCTCTTCAATATTGATATGAAATCAAGTCTATATAGATCCTACAAGACCACCAAATATCAAGTCCCTCGGCGCAAAGCAAATTTCGGCGGCCATTTTGAAAAAGTATTTTCAAAACCCTTTTGTCACCGTTTGTCATCATGAGTTCATTTCTGTAAGAAGTCCCAGGAAACTGATATGTGTCTACCATAGTAAATCTTATTTCTATTGATGGATCATTGTGATGCTTAAATAAAAACCAGGAAACACAATGGTAATACCATGCCGGAATTCTCGGCACGCGTACACTGGATACAAAAACTGTGAAATGACATTTGTTTTTGTTGGTTTTGTTTTATTGGCCGCTTGCATCTAGATGTATTTGAGCCATGGCTCACTCTGAGAGGTGCTTCCCCGAAGTGTTGTGTTGCGTCCCCGAAGGATTGCTATAAATAAAAGTCAAAACTGAAAAGAAAAATTAATATGTTGCTAGGGGTGTGTTGCCTGTTGCTGCCTAATGAACTGTTGCTGGCGGGTGTCAATGTTCTATGTCATGTAAAGGAGATGTGGGGGTGGGGGGGGGGTGGGGGTGGGTGGGGAGATTACTTTATTTCTCTCGGATGTGGGATGGGGTGGAAGGTAGTTTCAGTTTCAGTTTCACGTCTATTACACTCAGGCAACCGAGGCAGCATATGAGGGTACATATTTATAACAATTATTATGGCGAGTAAAGTGACAAAATATACAGTGATTATCACGAGGTTAATAAATAAATAAATACTAATTACATTAATAGCAGCGATAATAGACTTGGTGACTTATTTTTTCTTGGCATATAAAAGATATTTACAAATTTTTTTGAGAACTGGCCTGTTGCATATTGAAAGAAGTACTTTTGCTTTTTCTATCGAGGTATTGGTTAGGTAATAATAAGGAATACGTTTTTGTCTTTTAGTGCTAAATTTTGTACAATGAAAAAGAAAGTGTAATTCGTCACCTATGCAATTACATACATTACAGATGCGTTCATTTCTTTCTATTCCATCTCATGGCCTCGATGTCTAATTGGTGATTTAATGTTCTGAAGTGGCACAGAGTTATACCGTCGTGAGATGGCAATACAACAAAATATTTTTCAAATACCGAATCACTCGTTATATTATAGTAAAACGTTAATCGGCTTGAATTGGAAATTTCAGCTCTACATTTTTCATTGAATTGAGTTTGTAAAGCTATTCTTACCTGCCTAGTGATGTTAGTCTTATTTACGTTTTCTGTGTTTAAAGGCTGTATCAAATCCTGTTATTGTTAGTATTTCTTTAACTTTTTCTATCCATTTAAAACCATATATTCTTTGTCTCCGTATACTGTAGGCAAGTATAGTAAAGAATAGACGAAAGCTTTCCATATCCAGCGTCTACGATGTCCGCCCAAAATCGAATTACATTACACTGTATTATAATATTTAAAGGGTATTTACCTAACTCTGTATAGATCATACCATTCGGGCTACTCTTCTTCATTTGTAACGTAATTTTTTTAAATCGTATTTGTCAAATTTATAGCAGTTTCATGTTTTCAAAACCCCAGATTTCGGACGCATATAATATAACTGGTACAACCATAGACTCATAAAGTGCGCACTGTAAATCTATTGGGACATTGATCGCTTTAATTTTGTGGATGAGTGCGTACATTACTTTAATCCCTTGAGATAAGTTTCATTTTCTACAAGAAAGTCTGTGAAGTTAAATCTAACAACGGAAATCAGAAAAAATTTAAATAAAAAATATTAAGAGAAGAAGCTGAAAGATAATACTATCAAATAAACGTAAATAACTTAAAGATAATGGCAAGGGGGTAAAATAAACAAGAAAAGGGAAAGACTAAACATAAAAAAAATGTGTTTGCAATTTAAAAATCCAAAGTTAAAACTTAAAATTTTAAGTTACTCTTAGAAATAATAAATTGAATGCAAGTGGCATTGTTTATGGATTAAAGAGCCTTACAGTCATGTCGTCAAGTTGCTAAAATCCTTTCATATTTATGCTAAAATGTTTATCCAGTGCTGGGCAAAGAAGGGCAAAACAGAGCGACCGCATCTACACCAAAAACAAAGCCAGGCCAGTTACGATTCCGTGTCCAGTTTTCGTGTTTCCAGCGCCACACACCAATACCCACGTCTGTCTCATGGCATCATCGGGTAACTCGTAACCAGGAATACAGCAGCAAGCAATCAGCGCCACCAGAGTCTTCTGGCCACACGACCATCCGCATCTCTCCAGGCTGGGTTGATTGCGTCTCAACCATAAGCCCGCCTCAGGTACCACGTGGAGACAATCCCACATCAGGTACGGATCGTCTTGGCTTCCATCCGTCCTCTAACAATACAGGCGCTATGGTGTACTAGTGTCCACAGTTTGAAGATGATTGTCCAAAAACTGTCATTCATCATCAAATCAATTTCCAATACATTTTCTCTTGAAGAATTAGTTTGTAATACAAATCTTTAAAAATCGAAAAATGCACCAAAGAAATTTGGGTCGTATGTGTTTCTACAGATGCTAGAAGGATGTTAAGATTCAATACAATCTACAAAAAATCTCTAAGGGAGTCGCCATCGGAATATCACTCCAATATGTTTCCTATGGGACTTTTTGGGCATTGGAAAGCGGATTTCTCGGAAATTCTTCACCGAATTCAAAAGAAAAGTAATAGCAGCACAGGCCCTGTGGTGTACTGAAAGCATGTCAAGTTTGGAGATGAGTCCCAAAACTACACCACAATTTACAATAGGATTCCTATAGAATTATTTGTTTCTGATAGAAATCTCAAACAATACTCAGTGGACCAGAACAATTTCAGGGGTCGGATGTGGGTCAGCAGATGCTAGAAGGCTGTTGAGTTTCATCATGATCTGCAAGAAATTCTAGGATCAGTTGCTGTCCGAATATCACACCAATATATTTCCTATGGGACTGTTTGGGCAATGAAAAGTGAATTTCTCGGAAAACATACGTACACGCATACTAATAACGCAGATTAAAAATTGCTCCATTTTTTGCTTAAAATGTGTAGAAGTATCAAATTCTGAAGGCAGTGGCTCATTATAGGACCTCTTGCTCAGAAATTTCATCGGATAGGCCCGGAAGTCATTTTCCTCGATTTATGAAAATTTTGTTTTACTAAAATTCGAATGTTTCGCGAACGGATGGACCGATTTTAATTACGTTAAGCTTTAAACGGACACAGAGCGAAATTCTAAACAGTCTAAATGGCAATATTTTTCAGATCAAATAAGCCGACTAAAATGTTTGGCCCGTCACAGACACTTTTTTATGAGATTTTATGATTTTTTTTACATGAACCAACTTTGTTCTCGGCTGACTAACGGTGTACCAAATTTTGATATTTCATTGACATTTTCTGACCAACTGCAGCTAATTTCTGCCAAGAACTACGTCTGGTGACATTTACCACACAGCAATAATCTTGCTATTAGACCGTTGACCCCAAAATGACGACAATGCTTCAGGAACACAAGGGCAACATCCTAGCCAAGAATACTGAGGACCCGATGAAAACTCTAGGTGTAGATGCAGTTCAAAGATCAATACTGAAAATCCCATTGCATTTCCGATGGGACTTTTTGGGCAAGGGTAAGTAGATTTCTCAGAAACTATAACCCAGAAGTCAGAAGTTTGGACTCGATCGGGTAAAAACTGTAGTTGGAGATAGGTGGCAAATATGTGACCTGGGATGAAGAAGATGAGGAAAGAAAGAACCGATGTTAGAACAATAGATTGCTTCGTACACGTAGACTAATAAAAAGAAAGATCCTGAGTAAAAACAATAATCTTCGATTACATCGCAGATAAATTACACAAATACCAAAAACTTAATCATAGCTTAGACGCGCGATTCCATCATCGATTCCAAAAAGTAGAGTGGAGTAATTCACAGCAGATATAGCAGATGGTGTCTGGATAATTCTTTTGAGTCTGTGTCACGGCTGTGCGTATGTGAAAGAAGAACAGATAAATCCATATTTTCAGAACACGCGTTTCTGTCTAGAAATGAGTGGTATTCATTAATAATTAGACTCCCGCTATGTCAGTATGTTTTTATTAGCGTTTCTTATGTCAAATCTTATGCCCGTTAATTGACCTTTCCAGATTATCCATCGATGTTCTGACGTCATATGACGTCATACTCAGCTAAGCGGCGTGTATGACGTCGTCATAATCATTACGTCATAAATGATTCTATTATTCCCGTCTTTAACTCTTAATATGCTGACACGCTGTACAAATTGTATCTCTCTACTATTTAATAAAAATGCTGTTGAATATTTTGAAACTAATTTGACTGGGCGCTGTTGCTGCCTATGGCAGCAACAGCGCCCAGTCAAATTAGTTTCAAAATATGCAACAGCTTACCTGTATAGTTTTCTGGAAATTGATAGACAGGGAGTTCAGAGATCGATAGATCCCAACACGAGCGAGGTGTGGGCAGAGCTTAGCTAGAGATGGGCGGGGCATAGCTAAACTGGAAACGTCCATTGTCAAGTCTACCAAATCGGCATCTGGATTTGTCTGGAGAAATATCCATTTGCAGGCCAAGAAAAGTTTTTTTTTTGAAAATTTCCCACTGAAATGATTGGATCTGTAACCGAGCCAACCATTCTGGTAGTTAATTGTAGAAAAAATACTCGTCTCTTGACCTGGAAATGGACACCGAGATAGCAAAAGCTCTAACTGTCTTGACAATTACCATTTTGATGGTCAAAGCAGCCAAAATTACCTCTGTAGTGGTATTGAGGAATGGTCATTTACAGGAAAACAGACAAAGCTTTTTTCTTAAATCTCAGACGTAAATTTATAAAAAATATACCTCACTTGGCCTGAAAAAATATACTTTCCTAGAAAATATTGACCATTAAAGTGTTAATTAATATGAGTAGCAATTTTGAGCGCTTTGAGGCTCACAAGAGGGGTTAAAATAAAAAAATAATTGATGAATCCAGTTTGTCAGTCAATCCTATGTTGTCATAATGAAATACGTCACCTGTAGGCTGACGTCAAAATCAATTACGTCATAAATGACGCGATTTCGTCCGTGTTAAACACTTAATAATAGTCCGTCAAGTTGTACGAATAGTATGCCTTTACCATTTAATGTCACCACACGCCCCCTCCCCCCCCCCCCCACACCAAAAACACGATATGCTCATCTCCTGGCTTGGAATATTTCGCACGACTAAACAATAAATAAGTTTTTGGACAGGACATTCTGTACTATCTATGGTGTTGATCGAATCTGATATCATCGTCTCTCATTCTTCAGTCGGTTAGTCAATAATTCCGCATGCATACGAAAAAGAATGACGGCGTATATGCGTGTGCGTACATCAACTAGTGAATTCATTAATCCATTTCATCACTCATTCACATGACGTCATAATCAGCTACGCACCGTGTATACTGGCGTCATAATCATGACGTCATGGCTAATTCGACTAAACCCGTCTTTAACGCTTAATAGTCCGACACGTTGTACGAATTGTATGTTTTTGCTATTTAAGAAACATGCTGTTGAGTATTTCGAAACACATTTGACTGACGCTGTTGCTGCATTAGGCAGCAACAGCACCCAGTCAAATTGGTTTCAAATTGTTTCCAAAATATTCAACAGCTTACCTGTATAGTTTTCTGGAATTGATAGTCAGGGAGTTCAGAGATCGATCGATCCTAAAACGAGCGTGGTGTGGGTGGTGCTTAGATAGAGATGGGCGGAGCACAGCTAAAACTGGGGGGGGGGTCCATTCGTTCGAACACTGATTAATCCATTGTTTTGTGATTAGACCTGCAAATACGATATGTACATAAGGACCAAAGTGATTAATGAGAAGTTTAATAACGCAAGAATCAAGTGAGTGACATTGAGTAGAATTCGCATGTTCATAAACACCGTAAATAATGCTCACACTTATTAAAAGTGCATATTCACAGCAAAATTACTGAAACTAAAATTGCTTAAATTACACACTTTTAGAGGCGTAAACTGTGAGCCTATATGTAATGAAACGAAATAAATCTTAACATATGATGATTTCATTCAATATAATTTAATAGAACTTTTTAAGTTGCGAAATTGAAATAGCGGCACGAGCCTCTATTTCAATTTCGCAACTTAAAAAAATCATATTAATTTATATAAAATGAAATCATCATATTGAAGATTTTGGATCTCCGGGTATGACTTGGTGAATGGTTTTCTAGATGATGATTCCACTTCGCCAACGGCAAGATTATGATGTTAGCGGTTGCTGCGACAACCTCTTACCGACGATGAAGCAGGATACTGACAGTCGGCTCGCCTCGTCGAGAAGATGAATTACGACGATATTTATTAGAGACTGTCGGGCCTATCTGACTCTGAAGATCTACTGGTTCGGATGGGATGTTTCTTCCAACTCTGGAGCCTAAAACTAATGACGACCAAACTAGTGTCTTACTTTTGTAAGAGGATAAGTTTTATTAAAACTAAAATTAACTGTACAAAATTGATGAAGTAATTTGGAGCATAAATCGCTCAAAGACAACAAGTACCTTGCTGGTACAAATCAAGTATCTATTCTACTCTATACCAGCCACGAACGTAGCACCAGCGATGTGCTACGTGAACCCTGATGTTGGATTGATTAACTTTCTCTAACTGAACGTGCTTCTTTTATAGCCCTCAGAATCTCTGAGGTTCTATATTTATCGAGAAATTTAGATCTATACATATTGAGATATTTAGATCTTGTTCTGATGATTCTTCTATGTATGTTATAAGCACAGCTTGATTGGCCCGGACAATCAGTCCACCAATCAACTTCTGCTTATTCCTTCCTAGAAGTTTCTACCTAATAAATGTTGGTCGTTCTGACCAATCAACGATCCCTATTGTAGATATCGGATTGTCTGGTGGGAGTTATGACCCTATGGACATCTTATATTTATGAGTAAGACCTTAATGAAATTCATATTTGAAAATACCAGGTGGGCTAATGAACGGTGTAGCACGATAAGCATCATCCTATAATATGCAGAAGGACCGCCGCACTGGTTGACATCGGCCAGTGCTGCCGAAACACAGTTTCATGGAAAACGATGCGAAACTGATGCGAAACTGATAACTGTATTAAGTCAGGTTTGAGTTAGAAATTGAATAGGATGGGAAAGGACCACCGGTTCAGGGTTGATGATATCTGTCAATAGTTGAGGATGGAAGTTGGTGATGTGGGATCTGCACACACTTTCAGGATATTCAGTAGCTGGTTTGGCCGGTAGTTTAGTAAATAATCAAGCAATAAGAATCGATAGGTTTGGACGTGACGGAGTGAATGAGGGTTAACATTTAGGGATGACAGTCAGCATGTCGACTCCCTATAGAAAGCACAACAAGACCAGCTGGTGATGAGCTCAGGTAGCTCACGTGCTATTAACCTTCCTATCCTACAGGCAGATGCCTAATAGGCAAGGGACAGGACGGAGACATTGTAGCGTCCTGTAGGAATAAGTAAAACAATCTAAATTTATCTAAATTTGTATATCAACTATACACCTGTGCAAAAGTTAAGCACCAGCAAAAACAATAGAACGTAGAAACATGATGGTACAACTAGGCTGCCATACTTTTTGTCCCCGCGTTAGCTGACATAATTCCAAGTACGAAATGCACATGCATGCATGACTTCACGCCGCTTGATGTCCGTGCGTGGCGGGAAACAGCACACGTGTTCAGTTATGTAAAAGTCCAGTTTGAGGTGTAGAACATTACATACAGATTTAGGCGACAAGATTAGGAATTTTGTGTTCATGACCGTGGTTTATTTGTACAGAGAGAATTAGCTCTTGATTGTGAACCGCTATGGCAAGACGAAGGTTAAGTGATCGTGTGAAATGGCAAATCATAGGCATGCATACCACTGGTATGTCATGCAGAGAGATTGGCAGACAGCTGAACATTAACCATACTGTAATCAGTCGTTTGATTGCAAAACATGGGCAAACTAAGGAGGTGAACGACAGGCCTAGATCGGGAAGACCGAAGAAGACTACTGCCCGTGATCGAGCCCTAGTACGCCTTGTTAGGAGATCTCCATTCACCAACAGCAGAGTGCTCAGCCAGCAATGGGAAACGCGCAATAGAGTGTCAATGTCTACCGTCAAAAGGAGACTGTATGCTGCTGGCATGAAAGCTAGGAGACCTGTCAGACGTCCTCTCCTCAATGCACACCACAAAGAGGAGCGTCTGAGGTGGTGCAACGAAAGAAGACACTGGAACATGAGATCCTGGAGACAAGTTCAAACAAAAACATACAGTGTTTCCCCTCCATCATAATCAGCATTCCTCTAGTTGCATTATTACCTCTTGCACTAAGATGGATGGGTACATAAATGTTTATGCTATTGCTTTCTTCATAGCACATGAATATACCCTCGCATGTGCGTAAAAATAGGGTGGTGCTTAACTTTTGCACAGGTGTATATATGTCCCTCAAGAAGAGACATGCAACAACAACACATTCGGTAATGTTGTTGGTTAGCTGACAGATCGCATCAAAGCAGAACCATCCCAAACCGGTTCGACCACGTTCAACGTTCTCGTCCTAGAAGCGAAACTCGGAGTTTGATTAGTCGGGATGACGTCACAATCAATGGGCATCCGATCAAACTTTGGGGAAGATAAGCCAACGAACGTGGGCGCAAAACCCAAAAGAGTATATAATGGGCACTTTGCTTTTCATCGGGGTCCGTCCTTTGTATCGAATGTTCTTGCTGAATATATTGGAGTAGGCAAGAACAGTTAGGTTTTGATACTATAGCAGACCAGCCGAGCCTGGGAGTAATACTAGTCATATAGGAACATAAGATAGCGAAACTAGTAATGTAGGATAAATAGGCAAAACTTATAAAGTCAATTTTAACTTCTATACATGACAGTAAAAGTCACTTCTATGTTGTAGTATTATTGTACAGTTCATGTAGGAGAATAAAATTATCACCTTGAAATTTTATCTCAAGGCAAGGGTTTGAGTTCTTAATAATTCACTCTGGAAAATACGGAAGACCACCGTATCTTACCATCATCTTCTAGTAGAATAGTCAGATCAGGCCCGGATACAAACATAAATATCATTACGTTCATCTACCAACGAGGCGAGCTTGTGTCCATCTCTTTCATCATCGGTAAGACTGGTTGTCGCAGCAACCGCACATACAAGCCTTACCGAGGTCGGAAGAGATTGTAATTAACTAGAACCCGGAGACACCAATAATCTTCAGTGGCGAGCCTGCCTGGGTCCAGAGAGAAAAGAACTGTGAGTACATAACCCATATGGCTCAAGCGCAAGTAGGACGACCCGCTACATTAGTCCTCAAAGATCTCATGTCTTCTTAGAAGCAGCCCAACAGTCGGAGACCGCTAAGGTGATTCAACATCGCGAGTACAGCGATAACTCCATAGTAAAAATCACCACAGAAATAAACTGCACTGAGCAACCACAGTTGACAAGAGTCGTTATTTCCATACACTACCAATAGTAGTAAAAGATGGCAACTCCAAGAAGACCCGCTGACCCGACACTGCCCCCCGTAGAAAGACCCATTGCTGAACTAAGCCCCGAGACAGTAGCTGCTATGCTGGGGATGACGATGGGGATGGCAATGGCGGGGGCCATAGTAGAGAGTAGCGACAGGCGAGAAACAGCTTGGGTATACAGAAGAGAAATTAGGGATACTGTTTATCGTATCCAGCCGTGCGACGGGGTAGTGCCCGAAGAAGTGAGGACCTTCTTAGACGAAACAAGGAGGGCGTGGGTAGCCAACGAGGGGCGCCTAGAAGGCATACCTGCCTATATAATCACCAGAGCAGCCCGGGGGCAGCTATCCAGGGCTATAGATGGTTTTCTAGTAGGGAAGGTCAGGGAGGACGTCACCTATGACGAATTCCGAGGCTTCATAACGATGAATTTCGTCTCCACGAACGAAGGTGAGCGCATAAAGTATGACTTGGAGGGTATGCGACAAAGACAGAATGAGACGATTATATCATTCAATCGTCGTTACAAAGAGGCCAGCCAGCGTGCTTACCCCAATGAGAATGACGACAACCGCCGCACCATTCTGGGGATTTACCTTAGATCTCTGGGTGATCGGGGGTTGAGCAAAAGAATCATATGCAAAGGGGCGAACACGTTAGCCCGGGCGATATAAATCGCCGAGGAAGAAGAAACCTGCAATGACTTGATGCGTGCCATGAAAATAGATGACAGGAATGAGGAACGTATGGAAGTTGGGGTGTTAGAGGCCGATGAGGAACGCGAGATTTGGCTAGTCGTCAAAAGCTTGAAACGCCAGATCATCCAGCAGTCGAAGATGATTGAGCAGCTATGCGGCTTAGTCAGGGACTTGCAAGTAGCTGACGAAGCATCGAAACCGGTTCCTAGAAGAGCCCCACCCATAGAGAAGGTCGTAACACCGCCACCGAAACGACGCAGTCCAGGCCCTAGACCAGCATCTCCTAAGAATGCACCGCACATCACACGCTACAACTGCAGGAGGGTGGGACATTATAAAAGCAAGTGTCGGCAGGCAGTACAGCCACCTATGAACACGCCCAAGAAAGTAGCGATACGTCCGCAACCCCAAAGACCGCCATGTTTAAACTGCGGCAGGGAAGGGCACATGGCCCAGGGTTGTGCCAGATACAGCAACAGTTTTGCTGGGTACCTTGATAGAAGAACAGGTCCAGCGAACCCGGTAACCTGCTTTAGATGTGGCCAAGAGGGGCATTTCGTAAGAAACTGTCCGCAAGAAGCACGCAGGCAGGACCGGCCCCCAGTAGTGCCAGCCATAGACAAACCCAGAAGGACGATGAAACGTCCTAGAAGTGAAAGCATAGACATTGACGAAATTAATGATCAGTGTCAGGAAGAAAGACAGACCACAGCTCGTGAATGCTCCAGAAATCTTCGCAAAGATTTGAACAATAGAATGCGTGACCGCAACGAGTACGAGGATCGAGATGGATTTGTTTTAACCAGCGATGGTACTGATGAACAAGGCCGTTATCCATACAGTGTCGGACGTGGTTCATCAGACCGTCGTGATAGCTATGCAGAAGTTGTTAGCGGACGAAGGAGTCCGTTAAACTAAGACGGAGAAAACCGTTGGTGAGGACACCGACCGAGCGGTTTTTCATCCGTCTACAAATGAATTTAACCGGTCCAATGGATCAAGGTGAGTACCTGCATGCCTTAGTGGATACTGGTGCTAGCACATCCTTGATTCTCAAGGATATATGGCGTAGCATGTTAAATGCTAGGCCATTGAAAAGAGCAAAGACGCTCTTAGCTGTAAATGGTTCCCCAATAGGGCTTTAGGGGGAAACCCAAGTAAAATTCAAGAACGCCCGACCTATTCCGAGTACGGTAGTAGCGGGAATGAGGCATGACTGTTTGCTGGGAGCGGATGCTTTGCACCTGGGAAATGCAAAGATTGACTATCGGGCCAAAGTTGTAGTATGGTTTGATCAGGTATATTCCATTAGGTATCCCTATAGGGAACAGACGAATTATATCTATGAGAGTTGTAAAGAAACGACCGGATATAAAGATATCAACAGAGTCATATACGGCTCATCCAAACACGTTAGGGTTGGTCCCCAAAGTCAAGTGTATGGTACCAACAGGAGACGCAGATACTATTAGGCAGAAAGCCTACCGTCTACCGCTAGCCAAGCAGTATATAGTCAAAAACCAAGTGGCTGAAATGCTGGCAGGGGGCGTCATAAGACCATCGTCATCCCCCTGGGCGTCCCCCATTACTTTGGTCCCTAAGAAGGACGAGGACACCAGGTTTTGTATAGACTACCGAAAATTGAATTCCGTATGTCGTAAGGATAGTTATCCTCTACCGAATATATCGGACATTTTTGACTCTATGGGTGGCGCAACGATATTTTCAACTATGGACTTGAAGTCTGGCTATTGGCAGATACCAATGGACAGCCAAGACATAGAGAAGACAGCATTCGTCTGCAGTGAAGGTTTGTTCGAATGGATTCGGATGCCGTTCGGTTTTGCGAACTCAGGTGCTGTATTTGAGAGGGCAATGAATGCTATCTTCCGAGAATTCGTGGGAAGATATCTGCATGTTTTCGTAGATGATATAGTCATATATTCACGAAATCCAACGGAACATGCACAGCACTTGCGTAAGGTCATGCGCAAGATACGAGAGTATAATTTGCAAGTTAAGAAAAAGAAGTGAGATTTTGCTAGATCGTCAGTAGATTTGTTAGGATATCGTATTTCCGCACAAGGAGTAGCTCCTCAGGGCCAGAAGGTCAAGGTCATTAGGGAAATGTTGCCACCACGGGATGTGGGCGAGGTGAGAAGTTTCCTTGGAGCTACCGGGTACTACAGATCCTGTGTGCAAGGCTACACCGAAATTGATAACCCTTTAATAGAACTAACTAAGAAATATAAACGCTTCGACTGGGGTAAGGAGGAACAGCAAGCATTTAAGAAATTACAGAACTTGTTGTGTAGTGAGACGGTGCATATCCGAATTTAAATGCCCCATAAAGACTGTATACTGATGCTTCTAGTTATGCAATAGGTGCGATATTGGTACAGGTAGATGACAAGGGTATCGAGCGGGTGATCCAGTATGTTAGCTCTACTCTTAAAGACAGTCAGTTGAATTGGCCTGTAATAGAGAAGGAAGCTTATGCTGTGATATATGCATTGAAGAAGCTTAGGCCTTATCTATTTGGTGCGCAGTTTACCATGTATACTGACCACAAACCCCTCAAGAGTTTGTTTGTGGGAGAGGTTAAGAACACGAAGGTGCAGCGCTGGGCGGTACTGATTGCTGAGTATGGGTGTAAGATTGAGTACATCCAAGGCTCGAAGAATATTCGAGCGGACATGTTGTCCATGTTACGTCGTCCGGTGGAAGTTGCTACAATAGATACGGGCGACATTGTAATACCAGATGTCGATGAGGGTGTGGTACCACACGTCCCTCTAGAGGAGTTCAACATTCCCTATGACGAGTTGTGTACCGAGCAGACCAAGGAATACCCGGAGTTGTTTAAGAACACACCGGAGGAGTATATGGTTAAGAACGGTATTTTGTATTCTTTAGTTACCCCTTCAGCGTTGGTCGCTGAGTACCCCAGAATCCTGCTACCTACCCTGTTCCAGGGGCAGGTGCTCCGGATGGCTCATGAACGAGCTGGTCACCAAGGTCTGCAGAAGACCATCGGTATGGTAAGGGATTCGTTTGTATGGACGTCTTTAAGGAAAGATGTGGTACGCATGCTGGAGACGTGTACAATGCGCCAGGTCAATCGACCCATCACGACTCGACCGAGGTATAGCGAGATGCCCATGGCCAATTACCCAAGCCAGATAATTGGTAGGGATTTGATCAGTCCACTATTGGAGTCGAGTAAAGGTAATCTGTATATCATGACGATAATCGATCACTGTTCTGCATGGGCATAAGCATACCCGATTGCTGCCAAGACATCTCAGAATGTTGAAGATAAGTACTTGAATGAGTATGTCGCTCGTCATGGGGTCCCTGAGATCGTAATAACTGATCAGGGTAAGGAGTTTTGTTCCAAATCTCTGGAAGAACGACTTCATGAACACGGTATAGATCATAGACGATCGAGTCCATACCATCCGCAGACCAATGGACGTACCGAGAGGTTCAATCGCACTCTTAAGGAGTTGATCCAGAAAGGGATGAACAACGCATCTCGTGAGTGGGAAGATGAGTTAGGTGCTGCTTTAACGGCGTACCACAGTACTAGGCATTCCACGACCGGATATACGCCATTTTATCTGACGTACGGCCGACGAGCAAGACTTCCGTTGACCATTCCGATCGATGCATTGCAAGATCTTGGTGAGAGACTGTCTTGTCTCAACAATGCCTTGCTGCGCGCTCATGAGGGAACGGCTAGGTCGTGAGAAGTTCACAGGGAACAAATCAATAGGCGTAAAACGCTGGTGAGTTTAAGGTGGGAGATTCGGTGGTTGTAAAAGCTGAGGAGAGGATGAAGTTGACCTCTCGCAGTGACCCCGAATACGAGACCTTTAAGATCAACGGGCTGGTGGTTCATGTCCAATATCAAAGGTCTGTGAAGGTGCGCATGCTTAACATATCTAAGTTGCATGTGGTCGACTCAGAGATGTGCTGGGACAAAGTACGACCACGCCCTATTCGTAACCCCACGAAATGTACGAAGGCCAGCCATCACCCCAGGAAAAGTGTACCCGAGTCTGAACCATTGCCGGTGAAAAACTCCGCTGAGCCACCCATGAATAGGGCTCGTCGGAAGCGACCAGCTTCTGGTGAGGAGCCAAGGGTGAGCAAGGTGGGTAAGAGGGTTGACAACAACAGCAGTCAGGCCGGTGCGAGTGGGACTCGAAACAATGAGTCATGGAGTGAAACCATCGAAACTCCGCATACAATTGTGATGGACACCTCGTAGGATGTACCCGAGCCTGCCCACGAGCCAATGGAAACGCTTCCATCACACCCATACCTTCTGCGCAAGCGCAGTCACATGCCTGATGTCGACTCAGACAACAAGCGACCCAGCATTGGTGCATTTGGCCACGCCCTATACGAGGACTTCGTCAGCCGTATAGAGGCGGTTATAAGGCAACGCAATCGGAGATAAGCTTGAATCTCTGATAACCACTGTACTAGTAGTATCACATTAGTCTAGCCATCGTGTGTATTTTACGATTAGGAGTGGTAGTAGCTCTAGTGAGTTTAGTAGATGGACTGTGTAAAAAGTCTAGAGTACATAGATTACCGAACGGGGTAATGATCCCTAACCCCGAGGATATATCTGTTATCCGGGCTGAATGGACCGTAGTGGTGTCTATCGACCACCCTTATTTGCCTGCCAAATTTCTTGAATGGTTAGTGCGATTTCGTGTTCTTATTGCGGACATCGGTCAAAAGACTTCGTTGAGCCATCAAAACCTTTTCGGTTTGCAACATCGTGTTAACAATATTAAGAAGATCGCTGTTAGGACACAACAAACTATGGTGAGTAGAGGCAGTAAACGACACAAACGTGGCTTATTTGACTTTGTCGAGGACATAGCCTCGTCTCTATTCGGTACCACTACCTCTGGTGATATAGATGCAATTAAAGAGGTAGTCAACGTTGCTTTGAGGGACATGAATCGTTTGGTACATTTCTCCTACAAACTAGCGTCCCACGTGAAACTGGCATTCGTAGGGATCAATACCAACATTGACCATATCAACGAAGTTACCGATAGTCTAGTGGACTTGACTAGAAATGTGAGTGATATGTTTAAGGTGCACGCCGCCTGACAAGCCGACTTATACGCATTAGTGTGACTTGGACACATTATCGACTCTGCCGAAAGTGTGGTGTATATCTACCAGAAGGCAGCAGCACAGTTTCATAGACAAACTGCATCCCTAGAGGTAGGTAGACTAACGGAAGAGTTATTCAGTCCTGCTGACCTCACTTCCGTGGCCAAACAAGTTAGAGTGGGAAATCGACTGATACGTCCATACCAGTGGTACTACCACAATGTTGTCGTGTATCCTTATGGAAAGATGACTCACGACTCCATTACGTAGCGACGTTACCGCTAATTGACGCAAATATATCGAATACGGGGTGCATGCATGGCCGGAACTGCTAAATGCGAGGGGATACTACATGCAAGTAATGATCGCGTGGATCAGCATCGGTCTCGACACCAAGACTGGATGGTACTTCACGCCATCTGATTGTCGCGGGGAGGAACCCCGAGTGTGTCATGATCCACTACGGGTTGACAAGACCCACGTTCCGTGCATTGTAAGCCTGGTAACCAATACCACCGACAGTGCTTGTAATATTCAGCTCTCCGAATCAAATGAAACATCTAGCAAACTGTTTGCCAATAGGAAAATAGGCGTAGTGTTGCAAACGTTCGGTGAGACTATGGAAATTCACTGTGATGGGCGACTGACTGACCGATGCAATGTGGAAAGTGGTGTGTATGCGTTGATGTCTGGAAAGTGTGTTTATAGTGGCAAGGGTTGGAAATTCGAGCCTGTAGCGTCTTACAGTCAGACATACACTCGGGTCAGCCTGGCCATTGAGATGCCCCATTTGGATGTGACTGGCGTCCTTAATCAGTCCATGATCATTAATCATTTAAAAGTACATCCCTGGAACCATTTACAGAAGTCTAAGTACGTGCCGCTAGCACCATTGTCCGCAATCGACCCAGTGATGGTCGATGGCATCAGGGTACGATCTTTTGTATCCTATTCAACGGCCTCCTTCGTTCTGGTGCTTGTTGCGGTAGTTATATTGTATAAGTGTGGAGTATTAAACCGCATGTGGTTGTGGATAAAATGCAAGCCACCTGCGGCCCATAGAAGTGCGCCTAGTGAGATCCGACCTCAGAGGCCGAGGTTACCTGCAGTTATACCAGAGCCGCTGAGGATGTTGGCCGGGTCGTCGCCTAACGCGACCAGGACTGAGATGGACCCGACGGCCGACGACTGGATCAACGTGGAGCTATGTGCCGGACGTAATGTTGGTGTAAACTACGAGGATCTATCGGTAAATGCGACCTTATAACACTAACTTTTATTGTGTCACTGCGAAGCCATTATGCATCTGAGATGTCAGTGGTGTTGTATTGTATTGTATTGTATTGTATTGTATTGTATTGTATTGTATTGTATTGTATTGTATTGTATTGTATTGTATTGTATATCTTTGTTAATTTACACGTGAGACGATGATTACGTCCACGTTTAATGATGATATTAATGTGTTTCCGGGGACGGTCATTTGCGCATGATATTCCATTACCCGGACAGGTATGTTTGTATAGTTATATACCCTGCTACAGTCATTTGCGCATGACATTCTGTGCCTGGGCGTAGGAACATTTATATGAGTTGTAATGATATTTGCACTGTCGGATTAAGGTTATATGTATCAGTGTCTATGGCATTGCCCTAGAGTGGTTAATGCCGTTACGATGCATTACGTGTTTATTTGGTTGATTACTATTGTTACTGTTAGATCGATTGGTGTGTGTTATCCGTTTTGAGGAGCCACTGGTATAGTGTGGTTTTGTTGTTGATGTTTTAGAATGAGTTAATTGACGCTCTCTTAAGGCCTTTAAGAGATGGTTAATTAACTTTGGTTGAGGGGCATGTGTAGATATCGGATTGTCTGGTGGGAGTCATGACCCTATGGACATCTTATATTTATGAGTAAGACCTTAATGAAATTCATCTTTGAAAATACCAGGTGGGCGAATGAACGGTGTAGCACGATAAGCATCATCCTATAATATGCAGAAGGACCGCTGCACTGGTTGACATCGGCCAGTGCTGCCGAAACACAGTTTCATGGAAAACGATGCGAAACTGATGCGAAACTGATGACTGTATTAAGTCAGTTTGAGTTAGAATTTGAATAGGATGGGAAAGGACCACCGGTTCTGGGTTGATGATATCTGTCAATAGTTGAGGATGGAAGTTGGTGATGTGGGATCTGCACACACTTTCAGGATATTCAGCAGCTGTTTTGGCTGGTAGTTTAGTAAATAATCAAGCAATAAGAATCGATAGGTTTGGACGTGACCGAGTGAATGAGGGTTAACATTTAGGGATGACAGTCAGCATGTCGACTCCCTATAGAAAGCACAACAACACCAGCTGGTGATGAGCTCAGGTAGCTCACGTGCTATTAACCTTCCTATCCTACAAGCAGATGCCTAATAGGCAAGGGACAGGACGGAGACATTGTAGCATCCTGTAGGAATAAGTAAAACAATCTAAATTTATCTACATTTGTATATCAACTATATGTCCCTCAAGAAGAGACATGCAACAACAACACATTCGGTGATGTTGTTGGTTAGCTGACAGATCGCCTCAAAGCAGAACCAGCCCGAACCGGTTCGACCACATTCAGCATTCTCGTCCTAGAAGCGAAACTCGGAGTTTGATTAGTCGGGATGACGTCACAATCAATGGGCATCCGATCAAACTCTGTGGAAGATAAGCCAAACGAACGTGTGCGCAAAACTCAAAAGAGTATATAATGGGCACTTTGCTTTTCATCGGGGTCCGTCCTTTGTATCGAATGTTCTTGCTGAATATATTGGAGTAGGCAAGAACAGTTAGGTTTTGATAGTATAGCAGACCAGCCGAGCCTGGGAGTAATACTAGTCATATAGGAACATAAGATAGCGAAACTAGTAATGTAGGATAAATAGGCAAAACTTATAAAGTCAATTTTAACTTCTATACGTGACAGTAAAAGTCACTTCTATGTTGTAGTATTATTGTACAGTTCAAGTAGGAGAATAAAATTATCACCTTGAAATTTTATCTCAAGGCAAGAGTTTGAGTTCTTAATAATTCACTCTGGAAAATACGGAAGACCACCGTATCTTACCATCATCTTCTAGTAGAATAGTCAGATCAGGCCCGGATACAAACATAAATATCGTTACCTTCATCTACCAACGAGGCGAGCTTGTGTCCATCTCTTTCATCATCGGTAAGACTGGTTGTCGCAGCAACCGCACATACAAGCCTTACCGAGGTCGGAAGAGATTGTAATTAACTAGAACCCGAAGACATCAATAATCTTCACTATGTTTCGATGACAACTCCAAAACCTATTCTGTTTAATTCTTTGCTACAGAGTTTGATCGACGCTCATTGATCGTGACGTCATTCTGACCAATCAAACTCTGTGCTATTCTTCTATGGAGATGATGCCTCGCATAGACAAAGCGGTGGTAGCTGGTTCTGATTTGATGCGATCTGTCAGCTAACTAACAACAATACGGAATGTGTTGTTGTTGCATGCCATTGTATGAGTGACATATGGTTGATACACAAATTTCGATTATGTTATTAATTCCTACAGGACGCTACAATGTCCATGTCCTGTCCAATGCCTATCGTGAATAAGCCTGTAGGATGCTAGTTTTAATAGGCACATGAGCTGTGTGATCTCATTGCCAGCTGGTGTTGTTCTATTCTCGTGTGAGAATCAGAATGCCTATCGTCATCAACTAAGTCCCTTTGCCACGTCCAATTCCAGTGATTCGTCTACATCGATTATTTTCCAAACTATCGATCCAACCGACTGCTGAATATCATAAAAGTGTATGCCGACTGAACAGCAACGACTTTTATCTAAACTATTTCCAGATACACATCAACTCAGAATCGTGGGACTTATACTAATCAATTCGACTATTCCAATTTTGATGATAAAACTTCATCCAACAATCCTGATCGTGCTATATTCGCATATCATCCACATAGCATCAGCACCAGCTGATGTCAACTAGTTACCGTATAATAATAAACTAAATAATAAGATATACAGTCAACCGGTCCATTAGCTCACCTGGTATTTTCAAATATAAATTACACTTAGGACTTACTCGTAAATATAAGATATCCAGCGGGGTCATGACTTCCCACAAGACAATCCGATATCTACAATATGTTAAGATTTATTCCGTTTCATTACATATAGACACATAATTTAACCCTACATAAGCAATCAATTTTACCAATTTTATTTTCAAGAATTCTGGTGTGAATATGGACCTTTAAAGAAATTATTTTTGTAAACATAGCAGCACTTATTTATGCACACTTTAAAACAACATTTTCATTCAGACAATGTGCAAGTCACACCTCGCCCAGCAATTGCCCACGCATGGCATACACAGATTCAGGGAATGGCCACGACATTGTTTGATTAGACGGTGTTTCTTTCAGTAAGACGTACCAAATAGACTACCCCAGTGACTGAAAATTAATCACTGATCTACGAGGGTACAGTAGAAATCCAAATAGACCATTCCCATATTAACGTTTTTTGGGAAAATACCTACCCAGAATGCATTGCGCGTACAACTTCTAGCTGGTAAAGGCGATAGCCGACACGCAAACAGCATTACTTTACTATTGGAATAAGATACAACGCACTTTAAGTAGTTTATATGAAGAACTAATTTCATAATATTATTGAAGTCATATATCATTGGAAAGCTAAGCCAATTTCCTATACATTTTTGTAAAATTTAATACAGTTGATTCTGATTTTAAAAATGCCCCTATAGTTCAATTGATTTAATGAATCTATGTATAATGGTGTATTTTATATATATACACCTGTGCAAAAGTTAAGCACCAGCAAAAACAATAGAACGTAGAAACATGATGGTACAATTAGGCTGCCATACTTTTTGTCCCTGCGTTAGCTGACATAATTCCAAGTACGAAATGCACATGCATGCATGACTTCACGCCGCTTGATGTCCGTGCGTGGCGGGAAACAGCACACGTGGTCAGTTATGTAAAAGTCCAGTTTGAGGTGTAGAACATTACATACAGATTTAGGCGACAAGATTAGGAATTTTGTGTTCATGACCGTGGTTTATTTGTACAGAGAGAATTAGCTCTTGATTGTGAACCGCTATGGCAAGACGAAGGTTAAGTGATCGTGTGAAATGGCAAATCATAGGCATGCATACCACTGGTATGTCATGCAGGGAGATTGGCAGACAGCTGAACATTAACCATACTGTAATCAGTCGTTTGATTGCAAAACATGGGCAAACTAACGAGGTGAACGACAGGCCTAGATCTGGAAGACCGAAGAAGACTACTGCCCGTGATGATCGGGCCCTAGTATGCCTTGTTAGGAGATCTCCATTCACCAACAGCAGAGTGCTCAGCCAGCAATGGGAAACGCGCAATAGAGTGTCAATGTCTACCGTCAAAAGGAGACTGTATGCTGCTGGCATGAAAGCTAGGAGACCTGTCAGACGTCCTCTCCTCACTGCACACCACAAAGAGGAGCGTCTGAGGTGGTGCAACGAAAGAAGACACTGGAACATGAGATCCTGGAGACGGGTACACTGGTCCGATGAAAGTCGGTTCCTGCTTCATGCCACAGATGGTCGAACTCGTGTATGGAGGTCCAGACGCACGGCGTACGACCAACGTAACATCATGGAAGAAGTTCCATTTGGTGGAGGTTCCGTTATGATATGGGGGTGCATCTCATTTGATTGTAAGCTGGATCTGTTGACTGTACCTGGAACACTAAATGGACAAAGATATCAAGATTCCATACTGGATAGAGTTGTGGTCCCTCATTTTGTAAATCATGCACCTGGAACCCACCCTATATTCATGGATGACAACGCCCGACCACATCGTGCTAGAGCTGTGCATGAATACCTCCGCCAGAATGCCATCGAAACCCTACCATGGCCAGCAAGGAGCCCTGACATGAACCCTATTGAGCATATCTGGGACATTCTGGGAAACATGGTGAGAAGGAGGGATCCTCCTGTGCAGAACCTACAGGAATTAACAGACGCACTCCATCTTGAATGGCAACGAATACCACAATGGCGTATCAGTCGGTTGGTGACCAGCATGAGACGTCGTGTCCAGGCCGTCATCCAGGCACAAGGTGGATATACCCGGTATTAATAATGACAGTCTCAAACTCGTGCACAGATGTTAAACTTCGTTTTCAGACACCATTAATGACAATCTAGCCACGTGTGTCAACTGTAGGGCAATAGTTGTCAGTTGTGTCAACGTAACCATATTCAGGCCTCGTTTTCAAGTTCAAACAAAAACATACAGTGTTTCCCCACCATCATAATCAGCATTCCTCTAGTTGCATTATTACCTCTTGCACTAAGATGGATGGGTACATAAATGTTTATGCTATTGCTTTCTTCATAGCACATGAATATATCCTCGCATGTGCGTAAAAATAGGGTGGTGCTTAACTTTTGCACAGGTGTATACAAATAACATAGTGGAAATTTCACAAAAATTTAAGAAGTCATTCATTAATGTTATAGGCAATTGAATGCGCTTCCCAATGGTGTATGACTTAAATAATATAGTATTTTTAGTCTATCATAGGAATGCTGTATTTAAGGCAATAGTAACGCAAGGCGGGTCAGCTGCTTGTTGGCGGCGTTACCAGCCAGCAGTTTTGCTCCGAGCGTTGATTTATCGGAATCCCGGCGTAATTACGTCAATATGGAAATGGTGTATTCATATACACCTATGCGTATTTCCTATTGTATTGTTTTGTATTGACATATGGACAGTGCGCCGTTTACAAACGGACGCGCCGATAACAAATTTGAACATGGGCCATGCGTCGTTTAGAAACGGGCGCGTGGCTAACACATTTACATATGGGTCATGCGCCGTTTACAAACGGGCGCGCCGATAACAAATTGTCATATGGGTCTACGTCTTTTACAAATGGGCGTGCCGACAACAAATTCGCATATGGGCCTGCGCAATTTACACAAGGGCCAAATTGGTTAATGGCGCATTACTTGTACACTCTTAGTTAAAATAACATCTGTCATTGGGTAAAAAGTGAAGTAGCTGATAATCTAGTGGATAATTGTCGGACAAACGTTTGCAAACCAAGAATCATAATACAGTGATCCGTTTCTAGCTATGCCCCGGCTATTTCTAGCTAAGCTCCGCCCACGTTTTGCGCGCGTTGGGATCGATTTATATATATTGAACCTTGAATTATCAGGTAATTGTACAGGTAAGCTCTTGCATATTTTGAATCTAATTTAACTGGATGCTGTTGCTGCCTATGGCAGCAACAGCGTCCAGTAATATTAGTTTCAAGCTATTCAACAGAATGATGATTAAATTTTAAATTCATTAATTACGGAGCTAGTTGCGCCATTCATTATGCATTACGATTGCGGCCTCAGCCTACTCAAGACGTAATTGATCATGGCGCCATATACTTGATTGACAGATCAAATCTCTCCAGTTTCTCGTTAGATGGTCCTGCATCAGAGTACAGTGAGATGGATTTTGGATCGGTGTGTTTTGGTAAGAGATTACGCGTACATATTATAAAATACTGTACGCTCGGAGCGAATAGCGCAAGGGCTAATCGGGCTATAGCCCCGCAGCCCCGAGAAATAAGATACCTCAATCAAATCAACTGCTTTCAGTCAAATTAGTTTTGGAATACTCAACAACATTTTGAGACATACATAGCGCATTTATTATTATTATTATTATTATTATTATTATTATTATTATTATTATTATTATTATTATTATTATTATTATTATTATTATTATGTAGTAGTAGTAGTAGTAGTAGTAGTAGTAGTAGTAGTAGTAGTAGCAGCAGTAGCAGTAGCAGTAGCAGTAGCAGTAGCAGTAGCAGTAGCAGTAGCAGCAGTAGCAGTAGTATTCATCTTCTAGATGGCTATGGAAAAATAGGTTTAGGATCACTTGGTCAAATATCTAGGCTAAGAATGTAGTAGTGATAGTAGTAGTAGCAGCGGCAGCTGCTGCTGCAGTAGTAGTAGTAGTAGTAGTAGTAGTAGTAGTAGTAGTAGTAGTAGTAGTAGTAGTAGTAGTAGTAGTAGTAGTGGTAGTAGTAGTAGTAGTAGTAGTAGTAGTAGTAGTAGTAGTAGTAGTAGTAGTAGTAGTAGTAGTAGTAGTAGTAGTAGTAGTAGTAGTAGTAGTAGTAGTAGTAGTAGTAGTAGTAGTAGTAGACCTAGCCGATAAGGCCCGCACAACTAATTAGCCCTTGGGATCCAAATATGCGGAAACCGGCTCGGTGTACAGGTATCCCGTATTGGAATAAGTATAAGCGAGATAAAGAAAGAAATATCTTAATTGATGGCTACCCATTAGGCGCTAACATTGCTTCCTGTGGTTTATATGTTTAAAAGCCAAGATCGTGCTGATGGCACGATGGAAATCTCGCTAGAGACGGCTTCGTGACCGTGGAACCACGTATAAGTCCGACAACCGCCTCAGTTAGTTGGGATAATCGCATGCCAGTTCCACATAGATTCTGAGTAAGTGGACAAATCGTGTTGAAAACATTCAATCTTATTGGTCTATACGCTAGAATAGATTAACTAGAAAGATTATACTAACTGTTTTATTTGCTCTGATTGCCTGTCTGTCCGGCTGGGTGCCTTCCTCGCTGACTCATTGCCCGCCCACTAGACTATCACTCCGCCTACACGACCGACTTACCTGTCTACTTTACTAGTTTCGTGTCTGTCTTGTTCAACGGCTCGTCAATCTGTTTGTCCGAATCGTCCGTCTCTAACCTTTTCCATCCATCTCCCACTTCTTTGTTCTATCTATCTGTTCAAGAATCTAATCGCATTTCTGTTAGTTTATACTCTACGACATGCTTCGTGCTATGCAAGACCTGGTATCTCTTGCTTTATATACCGTCTATTGCTAACCTTTGAGGAAATTCACCATTCCAATTAATTTCGTGCACTGACTAGTTGACAGACGTGCTATCCGGTCTCGAGTGTACTCGTCTATGCCATTCTTTAATACAACCACTCATTAGCAGCGTGCTCTGTCACATATCGAACGCCTCATTGATGAGCGGGTTCGGTCAACGAGTAATAGTTGGCAATTGTTAACTATTTGCCAGTAGAACTCATTTTCTTCAGTCTAGTTCGACTGGCAAATAATATAGTTATTTACATGTATATTTCGCTAGTCGAACATGCCCCAGGTTAGAAAACTATTTTCATTGAAAAGCTATTTTGACATATAACGACTGTTTGTCCAACTCGTCCCGCCAACCAGTTAAATATGAGCGTGCATATAACGACTTTCAAGCTACATTGGGCAACGGTTTACCTTCAACCAGAGGAGGTTACGTACATAAGCAATTCTTCTGAAAATACACCAAATAGCATTTTACCTTTCTTTGGTCCAGTATTCACCTAATGCAGATTGTTGCTTTATGAAACAGGCTGATGCTGATAGATGACTTTGAGCCCTACCAGGACATATATACTTTCTGATATTTTTTAGAAAACTTTCTACTAGAAATTCCTCTTGACATGGCGGCAAATATGCTAAATAGTGCATTCCAAGGTTCAGGGTTTGAATTCATGATTGTTAAGTTAGGAAAAAGTTGTTGGAAACTCCGAGCAAAACTGATGCTATTCTATCTCGAGCATGTCTCAAAGTAAATAGTAACTTTATTATTATAATGTGCCATCTAACACTATTTTATTTTGTATACACACACACACACACACACACACACACACACACACACACACACACACACACACACACACACACACACACACCTTCCACTGAATTTAGGTTTATTACGTTATCTGCAACATATGAAATAGTAGATTAACAAAATATCAAAAAACTAATGGAATATGTGTATTCCTAAGGACCATACATAGGTATATTCAGAAGCAAGTGTTGATAACATCGCCGATCGTGTGTGTGTGCGTGCGTGCGTGCGTGCGTGCGTGCGTGCGTGCGTGCGTGCGTGCGCGCGTGCGCGTGCGCGTGCGCGCGCATGCTTGTGTGTGCGTTTAATAGAATGCCAAACTTCAGGAAAATGAGAGCCCATGCTAAGACCGTTTATTACGTAATATGCATTCCTCTAAAACTACATGCTACATATGCTATTAAAATTATGGGATACTAGATACATGCATTCTGATCCCTGGATACAGAGATCTGGTACATGATAACAATCATGGCTCTGTAAGTACCCTGCCACGAACAAACTATTTATTACGTTATGTGAATTATGTCATCAGGTCTAGTGCTGTAACTTCTAGTGGCGTACCTTAGTGCGTCTCTCAAACACTTACTTTTCATAAAGCTAGGATTCCATTAACGCGTATGCGCACGCGTATGCGTATCCGTATCCGAAATCTTTTTCGCTCCCATTACAAATAGATAGTATGATTTCATATGTCCGTATGCGTATGCGAATCCTGTCCGTATCCGAATCCGATCGCTACATGTAGTGAATTTATTCGGATACGGACAGCATTCGGATGTGGGATTCCTTAAAAATGACGTTTTCATAAAAATCGGCACTATTATTCTGTACATGTGTTCCAATATATAAGTTAAATTCATAGTAAGCGCGCTGGAATGTGAAACTCACTGAAAGGCTGATAGACTATTTTAGAACATATTCATGCTAGTAGTAGTAGTAGTAGTAGTAGTAGTAGTAGTAGTAGTAGTAGTTGCAGTTGTAGTAGTAGTAGTAGTAGTAGTAGTAGTAGTAGTAGTAGTAGTAGTAGTAGTAGTAGTAGTAGTAGTAGTAGTAGTAGTAGTAGTAGTAGTAGTAGTAGTAGTAGTAGTAGTAGTAGTAGTAACAACAGCAGCAGTGGCGGCGGCGGTGGCGGTGGCAGCGGTTGTGGTGGTAGTAGTAGTAGTAGTAGTAGTAGTAGTAGTAGTAGTAGTAGTAGTAGTAGTAGTAGTAGTAGTAGTAGTAGTAGTGCTAGTAGTAGTAGTAGTAGTAGTAGTAGTAGTAGTAGTAGTAGTAGTAGTAGTAGTAGTAGTAGTAGTAGTAGTAGTAGTAGTAGTAGTCCAATTGATTGAATAAAATCACTACTTTCGGATACGCATACGCATACGTTCAAATAGAATCACTCATTCGGATACGCATACGCATACGGATACGGATACGCATACGCATACGCATACCCGTTAATGGAATCCTAGCTTAATCATGCAGTAGAGATATATCTTGTCAAAACACGGTAAAATTCATATGTATAGCAACGTATTTTCGTAAAAATATATACATGGTTAGTGTAAGAGATATATTAGTATACCGTATTGGACTAAATTATATCAGTCATTTATACAGCTAATTGGGCATGCCTACTACTTATCTATGGGTGACAACCCCCTTCATGCTAATACTACCTAGATTTGATATCTCCATAAAGGATAAAAGCAGCATCTTATGCTAAAGGGGCAGGGATAATGTAATCAATGTGAATAACGCCACCAACATTGCAAGACTGTTTTCTAGTGGATAGGCATTTGTTGCCTATTATATAAACCTATTCTGTTTCCGCATCTTAGAATATTCATGCGCAGATTTAACATTACTTTCCCCATTAGAAATATTTGTATTGTGACTACATAGTAACTGTAATCCATTAAAAGGACTTCTATCTTCTGGTCGTAAACATGGTAAATTTATTTATGTTTTTATCCCAGTTTTTTTTATAACACATATACTTTACATGACACATGACCGACCCACTCCTCCACCCCACTGACATAAACATACACTGATGTGATTACCATGTATGCAATTCGTTATGGCTGTGAACAAAGGTACCAGAGACACGAAGAAATGATAACCTGACCGAATATTCTAACTTATGCAACTAGTTTTAGAAGTAGGGAAATTGTCATTATTTAAGCATATTGAACACGTTCTTACACGAAGGCATATGCAAACAGTACGTCTGCGTACCTATATGTATATGTGTGTTGGCCCACGTTTGGTGTGGATTTATATGATGTGGGCATGATATGGTGGGATGGATACAGGTGGTAAGAATACAGACTGGATGGGAAGGGTGAAGTGCCACGAGCATGCATCTATATTGTATGCCATGTCATAAACTCATAGAAATTATAACAATAATTGCAGGTGATGGAATACATATCAGCACACTTTTCAACTAGCTTATACTTGGTTGTTGACCACATATACACAGATGACGCTGCAACATCTATCATACGCATCTAGAAAAGCAGGAGGCGGGATTGTTCTCAGACTGAAAAATGGAGAGGCAAGGCAAATTTCTCTAGCAAAACGGAAGTACTCGACAACTTCAAAGCAGATGCTGACGTGCTCAAAACCGCAGCCGACATGGTCTATCTTACTTCACACGATAGTCAGTAGAACCGTTATTCAACGAATTCCTTCCCACTGTATCATTCCAGGCAATAAAGGCTTGCCCGAGACAGAGACCCTCTGCCTCTAATGAATGCCACTGCCATATACGAAGAAACGAATACAAGTCACCTTTCCAGAGTATCGATCTATCATCTGACCTCGTATGACGTCATAATCAGCCCAGCGCGTGTATAATGACGTCACAATCATTATGTCACAAAGGGATCCACATAGACCGTCATCAAATCTCAAACAGTCTGACATGTTATATGAATTGTATGTCTTTGTAATGCTTTGCTAGTTAATAAACATGCTGCAACAGCACCCAGTCAAATTAGTTTCAAAATATTCAACACCTTACCTGTGTAGTTGTTATCTGCAGTATACTTTTCTCTGTACGTGCTCTTAATGATGGACCTTTTCGGTTTTAGCTATGCCCTGCCCATCTCTAGCTAAGCTCCAACCACACCTCGCTCGTGTTGAGATCGATCGATCTCTGAACACCATGACTATCAATTTCCCAAAAACTACACAGGTAAGCTGTTGATAAAAGGAAGATGGATAGTATCAACTCACCAGAGAGGACCAGCTGGCCATTTTCAGGCTACAGATTGGACATAGCTATCTCAAAGATCATATATGTTCAACGTATTGCAAATCGACAGGACAGATATGAGCCTGTGTGATGAGGCACAGGTGAGAACAACCCATGCCCTACAAGATGTTGCCCATGGTGCAGGCACTAGGCCTGTTCGGTTAATCGATATTGCATCGATAGTCCCTCAACTGGCCGCCGTTCGGCGATCCGTGTCCCACACCGCCCTCTCAATCCAGAGATTGTCATTTTAATTCCGACACTACTACTACCACACATAATGGGGTCTGAACGCCCATTTAGAAATAAGGTTTGACGTGATGTCATGCTTCTCGGGTAATGGGTAAAGAGTAATCTTCCTCCTGGGGACTACGGCAGAGGCGGCCGTGCCTCCCACAGGGTCTTCAGAGTGCTGAAGGCCAGCTGGTCTATCAGAAAATGGATCAATGACGAAACTAGATTATTATAGGGAGTTTGTGAACTGTCATGAAACAAAAAAACAAACCTAAAAAGATATAAAACTCCCATGCCCCACCTCTTCGGGAGAACCCCCGCATTATCGCTGGCCCTCTCTGGCCAGCCAGCCTCTCTCTCTCTGTGTCTCTCTCTGTTTTTAGGTTGTTCCCTGTTGCTCCTATTTTTCGTACCGTTTCGAACTTGGTACAATCTAGCTGAGGTTTTTTGAGAGATTTGAACAATGGTTTTTTTTATTAGAATTCAGCGCTGTTATCAACTGAGCCAACGGGGAACAGATAATTAGATTACAAATAATGATACTTATTTGTTGTGCAATAATAGCAAACAGATCAATTGGACAGATAACACCCTGGTAACTACAAAATTACAATCTATAATATATGTATACTTACTGACGGTAATCTGTAGGCTTATTCCCTCTGCCGCGTGAAACCGTGAATAATGCATCTGAGATAGTCAATTGGTTATATTATATGTTACACTATCGCAGGTTCAATTATCGCCATTAAACTGATAATACTGTTACAAAGATATATACCTATATATATTCCAGCCGATGTGTGTGTACTGCATTATCTCGAAGTGACGTCAAGATCTAGAGGGACTGATAAGCGCAGCAATACAGCAACGTGAGAACACATAATTTATCAGCTATAATTGCTAATGCATACATGGTCGAGGTAATTAATGCGTTGGTTCAAATCCTCGTTTTGTGTTATTAGCAAACTTTAAAATCACAGGTTCAAATCTCACATTGTGTTATTAGCATTTGTGGATAACGCGACCATTTCTGGTCCGATTTTAAAAAGCTAAAATGTTTTGAAATTCTCGCTTCATTCCAGTCCTGATCGGTACCAAGAACGACGAGAATGAAGTGATTTAAAGAAATCACCAGTACAAGCTCGGTACAATATAAGCATACACTCTCTCACAATACTGACACGTGTTGCCAGGGAAGATCTGATGCGTGCGCATGCGTGCTATGCATTCCTATGGACTTAGCCATTTAACGAAACCTCTCTCATAGGGCTTTATACACGCATACTATCCTATCCAGGGGGTATGCTTGGAATGCACCCGGAGCGGGTGTCCCATATCCGGCCTAGCTGGGATGGCCCGTACCCATCTGGCCGATTGGTGCTACATGATCACGTGATTCCATGTCTACAATTACTCTTTATCCGTTATCCGAGAAGCATGACATCATGTCAAGACCAACTCGCACAGTCACATAAAACCCATGATTGCAGACCACAGACTCTTGACTGGGTCAAAGTCAAGAATAGTAGTTTAGCCCACCTGCTATGTGTTAACACCCAATTAGACACAGCATCGATAATGGTATACCACGTGTGAACGCACAACCATACATTACTTGTAAACACTCAAAACACTCAAGTACGTGTAAACGCTTATCTACAAACAATAGTACACACAATGGGCCTGAGCGCCTTGTGATCACCTCCCACACACATCTGAATGCCCATTTAGAGACAAGCATCCACTATCACATCGACACGATTGACCCCGCACAGGTACTGATCACCAGCGCCACACATAATAGGGTCTGAACGCCCATTTAGAGACAGGCATCCACAGGGATATACACCATGATTACTGTTGCACAGCTTCGTGCTATTGCAAAGCAATTCGGCCTTAGAGGCTACTCTAATGTCAAGAAAGCCGACCTGCTCCAGATGATCAGACAGGCCCGTGATGAGGAGTTGCAGAAGCGACTCTCCCGAGCAATGACGACGGGAAGGTTTCCAATACTTACCAAAGATGATCCTTCGAATCCCCACAAGAAAGCACAGTGGATACGTGAGCTTCGTCAGTTGGATGAGGAGGTGACTGCTAGCTTGCGAGCCAAGACTGTAGCGAGGCAGATGGTGGACCATCCACTGGAGCGCTTACCTCCCCTATGCAGGATCACTAAGCGAGTGATGAGGGGGCCGAGGTCTGATAGAAGTACACCTCCTGCACGAGAGCTTTCCACACAGTTCTATGGCAAGACATTGACAGTAACTGATGTCCACAAGACCTCGCAGGATCAGCTGGACAAGGTAGAGTTCTTCGCCAAGAGTGGGATTCATGTGTGTGAACCAACCGAAGAGGGAACCTGGCACTTGATCAGGCAAGCGGCTCACTACCGTGACACCATGACCATCGGAGTGTGGGACCACCACACCTTCTACATCAAGAACAACTTCCAGCTGGCACATACACCAGTCCGCAGTCACTGTCAGCAGAGGTTTACACAGGCATGCAATCTTCAACGCCACGCTGATCACTGTACAGGCGGCAAAACAACAATCGTGTGTCCTGGCGAGAAGGTTGAGGTGCCACAGTCTGCGTATGCCTTATATCCATCCCAACCATCCAGTTCAGCAGCTACTCGTTGGATCGAGTATGAGTCAAGAAACAGAGGCATACACATGCACCATGTAGAGCGTTGGCATGGTGGCGAGCGTTGGATCGATGGTGCTTCCATAGATGGTTATGATCCGACCACCAACACCGTTTACCAGTTCCATGGCTATTATTGGCACGGGTGCCCACAACACCAGCGAGGTGAGGATGCCGAACAAAGATACATAAAGACAGACCTGTGACAGGAGAAGTTGAGAGCATCTTGATGCACGCTTGTGGTACAGTGGGAGTGCTGTATAAAACGCTGTCCAAGTGTCCCTAAACGAGTTCGGACTGTCCCATACCCACACTTCATAGTTTATATCTTCGAAGCACTCCTAGATGGTATCAAGACCCCTCCTACGGAGACTCTCACGATCGAGAGTACTCACATACCTATCTCTGTGTCAGTTGGCTGCTCCTTAGATGGCGCCCTGAGTGAGCCCACTCACCTCTGCAATCCTGACCCCAAAGAACTGATGAGAGAGTTCATGCTGGTGATCCAACGGCGAGCATATCTAATCCGGACAAGGGTTAGGGCACAGTACATACCGACAGACCTGGACAAGCTCCCAAAGCAACAGCAGTGACTAATCAACGAGTGGTGTGACCAAGTGCCTGTACTGGGGTTAAACTCTGGGCGGTATGACCTGAACCTCATCAAGAAGTACTTTGTCGATGAGCTGACTGACAGTATAGGTACAGTGAAAGTCGCCAAGAAGGCTAGTCAGACCATGTTCCTCATAACACCTGAGCTACGGTTTCTGGATGTGCTGAATTACCTCGGCCCAGGAGTGTCGTACACGGTATGGGTCAAAGCTTACGGGTGTACACAGCAGAAGAGCTGGTTCCCATATGAATGGTTTGACACACATTAGAGGCTCAACTATCCAGGGCTTCCTGACTACTCAGCATGGACATCTAAGCTCAAGGGTGGCTACGTCTTGACGCGATCGGAGTGGGACCAGTGTAACCAGACATTCAGCGAGCATGGAATACGGACATTCGCCGACTGGCTGCGATACTACAACAACCTGGACATCAGCCCATTCATTGAAGCCCTAGAGCAGATGCAGGAGTTCTACACAGAACGAGAAATAAACATCCTCAAAGACGTGGTGTCTCTCCCAGGTGTGTCACTGCAGTACCTCCTATGTGGAACCGCTCAGCACATGCCGGATGTTAGCCTCTATTCACTGGGCAAGGAGGCCTAGGAGATGCTGAAAGTTGCTGTTGTTGGAGGTCCCAGCATCATATTCACAGGATACCACGAGGGTGGTATGACTCGAATCCGCCAGAGTGAGCATGTCTTCCAACGTCTACTTGGCTACGATGCAAAGGCACTGTACCTGTCAACGATGGCCAAAGAGATACCATGTGGTAAGGAGAAAGTGCGCCATTGTTCCGGTGCTAGTGGTGTAGCTAGCTTTAAGGAGGCTCTCCTAGCAGACAGCTAGTTTGGATTTGCTGAGGTGGATATAGGGGTCCCCAAGGCTCTGTAGGCAAAGTTCGAGGAAATGTCTCCTCTCTTCTATAACCGTGAGATCCCTGTGGAGGCAATCTCTTCTGAGATGCTGGCATGTCTAGGGCGAACAGGGAGGAAGCATCCCACCACCCAGAAGCTGGTCGGTTCCCTCTCTGGCAAGAAGCGGCTGTTGTATGCCCTGACACTCAAGTGGTATATAAGCCATGGCATGGAGGTCACTGCTGTATACCGCACCGTAGACTATGAGGCCAAGCGAATGTTACGGAGGCCCGCCACTCAGGAATGTAGATAAGAGCAAAGTGCTCTTGGCAGATCTCTTCAAACTCCTTGGCAACAGTGCCTACGGGAAGCTCATCGAGGCCCTAGAACGTCATAGCAACAACACCTTCACGAAGGGTGAACGCGTGGTAGACAAGGCCCTGCATAGTGCATGGTTCGAAGAACTCGAGGAGATCGGTGAGTCATACGAGCTCCAGAGTCGTAAGCCGAGAATCACAATTCGAAGGCCCTTCCAGGTGGGGATAGCCATTTATGAGCTCGCGAAGCTGTGAATGCTGGAGTTCTACAATGACTTCCTCGATCGCTACGTAGCTCGTGACAGCTTTGAGTACCTGTAGATGGACACTTACTCTGTGTATATCGCTATAGCAGGCTCGAACCTCGACGATGCCATTCGCCCTGAGATGTGAGCAGAGCACCAGGCTCATAAGCGGGACTGGCTAGCTTGGGAGAAATGGTCTGGACAGACTCCGGGACTGTTCAATCTCGAGTTCGAAGGCTCTCGGGGTATCACTCTCTACTCCAAATGCTACTACGTGGAGAGCGCAGCTGCAAGTAAGTGCTCGGCTAAGGGAATGTCAAAGCGGCAGCATGAGGTGTCTTGGCAGAGGTTTTCAGTGCCCTACATGGCCGGGTGGACAGAGCTAAAAACCGAGGCCTACACATGCGCAACCAGGGTATGGTGACGTATGAGCTGGAAAAACTTGGACTCTCCACTTGCTATGATAAGCGCCATGTTCTGCCAGATGATGTCCATACCGAGTCCATCGGTAATCATGTTAGCACCCTAGGTGCTGGTAGCTGTGTGTTTGCAGGGACTAGCTGAAGTTCTTCTATGACAAATGGTCGCCTAGGCACTCCGTGCTGGCATGCCAGGTAGTACAGTGTAGGCCGCCCCTCTGCCTCCACATACCTGTTAAGCCTGTGAACATCTATCGACCAGTTAGTATCTGTTGCACGCCGTCGATCACCTTCCAGCTCACCAGGCTCGTACAGGTACCGAACCAGAGCATCAGGTGGTAGGCACTCCTCTCCCTTGTTTGCACCTCTAGAGCTGTGACTGGCAACAGAAGAGTGTCTGATAGCCTCTACTGGCTTCTCTTGGCTCTCTCCACAACAGCAGGCAGCCCTCTCACCCATACTCTAGAATGTTCACTCGGCGTGTCCATTTCCTGGGTGTATTGGTGTGGGAACAGTCTCTCTGCCAGTGTCCGATTCCATCACTCAACGATAGCCTGGGCATGGTAATGCCCTACTTCGCCTTGCCTAACTGCCACACCATGTTTCCGCATGGGCGCTGCAGTCTTACTTCTGAACTCCTTACCCTCATCCACCTGCAACAATTCCGGCCACTGGAGGGGATTTTCCAAAGCCTTGTAGACGCCCTCGAATGCCTGCACCACCTGCACCACCACTTGTCTGTGGGCGATACTGCCGCCTTGTACCTGCTTGCGACATCGACGATGGTGGGGGCATACTTGTAGGTCTTACGACCAACTAAGTCATGTGGAAGGAATAGAACATCTGCCTGGTGAACTCTGTTCAGGACAGTTTCCTCGAAATGGGCATGCCTGATGAGCCGTGGATGAGGTCTGTTTATCTGCCACATCGCCTGGCGGCGGAGCCACTGGCTAACTGTCTCCAATGTGAAGTTGTGGCCCTTGCGACGTGCAGCCTCGAGTAGTTGAGGGGGCTCACAGTAATATCCACCAGGCTGATAGTAGAGTTCCTCAAGAAAGACGGTTGATAAACTCCCGGATTTCATCACTGACATCCACTCCCGTCCTGTCATGCACGGCCTGGATGAACTCTAAACAGACGAACAGACGACCATCATTCATTCAACCATCACTGAAGACCTCCTCAAATACCTCCGTACACTGGCATCTAATCTCTGCTGGATCCTTACTGAACAGTAGTTTATCGACCAACACTCGGAAGTTAAGGGACTTCACCAGGTCGTACAGAGATGCCATCCTTATATAGTACGGCTTAAATGTTCAGTGGCCCAGATGGCTGCGAGCGCTATGGCAACGTATGGTAGCCAAGGGCCTGCGACTCCGAAGAACGTACATACTCCTGAGGCGATGGCTGGTATGGCTTCAGAAATCTTCTCCACACCATGGAGAGCATTGGTGGCGATCTTGTGGACCGTCTCGCCAGCCTTCATTGTGAACAGAGTGATCAGAGCCGAACTGCTGCCAGCGGACCGATAGAACCTTTTACGTAAGTGCGATAGATTCCTTTCGCTCTGTGTACTAGCTTGCAGGATTCAGGCTCTACACCATCATGGTCCCCACCGACTTCTTAGTCCGTATCATAATCCTCCTCATCATAGTCCTCCTCATAGTCCTCATCATCTATATCCTCGACTGGATCAGTCTCTGGTTCATACATCGCTCTGGGGATCCGTCGCTGGGGCAGCGATATAGTAGCTTTAAACTGTAGTCTATAGCATGGCATCCGCAATTTTGAATGCGGGCGTGTTTGCCTTAGCGAACTGGGCACTCAGCTTCGCCGACAAGAAGGCGGCAGAGGTCGAGTGTGAGCGTCATAACCAGGTGATGGAGAAGCTGTCTAACGAAAAGTTTGAGTACAGCAAAGCACTCGAGCATATGCGCCAACGGGAGGCACGCCGACGACAACTCAGAGCTCAGGCCAACCAGAGCATCAAAGAGGCAGATGAGAGTCTCGATGAGTACTACGGGCTGTAAAGATATCTGAGCCAACGCTCGACTATGAAGCATCGACAGGTCAGAAGACAGCAGAGCTTATAGTAGTGGTGGCAGCTGCAGATGTGACGACAGGAGTTGTGCTCTATGCACGCTCAAGCTGAATACCTGATGTGTTCGACACGCATACCTTAGCATAGCCAAAGTAAAGTACCGTCACATCCAATGAGTGAGTCCCAGCTATGAGGTTTCCGATGTTGAAGCTGAGCCGGTTGCCCTGATTAGGTGGGATGTCCCTGCCCCCGAGGTGGTGACGGCCCTCGAGTGCCGACTCGAGGTCGTCGCTTCCACTGGTTAGTCGCAGAAGTGCATATGACTTAGTTTTCTGTCTGTAGAGTTGGCAATCAGCCAGCTCGCGTACCTCACCAAGAACATTGGTCCCAGCAACCACAAGCTTGAAGTCGCCTAGCTTATCCACTTGCTGGATGGCTCCTCCATTCTGAAACAGGACCGCAACAGCGACACAGTCCGATGCACCATGATGCAATGTCAGCTCTACTCGTTGGTTAGCTGTGGCTTGGACCTGATGGTGTTCTTGCTCTACATGCATGATCCGCTGTTTGGAACCTGTTTGCTTCAGTTCCTGGTCATTCTCGTCATGCCAGATATGAAGTCTTGGAGCATTCATTGTCACATCTGCGAGCTGCTCAGTGTACACCCGGAGGAACAGCCTATCTTGTATGGCAGCTGGATTCACGTGTGTGTTCTCGAGGAGGGTTAAGAGTGGAACTGCCACGGGCTTCTCGACACCTGCCCGTAGTTCGAATTCCGTGAACCCCTTATTGCACCCCACAGCGTAGTACCCTTTTCCCTTTGCATAGAATGTTGGTCCATGAGCCAGCGGGCCTATGACTCGGTACTCATCGTTCACATAGGTGGTGTCCACGGTGCTGTTGCTCTGCACGATCTCCCACCTGTTCAGTACATGTGGGAGCTCTACCGTCTGTTCTATTGTGCTCTGAAGCGTGAACTCGAGTGTCATGCTTTTGATCTCGTGGATCTGTTCCGAGATTGCAAAGTCAATGTACTTCCCAGCAGCGGACAACGGATGACCATCAGGCAGTCCTTCCGAGGATCAGTGCGGTGCGATGTCGCAGGTTCAATGGCCCCATCTGGATGTTGCACATACTGCAGCATGTTTAAGGTCTGGGTATATAGAGGTTTTAAATGGCTGCCATGTTTGGTAAAGTTCTCCAGCAAATTGTCTATAGGCAGCAGGACAGGTCGGCATGACAGTCACAGCCACGGCGTGCACTGTCCCACTGTCACAGGGTCTGAGGACTGCTTTGTGACATCAACATTACCCACGAGCGAGCCACGGTCACACCTCCGTCTGATGCGGAGATACTGGCCGCAATAGAGGAAGGACCACCAGCTCGTAGTACAAAAGAACTCCTGACTTGGATACTCTACCGGAAGTTTGACAGCACCCATGGCAGGGCACTCAAATTCCCTGTTGCCCCAATCAACAGTCCTGTTATTCTAGCTCTCCAAAAGGGCGGGGGTCGAACCCAAAGATCTACTAACGGTCGCGAAGTAGGCTGCCGTATTTAGCCTCCATAGCCAGGATGAGCGAGAGATGCTGGATAGCCTCCAGTCTGGAGCAAATAACTACTTCAGGGAGGAGGTCAGTGCCGCTGTAGCAGAGTGCCACGACACCGGTCATGCAGAAGGTACTCAGGAGGGTGTCACTGTTGGCCGCAAGGAGGCTGTTGAGCACATCTTCAATGAAAGCGGGCGCAGGAGAGTGGCCAGTTATCTGCCAGCATTTACGAAATTCCCAGATGACTACCAGGACTACCTCATCAAATCCACTCGCAAATCAGATGCTAGGCTCGCATGGCTAAAGTGGGTCTTCCATGAGAAGGTCCAGAAGAAGAGAGTCCCAGACAAGGACCCTCAGTGGGTAGAGTTTCGGCGACAGTACGACACTGACGAAGTAGCTTCTGATGAAGTTCCTAAAGCTTCTGACGAAGGTCCTCAAGGATCTGACGAAGTAGCGGAGACCACGGACACAGTTCCTCAGCCTTCTGATGAATGAAAAACAAGTTGCGGCAGGCTGTCAGCGATGACACCATAGAGCAGGCTAGTTTCCTGGCTGGATTCAGCATGTAGGTGAAGGTCTGCGACCTTTCCAGAGATGGCTTGAAGTGTGACGGCTCACCTTTCTCCTTGTTGCTGAAGATGAAGCGGTACAGATCAGCTGCCCTCTGTACACCTGCGATAAAGTCCCCTTTGGTCTCCTTGAGAGTTAGGCTGTCATATATGGTTTCGAGCAGGGCACGCCCACACTTGGAACTGAAGTATAGCAACCGGGCATTGTGGCGTATGTCCGGTGAGATCTCGCGGGTGTACTTCTGAAAGAGGATGAAGGCAGTTATCTTTGTGTGCCGGATGCGCCTGGTGATGTTGCTGAGGTAGGTGACTGTCTTCTGGTCCATTGCAGGGTCATCGATAACTAGAACAAGTGGTTCTATCAGTCGGGCTGCCAGCAGCTTCTCCATCAGTGCTTGCAGGTTCTGCGTCTTGGTGATTGGGCCATTGTACCATTGATCATTACTGTCAACCGCCTCAGCGGCGGAGTCAGACAGCAGAAGGATGTATTGAGAGTGTAGATGTTCGGCCAGGAGAGCCCGCAGCAAGATGTCTTTCCCGTGTCCTGACAGGGCAATGATCAGCACCACCTGGCCAGCATCGGCCAGCCTACTGTCGAATGGTACAGACATGCGTGCGGAGGATGGTTCGCAGTTGGTCGGCGGTAGCCTCGTCTATATCTGGAAGACTAAACTGCAGTACTTCCTGCACCAGCTCTTTTGCCTGCAGAGCGGGGAATCCTGCACCTCCGGCAGATACGAAGGATGCGATGGAGGCATCAAGCATGAAATCCCAGCAGCAGCTGAGAAGATAGCGTAGAGGGCCTGTGTCAGCACCCACAGTGTCTAGTACATCCAGTATCTGTATGATACATACACAGGAAGCCATGACTATCCTGTAGTCTTAAACGGCAAACCAAAGAACACCGACTTCTTCACCTCTGGTAGCTGGAGGCTGGCGGTAGCACCTTTTTTGCCATCGACAGTGATATTGCTCAGGCCGAGGGTGCCTATCTTGAGATTCTCTCCATCCTGTCGGAATGAGCGCCGTGATTTCAGTAGATCCTTAACCAGGTCCTGTAAAAAGACTCAGCCATAACCTTGATGGCCCCAGCCTCATCGACTCCGAGCCACCCCACTCACCACTGTAGCGAGGACAGCCACAGTGGTGGCAGGAAGAATCTCATTTCCACCTGTCATCTTCACCACAGCCACATTCACAGCCACGTTACTGGCGACATGGACTGCCAGAGGTTTTGCTTTGGTCAGTAACTTCTGTGTCTTGGTTCGCGCAGGTTCTCCACCTTCTGAAGACTCGCCTGGCTCTCGGGCAGTTGCTTCACGATCTGTACCGTTGATGTCATTGTTTAAGCACTGAGTATACAACATGGTTAAACGTCTGTGTCTCCTGTCGAGAGAGCTAATGAGATCTTCCCAATCTGCATCTGCCAGGTGACCGGGTTGGTACTCAGGAATATTCATCTCTCTATTGAGACATCTTAAACATGTCCGGGCTCAAGCTTTGCGAGAAGTACTAGAGGTCTTCCGGAGGGAGTTGAAGGACTACAAGAAGAAGACACCAGATGAGCTCGCTCAGCTCTCCGGTGCTGAGCTGACAGAGGAGCTGACAGCTGTGAAGCTCTATCTAGGATTTGGTAAGGGACAGATCTGATTCCTCGAATACCTTATCATGGGCGGGAGTATCGTCGAGCAGCTCCTGCGAGCTAAAGGTTTCTACAAGGATCGGGAGTATCTGTCAGATGTGTTCCAGCAGTTGCAGACCGCCATGTCCTCACCGGACTCAGAGCTGAACAAGGCTCTGCGATACTACAAGCTGGAAAAAGGATGTGCTGCCGAACCCTCCAGCCCTTGGATGTGCATGTTGGCAGCGGGTATAGGGGCTGTAGGGCATGCCAAGCTGGTTCAGTGTCTCAACGTGGGCCCCACTGCTACTGTGGAGAGTCAGAATAGTCTTATAGCTGATTTGCTAGCAGCGGAGTAGGCTGATCCCGAGCACCACACGTAGAGCTACCACAGGAAACGGTGTCGTGTCGACTGGCTGCAGTGTTGGGGTACCTGGAGCTGCCGTGTCGACTGGCTGCAGTGTCAGGGTCGGAACGACTGTATGGCCCATACTACGCCTAGGTGCGTTGATGTCGGTGTTGAAGCCGAAGTGGACACTGAGGGAACTCCGCTCGACTATCATGTTGTTATAGCCCCTGACTTTGAGGTCCTCAATGTTCACGATCATGCGGCTCGGAATCAACCGTAGGTGTGGCGAAATAGCAAAGTCAAGTTGGTGACGGGCCTTCTGCAACCCCTGCTGGAACTTCGCAATAAGACTACTGGGGTCTGCCACGATGATCATATCTTCAACGATACTGATGAACATGGCCTGGACCTAGGTTCGATAGGGGAATCCTGAGTAGTTACGTCTCGGGGCACCGTACATAACCCCTAGACCGCTGTTTTGTCACCACCATGCCACCGATAGTCTGGGTGAGCATTGAACTCGCTCTGTAGTTTGCTGGCCGCTGAGACGCTATGACTGTTGAGCTGTGGGTCGAAGGCGTTTGTATCAGGGAGGCTTGCACCCAGCTCATGGAGGATTCGTCGCACCGTAAAGTACATGTGGAATCTGAGACAGCTGGCGATGAGCACAGCTTCCGGAGTACCAGAATAGGAGTGAAGTGTGGTGGAACTTACTCCATATCCTGCCGTGGCACACCACACGGCAAAGTTCAGCTGCTGACTCCAGTATGAGAGGCTTGGAGCAGCCATCCAAGTATAAGCTTGCTTCGCATCCTTGATGATGATGGGTTGCTTGGTCAGCGGTCGTGGGCTGATGGAGAAGCTGGTTCGGGACCATCCATCCGCTGTGATGGAGAACGGTGGTAGCTCTGGTATATCATCCAGTGGACCTCTCAG
>CM067359.1:70574356-70609791 GCA_034401795.1 Chaetoderma sp. LZ-2023a | reverse complement strand
TCTATAACACTATTATTTCTTGTTGTTACTTTGCTTATCTTTGCGTCAGTACCTAATCTGCCGTTACGTATATAAAGGGTATCATATTTACATAGGTCACAGTAAATCTAATTTGTATGCACAGTACACGCGCATTACACCATGCTGACAGCACCCCTCCCTTCTCTACACACAAACCCCCCACACACCCAGCCCACCTATAATTCCAAACCATTACGAACGATTTTCTTTCTATGTTACCTATTGAATGAAAGTAATTACAAGTGCCGTGTGCGAGAGTGTATGTATGTACAAATTGGAAGAAATATACATACGTACAATCTAATCTGAAAAGCTTTGACCAGAGGATCCTTTCAGCCAAGTTTGATTTAAATCGCATGAACGGCTAATATGGAGTAGGCCATTAACAGAATTCGTGAACCTTAAATGATCCAAGAAAAAATTGACCAATTGAAATTATGTATAGATTTTCGAAGCCTTAGAGTACTTTCAGTCAAGTCTGCATTGAATTGCCCAGCTGGTAAGGAAGAAATGCGTTTTTTGACAATTTCTTCGAAATATTACATAAATTCGTAAGCTGTCACCTAGAAAAAAATTATAAATCAAATTTCTGAACACAAGTTTTAGAGGCCACCATAATATGGGCATCTGGCATAAGCAATTTAGTTGAATTCTGTCATCGTTGACGTTCCTTCTCTACCTCTACCCGGCGGCAGAGCACAATGTAAACATCGCCACAATCATAATGCACAACCGCATGCATAACTCACATAGCTTACCAAATTTGTTTAAACTTCATCAGCTTTGCCATTGCTCCCCCCCCCCCCCCCCCGGTGGCAAAGTTTGATATAACCATTATCTGCAATCATATCAGTGACTAACATACAAAATCTGCTTGTATTCCGCCAAGTTTCATTTTCTGCATATAAAGCCAAAAGGTGATATAGGCCTGTTTTATTTTTAATACCAACATGCTTTTACCTCTTAGTAGTGGACAGAATGGACCTTTCCATTTTTAGCTATGCCCCGCCCATCATTAGCTAAGCTCCACCCACACCTCGCCGTGTTGGAATTGATCGATCCACAAATGCCCTAGCTATCAATTTCCTGAAAACTACACAGGGAAGCTGTTGAATATGTTGTACCTAATTTGACAGGGTGCTGTTGCTACCTATGGCAGCAACAGTGCCCAGTCAAATTAGTTTCAAAATATTTAACAGAATATTTATTAAATAGTAAAAGCAAACAATTTGTACAACAACGCATAGACCGTCTTCAAATATGCGTTCGTGACGTACTTATCGACGTCATTCATTATGATGCCATTGTACACATCACGCAGTTCATTATGACGTCATATGATGTGGGGTACTCCGGAAAGGTGAATTGATTTCAAGCGTAGCCATTTTAATGGGCTAATGTAGTGATTGAAATTTAGAGACCATTACCAATGTATGAGATTTCTATAGACGGAATATGCTTATTTGAAACTTACAAACTAAGAATTAACAATACATTATATTAACCATTTAATCCTCAAAATCATAGTGCATACGGTTCAAGTAATCTGTTAATATTTTGAAACTAAATTGATTGGAAGCCGTTGTTAGTCAGCAACCTCTCCCAGTGAAATTAGGCGGAAAATGTCATATCCCTTGCATCATAAATAATGTATGTTTTGTAGTATGTGAGAGTTAATATGTTAATACACCATACCAACAACACTCCAGCAGCATTTAACCCTTTTAATTCTTAAAATTTCAGTCTTTCAATTTCAATACCGTTATATAGGAAAACGGTTAAATCCGTTTTGAAATATTCCGCAAATTATTCCATGCATTTTAAAGAATTTATTGTGTCCGGTGTGTGTATGTTGAATGGTTAAGTTCCTAACCTGACAAAGCAACGAAGAAAATATAGATGGACATCGTGACGATAGCTATGTAATTATGGTCTAACCCACTGATATAGTATCAATCTTGTTAGTAACAACTCAAACACAGACTTCTAGACTAGCTGTTAATATATGTGTCCAAACTAGAAAACTTGTATTGGTAATGCACAATTATCAGAGGTGCTTTAGTATATGATACGTCCTGTTCTCATACCTGATGTTATCAATCTCCCGGTTCTTTGATTGCACACTGCTCTATGCCTCATGGCCCGTACCTACGTTTCATATTACCTTTCCATGGAAACATGTGCTGATAGGGATATTAATGGCTCGTTACTGCAATAACCATATAGGTTCACCACACCCCTCTTTCTAGCAGTAACAATCTACAACTTAACTGTATAACCCTCCAGTTTGTTCATGAAAATTTCAGTTTTCTTACAGATAATGCCCTTTTACAGACCAAAAGAAGACTCATTAAAAAATTGTACCTCTAGAATAACTGGGTTCGTTATTGAGACAGTCATTCCAGTGGTAAGTTTTCAAAAATGGCTTTCTCTTGGTCTGCAAATGGAAATTCCCCAAAACTAGCGCAGAAGCCGTTTTCGGCTGATATGATTGTTAAAGGGTTAAAGATTCGAATAATCTGATCAGCATAATCATGGTAATTCGCTCCAGCCATTTTGACACTATTGTTGGTTTATACTGACATTGAAGTTTGTTACAATTTCCCCACCAACTCTAAGAACACGTATTTGCTCTCACCTCATTATCACGGAACGATTCCAGATAGAGAAATAATCGCAGGACTACATTAGGATATCAGGCATGCTATTTACATCAGGTTGTCTGCATTCATTACTCCGATCATACGCTTGACAAACCTCATTTCACAGCATCTTTACAGGGTTACTTTTCTTCTTTCTATGCTCTTTTTTCAAATTTTGACCCCCTCTTTCTTTCTTCTCGCCATTCACATCCATTAATCCCTTTGGTGACATCGGCTTCATCAACAGGAAACGCCGACTTCAGTATTTCCTGCCTTTGCTGTGCCTGAACGAGATTCTCCTGTACTAGATCTGCCATTGATTCCATTTTCTTTGACACAATGAATAGTTCTGGAACTTTCATGATTTTGATCACATTGATTAGATATATGCCAAAAAGTAAAATAAAAAATATTATTTAATTCACACACGACCTATAATTACCCAAACTTAAATAGATTGGCTGAATCACATGCACATAAGTACAGTTGCTGCTTCAGTCGACGACCTCACACTCACATGTAGCAAACAGCACATTTTTAATTTTTAAAGAAAGTCCATCGGGCTGTCCTGTGTTTTTACTTTCGACTACTGATCACACGTTCTAGACAGGAATCTGGAATAAGGTAAGACTATCCAGCTACATTTAAAGCAGTCTGCCTCCTTTCAGGCTGAAGTGTGGATGGGGAATAAAGTAAATTTATATAAATTGCTGGCCTACCTATAGCCAGATCTTCGCCTAGTGATTCGCATATACAGAATGCCATTCCAGGGCATCTCTTGTTGGGGTAACATCTCAGGTCCACTCCTCTCAAAGAGGTAGAGCCGAGCAAGATCGGTGTATGGCTGCGCGGTGTTCCATATAGGCGACACACAGGGTGCTCAATAGGTGAGACTTCTCTATCACGACTAATTCCCTGCACAAGGAGTGCTTGCTTCTGAAAGGCTTTCCGGCATAGCTAAATGACGAGGTTGTATCACAGCCGGTTAGCGACAGTAGGCAGCAACAGCACCCGGTCAAATTAGTTTCAAAATATTTAACAGCTTACCTGTATAGTTTTCTGGAAATTGATAGTCATGGAGTTCAGGGATCGATCGATCCCTCCACGAGCGAGGTGTTGGTGGAGCTTAGCTAGAGATGGGTGGAGCGTAGCTAAAACTGAAAAGGTTCATAGTCTTTTGTATCCAACACTTACTGCCTCACATAAATTGAGTATCAAACTGATCAATGTGCCTCTTCAAGTTTCAACTCTGATATCATCTCTCCATGTTGACCTAAAATCTGTAAATGTTAGAATCCGCATCCTGTTACCCGTTCGTAATCTTATGGTACCTCTGAGGAATATAATCCATTCATACCTATACCCCGCCAATTTCTAGCTAAGTTCCGCCCACGCTTTTGCGTGTGTTGAGGTCAATGCATATCCTTTGAATACTGAATTCTCAGAATCCGATTTCAAGGTAATTATACAGGTAAGCTGTTGAATATTTTAAAACTAATTAGACTGGGTGCTGCTGCTGGCTTATTAAATTGTAGTATTAAATAGTGACGTCAATCTACATGTCACGTAATTTATTATGACGTCAAATACTTGAGTGACAGGTCGGAACCATCCATTTTTGCTGTGTTCAAAGTACCGTATGACAATTTGCATGAACACATCAGAAGAATCACTAAGTATGTGGCACGCCTGGCGCTTTCCAATAGCTTTGACGATTGCGTGCCAATCAATCAGTACACGTGAGTTTATGATGGATTCCGCAACTTCTGTCAAGCCTAGCCACCAAGATCATGATGCGCTCTGATTTTCACGTCGAGTTCATCTCGTCTCGCCACGCGGCGAGAGGCCGTGTAATTTGGGAATGTTCATACTTCCGTATATTCACCATTCCAACTGTTCGACCCATACCCACAGTATTGCGAAACCGCTGCAGTAGCTTCCGGTCAGATTTGCTCACTTTATGGACACTTTATTTTGTAGACACGGTTGCTTCGTACAGATCGCCAATGGAACTTTCCACTGTATCTACCCATCATATGACGTCATAACCAATTACGTGACGTGTAGAACGACAACGCAATCAATAACGTCATTATAACGGCATGAGTGACGTAGATAAGTACGCCACGAAAGCATGATTGATGACGGACTATGGGTTGTTGTACAAATTGTGTCTTTACTATTTAGTAACTATCCTGTTGACTATTTTGAAACTAATTTGTCTGGGCCCAATCAAATTAGTTACAAAATATTCAACAACTTACCGTATAGTTTTCAGGAAATTAATAGTCTGGGAATTCTGGGATCGATCAACCCCAACACGGCGATGTGTGGATCGAGCTTAGCTAGAGGTGGGCGGAACATAGCAAAAACTAGAAGGTTTTTTTTTTGCTGACTGATGCTTCACCAGATTCTTATCAAATCATACCATTTTCTCTACAAGTCGTTGCTTCATATTGGTGATAATGTGCTTCTCACATAGATCGTCATCTATTAGATCAGCGACCAAATCACGTGGTCGAATATGTTGGTTGTACATGAAACTAGAGATGTTTCGTTTCATGCAATATCAATGTTGTTTCCATAGTCCACTCACCCCCTCCTTCCCCCACCCAACCCCTCCCTTGACAGTGAGTATACATCAGATCGTGCTAGCAGTTTGGAACCTTCTTCCCTTCACCACTCGTGTACACCCGACGAAAGACTGTCAGGTTGAATGAAACTGCTCTCCTCGTTGAGGTAGTACAGGGTGAAAAGATACCGTGTGATCTGTGAGAGACGAGATCGTCATTACAGTATGGCACATAAATAAGTAAGTTAGGATGTTTCTAAAACAAAAACTCGGGGAGACGATTAACCGAGGTGTTAGCGTGTGTGACTGGTAACCAGTCGCGGTGGTGGGTGGGGTGGGGTGAGGTGGTGTGTGCGCGCGTGCGTGCGTGCGTGCGTGTGTGCGTGCGTGCGTGCGTGCGTGCGTGTGCAATGTCTTCCAATCCAATTATGTTCAAAATATTCAACAGTAATCATTTTTAAAGATATAAAGTAATTCATGAGCTGTACTGCTCGCATCTAGCACGCTTTATTCATTCAGCACGGCGCCTGGCTGGAGGGTTCTTGTTAAATAGTCATATCGTTTGCATTGCAACGCAGTTCTTATCAATGAACTCAAGGAGCGTTATATCTAAAAGATAGACGGGTCCTCATTTGGGCATTGCGTATATGATTTTAGACGGTGAGCCGTGGCGGCATAGCGGAAACGCGTCACGGGGACGCATACTTAATACATAATGCAACTTCAGCGGGATCGATAAAGTGTTCACATAGTTTCAAATTAACACCTCTTGTATCAACGAAGCCTCAAAGTCCTCAAAAGATGACTTTTATCAATTACGCGTTTACTTTGTCAAGAGTTTTCAAGCGAATTGACATTTTTGCTCAGTGAATGAAGATTTGCCGGCCAAAAGAAGACTAGGGTTTTTCGTAAGTTTATAACTGGAATTTAGGAAAATCGTTTTGTAAAAGATGATTTTTAACCGGTATGACGATTAAAGGGTTAATGGTTAAGAAAATCTAAATCTTTGTTTAGTCCGTATCCATTTGCAGGCAAAGAAAATACTATTTTTGAACATTTATCACTGGAATGACTGGCTCGGTAACCGAGCCAGTCATTTAAGTGATAAATTTTCAAAAATAGTCTTCTCTTAGCCTACAAATATGCAGTTCTCAAGACAACTGCAGGGTAAGGATTGGCCGGTTTTACCATTGTAAACCACAAATTGACGCAAGAGAGGTTAAGGAACTATGCGTCATGGAAAATGTACTTGGTGATACACTATGCCAGACATCTCTATATCAGCCACATAAATTGATAGAGTAGCCTACTATTTAACTTACATCCTGCTTATGCCTCTATGGCTGTGACTGTATCCAAGTGGTGCACTGATACCGCTGACTATAGCCAACTTTACTCTACAGTTCTACACATGATGTTCAGACTAGCTGGTCACGTCACCGTGCGTTCAACTTGTTGGGCTAACGGCTATGGTTGATTTATGCCATCCAGTTGAACGCATTCAGACAACCGAAAAGGTTCCTTATATTGTTGTAAATATCCATTTCATATATGTTTTTAGATAATATAAATAAATATTTATATAAAGTAATCTTAATATTAATTATAATTTTTGTTTAATTCTTTTAATGTTATTTTATGCATTGCCATTGTGTAATTTTTAAGTGTTTGTTTTATTGTGCTGTATGCGTACACCATAATGCTTGTTATTTTATCGCAATAAATTGATTGATAGATTGATTGATTGATTGATTGATTGACTATATAATCTACAATGTGTTCCTGTTAATGACATGCGCTGTGTGCAGTAAATGATAGTAATTATATTCTTTCGGCTGTGATTTAATAGATACGCTCTCTACATAAAAAAGTCCAAAAATAATCATTGTGACCTTGTATTGAAATTTGTGCCCATATAAATGACCTTCAAATTCAGAATGAAAAATGTCATCCACCCGTTCATCATCTTGTCAAAATTTGATCTCATAGGGATGCCAGGCATTAACAAAAATGTCATTAACTACTTTTTAGGATCTATTTTCCATGTTTGGCTGGGGTAGTAACTCACGTTATTTAAGCAGTGCTGTCGATGTTCGTTGTTTCTGTATATGTAACATTCCAAAGTAATTAATGATTCTTTAAATAAAGCGAAAGTAATCCGAAACTATTCATTGCTAGTCATTAGAGTATCAATTTATCGTTATGTCCCGCCCATTTGTAGCTAATCCCCGCCCATTGAGGCATGTGTAGTGTATTGGAATCAATCTATACAGTTTGAATCCTGAGTTACTAGAATTCCATACTTCAGGGTAATAGTAGGATAGGTTAGGTGTTGTATATTTTGAAATTTGACTTGGTGGGTGGGGTGGGGGCTGTTTCTGGCTATGTCAACAACAGCTCTCACCCAAATTAGATTCAAATTATTACACAGATTGTTTAATAAATTGATTGACGGACTTTTCGATGTTCATGACGGAGTTATTATAGACTGGATTATGATTGTAACTTCAGCTACCTAGTGACGTGTTCGATTATGCCGTCACGTACTTGAGTGACAGATTGGATGACTCAAATCCTGTTACATAATTTTGCTTAGCGATCTTCGTTATCGCTAACTGGCTATGCGAATGGAATTTTCCAGTTTATCCATCAATCATATGACGGCATATTCAACTGCGTGACATGTAGGATGACGTCATAATCAATAACGTCACGAATGACGTAGATTAGATCGTCAAGAACGCATAATTCGTGACAAACTAAACATTGTTGTAGAAGTGTACGTCTTTACAATTAAAAAAATTGTGTGTTGAATACTTTGAAACTAATTTGACTGGGCGCTGTTACTGCCATAGGCAGCAACAGCTCCCAGTCAATATAGTTTCAAAATATCTAAACATCTCACCTGTATAGTTGCTGTATAGTTCCATCACGCATTAAGTATGCATATGCCATAGGCAGCACAAGCTCCCAAACAAATTAGTTTTCAAAAATATTTAACCGCTAACTTGTATAATTACCATGAAATTGGAATTATGTTCATTCTAGGTTCAGAGAACATTAATCGATTCTAACGCGCATACATTATGGGCGAAGCATAGCTAGAAAATGGCGTGGAATGGATAGAATTGGGCGTGCTATAGCTATAAATGGGCGGGGCATAACCTGGGCGTGGCATACTGGAAATGGACCAGTCGATTAACTAACACGTGGAGTGTGCAATCTCTTCAACATTGAGCTCCTGAAGATTGCAGTCTATTTATTTAATGTACGAATTGTACGTTTCTGATGAATTTATAATTAATGAACATTCAGTGGAATATTTTGAAACTAATTTGGGCGTGAGCCATATACACATCCCTCCTCGGTCCAGTTTCAAAATATCCAACAGCATTCGTGTATTGTTCCCATGGATATTAGATTCCAACGTGCACAAAAAATGGGCGGAGATGAGGTAGAAATGGGCGGGGCATAGATGGAAATGGGCGGGGCATAGATGGAAATGGGCGGGGCATAGATGGAAATGGACACCTCAATTTTAAAGTTGCATATTCGCACCAACATGTTTGAAAAAACTGTTTATAACGATTCCAATACGCCTACATAGCGGGTGGGGCTTAGATAGAAACAGGTAAGTGCATGGGTAGAAAACGATCCCGCTATTAAAGAGATGCCATCGTGTGGCCTCAAAAACCTGTACTTGTTTTAACATACTTTATTATACTAATAATACAATGGGATAGGGCACAAGTTCTAGCAACTTATCTACGCCCATTCCCTACATAATAATTAAGTCGGGAATATACGAAACTAGAACGTATTATAATATACAATAAGGAGAGCGAGCGAGTGAGCGATTATTAGAGAGATAAATAGAATAAGTTTGGGAGAGATAGAGAGAGAGAGAGAGAGATAGAGAGAGGGAGGGAGGGAGGGAGAGAGAGAGAGAGAGAGAGAGAGAGAGAGAGAGCGAGAGAGAGAGAGAGAGAGAGAGAGAGAGAGAGAGAGAGAGAGAGATAACAGTATTGTTTAATAACACAAAAATAGTAAAGGCAATATTGAAAACAGTAGAGAGGATATTGATATTCTCAATAATATATAAGAGCATGATGCAAACAATGAAGACAACAAAATAACTAGTCCATTGCCATCATTTGTTCCGATATAGGTGGAGCCTTGAAAACATGCTTTCGAAATGTACATCGATCCATAACACAGACAAACAGATGTCAAAATCTGCCCGTCTGCCTCATAAAGCGATGTACCCTAGTCGATATCGCCTCATTCTCCTCGGCCGACAGATTGTCACTTCCATTAGAAATAACCTCCAGTAAGACAGGTGGGCCAAACTGAAGTATGACGTCCACCAAAAGGTGTCTTTCATCACCCCATTTTGGCTATTTTAAGAAGAAATGATTAGATGTTTCAGGTAAATGGCAATAAACACAATTCGGTTAGTATATGAGATGATATATGTGTAACTTGGCATTTAATTGGCTGCATTTCTTGCTTATCTTACACAGAATAATGTTTTCCTTCCTTTTAATAAGAGAGTAGTAAACTGGAATTTTGTGTGGAGATGTTTGATAAGAAGATAGCCAGAGTAGATATGTTTTAATTGTGGTGTATAAATGATTCCACATTTGGATAGTGCTCGGTGTAAAGGATTTTTTGAATGTCTCAAGTCTGTTCCTGGGTGTGATGAAGTTCTCATGATTTCTTTGATTATACCCAGTAGCATCTCCAAATCATGTTGGGATAATATTCATTATATAATCTGGACAGTTTCCACTGGCAATTTTGTAACACAAGTCTTTCAGCTTGCGCCTTTTGGGTAGTGAAATTTGGGCAGTTTCTTGATAAAGCGTTATCAATGATATATATTTTGGCAGGCGTGTTATTCTTCTTATTACCTCATTTTGAATAATGTCCAGTTTATCAGCGTCCCGATCCCAGCAACCATCCCAAACTTCACTGCCATATTCTAAAACAGGGCACCGATAGGCAGTATAAATTTTGGATAGGGTGCATCTGCTTAAAGTGCATTTCAATCGGCGAAAAGTTGCTAATATTTTTCCGGCCTTTTTGGTTATCGTTTCTATATGTGAGAACCACTTTAAATCATTTGAAAATGCTATCGCAAGGTAATTACTGCTGGACACCGTCAATAGTAGAGTATTATCATTCAGAACAAGATTTGGTGTTTGAAAATTAATTGAGTTTGGGGCAGTGAGATTTCCAGTCTTTGTAGCATTGAATATGACTAGTCATTGCTTTTCTCCTATAGAAATGGCAGCTATGTCTTCATTTAATTGCCTCTCTATATCAACAGATGACGAATTAGCGCAGCATAAAGCAGTATAATCAGGATACGGTCTTAGGATGCTCTCAAATTGTTTTGAAAAAATGATTTATATAAATTAAGAACAAAGGAGGGCCGAGAACTGGCCGATGGGGAACTCCAGCTTCAGTTTCTCTCAGAGGCTATCTATCCTAGTTAATAGTAACGCATTGGTAGCTAGACGATAAATAACTCTTAACCCATGTGAGATTTCCTCCAAGGCCATTCACGTGTAGCTTAAACAGTAGTCCCTTATGCTATACCCTGTGAACATCCTTTGAAATATTACAAAATACAACACACGAGGATTTGCTTTCGTCAAGTGCTTTTGACATGATATGACACAGCTTAATTAGTTGAAACGCTGTTGAGTAGCTAGGACAGAAGAAGTTATTGGTTTTGATTGGCGTCTATCGAGTCCCAGATTCCAGGTCCCATTTACGCCATATCTAGGCTGTTTTTTTAAATTTGTTTCAGTCTATTATTGGTAAGTTCCCCAGCTTTTACACAGGTAGCCATTTATACTCCTGGATGGAGATAGGCAAGGAGTAAAGGAGATTGCCCATGTTTCCAACGACGGTGAGACAGTGCCCAGCTCAGGCGTGAACCGGGTTCTCCCAATAGCCTTGTTGTAAACAACGGTGCTTAACAGAGAAATTGGTCTATAATTTTCAGGTCGTTCACGATCCCCTTTTTTAAACAGAGCAAAGATAGTAGCAGTTTTCCATCCACAGTTCCTTTTAACATTTTATGACTTATGTCGTCATTTCCCGAGGCTTTGCTTAGCTTTAATGCTTTTATAACGTCTACCATTTCCGATTCCTGGATTGACATATCGGATAGTGTTATTTCCGATTCCTGGATTGACATAGCGGATAGTGTTATTTCCGATTCCTGGATTGACATATCGGATAGTGTGTAATTTGTTTTCACTTCAAACATCGGTCGTTGTGCCCCTTGATCATCTATGTTCGAAACTGACGAAAAGTAATTATTTAAGTGTGTTAGTTTTTCGAGAGCTGTGGTGGCGAAATTTGCAGTTCCGTTTTCATTGTATATCAAGGGTGGGATAGTTGTTGCCAAGTTTCCGTGTATAAGTTCTTTAACCAGTTTCCAGTAGGGACGTGGGTTTTGATTTGATAGTTCATCTATCAAGATATCGGCAGATTCAATAAACTCTTGTTTTGCTCTCTTTTTCGGAATCCACATATCAGGTGATCACAAGACCCAATCGTCGTCTCGTGGTCTGAAAACGTATATTACCATGGTGTTTATTCAGCGTCGATATGACTCTGGTTATGGCCTGATGGGGGAACATCCTGCCCCATCCCATCTACGACTCCCCACCCCACCCTGCCCCCCCCCCCCCCCCAATTAACAAATTTACATTTAAGCAATTTGGTGTGAATATGCACCTTTAAGGCATATTAATGTTCGATATGTTGAAACTAAGTTGCTGCGTTAGAAGCAAGAGTTTCTTCATGAAGGTGCATATTCACACCAGAATGATTGAAAATAAAATTGTTAAAATTGCATACTTGTATAAGCTTAAATTATGTGCATATGTGTAATGAAACGAAATAGATCTTAACATATGATGATTTCATTTCATATAAATTAATATAATTTTTTTTAAGTGCGAAATTGAAATAGGGGCCCGTGCCTCTATTTCAAATTCGCATCTTAAAAAATTATATTAATTTATATGGAATGGAATCATGATATGTTAAGATTTATTTCGTTTCATTACATATAGGCGCACAGTTTAAGCCTCTAAAAGAGTATAATTTAAACAATTTTATTTTCAGACATTTCACTGTGAATATGCACCTTCACATTAGTTTCAACATACTCAACATATTACCTATATGGTTATCGCGACGGTGAGAGTTCAAACGGTTAACCCATACCAATCTGATGTCAACATGTTAAATTGATTTTAATTTTTCAACAAATTAGGAGGAAGATAGTGTTGTCATAGACAGCAACATCGTCCACCGAAATTGTTTATGAATGTACATCAATCGCTTTGTTTTTGGCACAGTAAACGATACAATATTGACTCCAGTGAGAGAGGGGTAACAGTTAATATACGTGCTTTTTTATATTGTAGTAGTTGAAACAATGATCGACTATTTGCATTTGACGAACGAATTGGCTCAGCCCATTTGCTGATGACACACTAAACGCGTGTGTTGCTAATGGAAGAGTGGAGTAGCTTTTGATTTCCGCTATGCTAGCTTGATCTGTGACTCCAATAGACAATGTAAATACTTCCACTCCAGACGACTTAAGAGCAGATGCCGCTGCCGTGGACATATAACGGGCATTCGTCGGCCCAGCAGATCCACCGTGAATGACCACCAATGCTTGTTTGATAGATTTGGCTCGCATGCCTGTAGGTGAAAAGAGCAAAAAACTGAATAATTATAGGCAATTAGATAAAAATCAAGTTTATTTGCAATGGCTGCTACGCGCCAAAATTGAATTTACACCTGTTCGTCAATGGCGCGGGTTCAATATTGAATTCGATTCAGTTGATCAACGGAGCATTGAACCAACATTGACGACGCGTCCACGACACATAGACCAATAATAAATTAGATAACAGGGCTCGTTGGTTAACGACGGTGTAGATTATGGTGCATCTAGTTATGTCCGCCCAATCTCTAGATAAACCCCTTTGAATAGGCCATAATACTTTGAACCCTGAATTCCCAGAATCTCAATCTCATGGTAAATATGCACCTGGAAAACTGTTGAATATTTTGAAACTAATGTGGCTGGGAGCTGTTGCTGCCTATGTCAGTAACAGTTCTTAGTAACATTAGGTTCAAAATATTTAAGCTTTATTACATTTTAAAATGACCAAAGAAATACAATTCAAACTGATGCTCTTGGGCATTTGCAACATTTGTGTCGGAACTATTTCATTTGGATTGTGCTATCAGGTAATAAGTGATGTATTTTGATTATGACCTCAATGGCATATTGAGTCCCTTCATTGTCACGTTGCGTGGGTGGCCTGGAGGGCGAGTGGGTGGGTGGGTAGGTGGGTGAGAGGGCGTGTGGACGGACGGACGGGTGGGCGCGCGGGCAGGCGGGTGGGCGGGCGGGTGGGCAGCCAGTCTGCCACACTTATCCTAGTTTCGAGTTGCAATTAAAATAATAATGTAAACTTCGGAGAAATTAGTGAGAATCGAACTAAAAATTAGAAATAAGAGAGTATGTGAAAAATAGAATGTCAGCCACATTTACCATATCCTCACTCGTTTGAAAACGTATTGTTTGGAACTCATTAGATCCCATCCGGATTGAAATTCTACTAAACATGTGTTAGAAATGTGATGTGACTGGATCTTTCCAGTTTTAGCTCCGCCCCGCCCATCCCTAGTTAAGCTCCACCCACACTTCGCCCGTGTTGTGATTGGTCGATGCCCAAACGCCCAGACTAAGTTTCCAGAAAACTATTGCCTACAGGTAAGCTGTTAAATATTTTGAAACTATATTTGTCAGTGCCCAGGCAAATTAGTTTCAAAATATTCAACACAATGTTTATTAAACGGTAAAGACATTCAATTCGTATAACGCGTCGGACTATTAAACGCTAAAGAGTGGCAGACGAAATCGAGCCATTTATGACGTAATGATTATGACGTCAGCCTACACACCACGTAGTTGATTATGACGTCATATGATTGACTGAGGAAATGGTTTCATGAATTGCCAACTCATTTAATCCTTTCACGGTGAAGCCGGTCTAAACTGGTTTTGAGGAATGACCATTTGCTGGTCAAGAGAAGACAATTTTTTAATGTTTGTTTTTGTCCGGAAAATAAGTTTGGAAAAGCGGAAAAGCGCGCTGCTTTCCCTTGAGCGGGCGGTTTGTTTCTTCCAGTATTTGCGTATGAGATCATGCAAATACATATACAAATCATCAGTTTAAACGATAAGTTGTGTATCATAAATTGACTTTTCCAGTTTTAGCCATTCCCCGCCCATCTATAGTTAAGCTCCACCACCGGTAAGCTGTTGAATATATTGAAACTAATTTGACTGGCTGCTGTTGTTGCCTATGGCAGCAACAGCGCCCAGTCAAATTAGTTTCAAAATATTCAACCGCATATTTATTAAATAGTAAAGACATACAATTCGGACAACGTTTCGGGTTATTAGGGGTTTAAGACGGACCAAATCGAGTCATTCATGCGGTAATTGATTAGGACGGCATCCTACACATCAGGTAGTTGATTATGACGTCATATGATGGACGGATACACAGGAAAGATCCATTGCAGAGACATAAATATAATTCAGCAGATTTATTTATAAACACTAAATATGTTATGTCATATCATACAGTATCATAATTTTGAGTGAGAAATCTTCGATATGTGGACGTAGAAAATGCCAGATATTTGACAGGATGTCCGGAAATCCCGAGGCCAGTTAACAATCGGTTTTTTCGGATAAATCCCGGCCGGGGAGGGTGGGGGTGAGGGTTGCCATGGCTGGATAATCGAACCAGTCATTCCAATGGTGAATTTTCAAAAATAGTCTTCTCTTGGTCTGCAAATTGACATCCAATATCTTGTCCAAATTTAGCTATTAATTCCTCTTGTCTCAACTTAACCCTTTAATGGTCAAACTGACCAAAAAATAACTTTGCAGCGGTCGTCTGACATGGCTGTTTTAGAAGGCCTAGAAAAGAGTATTTTTGAATATTTACTACTAGAATGACTGGCTCGGTAACCGAGCCAGTCATTCTAGTGGTAAATTTTCAAATATACTCTTCTCTCGGCCTGCAGATAGACACTGGCTAAGTAAACACTTTAATTTTCTTTATCATTGCCCCTTTAATGGCCAAGCCGACGGAAAATATTCAGTGGTAAATTTACAAAAAATAGTCTTCTAAAATTAAAATATTAAAAAAATATTGACCATCAAAATGATTAATCGATATATCATGTAGTTTTTAAAGCGCTTTGAGGCGCTTTTGACACAAGAGGGGATAAAGTGTTAACTATCTTGGATATGTCCCACTCTGTACTCACCATTGGATAATGTAAACATAATCTCCTTGGCATATGTGAATGCGTGGAATGTTCTAGTTATATCGCCTTGTCTGTCCATTTTCTTGATGCCATTCAAAACAGCGTGTGTCGAACGATACGCGTCAAAGGTAAACGCTCCCTCTGGCCAGTGGGAAAACTGCATCCCTCCAACTTTCAAATCACTGCTGATATTCCCGCAAAGATGTGTTACAATCCATGCCAAGTCAGATTTTACCTGTTGCACAGTATATTCACGTATAGAGGATATCGGACGAGGTCCAATTTAATATCACTATTATCAACCTAGTTAAGAATTATCGCTGTAGCTCGTGCAACGTGACATGTTCCGACGAGCTTGGTAATAGTGATAGTAAATAGGACCGAGTTTGAGATTCTATTTATCATATAGACTGGAATTAAAAAAATTAAAATAAAGTCGATCTCTGAAATGCCGGCTTTGATCTTCCGGTAGCGTAAGATAATCAAGGGTGTCAAATCACGCCCTAACAGCTAGCACATTAGACGTCTTACGCCAAAAAAACGGAGTAGGCTATGCTTGAAATTTGAACTAGAAGACATTTGCTAAAGTAAATCGAAATCTGCAATGTCAGGCCATTAAGAAATTTTATAAGGCCTAAAGTCGACTTCTCGAAAACTATTCGATTGAAACGCCTCAAAATTGACCTAGATGTTCACCAAGTGTCAAGTTGATAGGACCAAAAACTATTTTTGACGTCCGTTTTGAGACATTTTTTCCGCAGTTTTTGTAATGAGTGCATTTCTGCCAAAAGCGAAAACTGGTATTTTTTAACATAATGTGCAAACATGGCCGCCATTTTGAAAAAGAAATTTCAACAAAATATTTTCCTAGTATTTTTCATCCTGAGTTTATTTCTGCCAAAAACGAAAACTGGTAATTTTGAAGCCCAAATGGTGCCCTTCCACCTGGGCTGAAGAGCAACGCCGCTCCACTCAAATTAGTTTTCAAAATATGCAACAACCTAACTGTATATTTACCTAAAAACCAGATTCCTGGAATTCAGATTTCAAAGTTTCAAATCGATTCCATCATGCTGACAAAGTGAGCTTGGCTACAAATGAGCAGGACATAGATAGAAATTGATCCATTTGCTATCTTTCTTATCCACCTAGACAAATTCACAATTTAACCATCTTCTGACAACTTAACCATTCAATGGTAAAATTGGCCAAAGCGGTCTCTTCAGCGGTGTTGCGCAATGCCCATTTGCAGGCCAAGAGAAGACTATTTTTTACCGAGCCAGTCATTCCAGTGATACATTTTCAAAAATAGTCTCCTCTTATCCTGCAAATGGATACTGATTATGCACAAATTTGAATTTTCTTGACCATATAATGTTCAAACAACCTTGAACAAATGCAATTTTTTTTTTTTATAAATTCCATTGGAAAACCTTTAAAATTTGTTTTCTCTTGGCCTGCAAAATGGATTGCATTCAATGAGCAACAGTTTCTTCTTTCTTTTAAAAAAAAATCTTGACCGTTAAATGGTTAATTAAAGGGGACTATTCACACCAAAATGCTTCAAAATAAGATTGTTACAATTGGATACTTTTAGAGGCTTAAATTGTGTGCCTTGATGGAATGCAACGAAATAAACCTTAATATATGATGATTCCATTCCGCATAAATAAATTTCAAATTTTCTAGGTGCGAATTTTAATTAGGGACCCGTGTCTCTAATTCAAATTCACAACTTAAAAAAACCTATATTAATTTATACGTAATGAAATCATCATATGCTAAGATTTGTTTCGTTTCAGTACACCTAGGCACACAATTTAAGCCTCTAAAAGTAGATAATTTTAACAATTTTATTTTGAACCCTTTGCTAGCTTTCTTAGGTCACCTAGACAAATTCACAATTTAAGCAATCACATTCTGCAAAAAATCGAAAAAATCAAATGTATTCTAAAGTTTCTATGCGTTACTGATTACTAAATGTGACTTCAGCATGACGCCATAAGTCGATGTTGATGTCAGAGGTCAAAGAGCAAAGGTTGCATAAATTAGTGGTTGTTATTATGCTCACTTGTCGGTGGTCATAATTATGCAAGCTGAGGTGGATACTCAACCAGGTCTAACAACAACTTGTTAACCTTTTCAGCAACAAATCCCTAAAAAAGTAATTTCTTCCAATGCTATTAATTTCAAAATATAAAACACCTATCCTGTATTATTGTCTTGAAGTTGAGTTATGGGGAATTCGTCGATAAAAGGGGTAACTAAGAATTATGTGGGGAGACCAACCTGTACATAGTCCACTAAAGAGATGCTCAAAGATGAGTCAAGGAGGAGGAGGAAGTCCCTGTCAGGATACACACCCGCATCTGTGACCTCTGCGTACATAATACTGTGCGTAAACACGGCTGCATCCGATGTACCTGCAAAAAAAAAAAAAAATATATATATATATATATATATATATATATATATATATATATATATATATATATATATATATATATATATATATATATATATATATATATATATAAATATATATATATATATGCATTCCTTATATATAAACGAATGAACATAAGTGCGTTGGGGGTTAATTCATCGAACGCCGGTGTGATAATGACGCATGTTGTCGTCTGTCGGGTTTTCTGTCTGCTCCACCAAATTTAGCACATCCATTCATACCGGAGTGGGATAGAAGTATTTTCCGCTTCAATGCCAAGGGTCAAATAACATTGGTTCAATAAGTGCATATCAGAGGTAACATTGTGGCCATAACTTGGAAAAACAAACTGACAAAATCACCAAAATTAGACATGGGATAGAAGCAGGTCGAGTTCCAAACTAAACTGTAAAATATCTAGACCATGGTACCACTAAGTTGTTATGCAACATTGGCCCAACCACTGTAACCCAAATTTAATTTTGCTACTATTATGCCAACATTGGTCCAGCACTTTATTGCCAACGGCGACGGCGCCAAACACTTGCCGACGGTGGCCCAACGTAGTAATGCTATCTGGTTAAGTGTATTACAAAATATGTATTTATGACCATAACTCTGGAAATCGCATATTGGCATATCCGTTCAAATGGACCTTTCCAGTTTATGCATCAATCATATGACGTCAGAATCAACTACGTGTAGGATACGTTGACGTCGACGTAGTTAAGTTCATCACGAAAGCTTGATTGATGACGGACTAAGAGTTGCTGTAGGAAGTGTATGTCTTTCCTATTTAATAAACATGCTGATAAGCAGCAACTGCACCCAGTCAGATTTGTTTCAAAACATTCAACAAGTTAGCTGTATAATTTTCTGGAAATCGAGATTCAGAGTGCAGGGATCCATCGATCCTAAAACGAACAAGGCATGGGTGGAGCTAAGCAAGCGGAGCGTAGCTAAAACTGGATTCCTCAATTAGAGTGCGCTAAGGGTAATTTGTGTTTCAGCTCAAAGATAAAATATCTAGGTCACTGGCTCATTAATTAGTCAGATCTCGAGGAAATATATTGTTCTCTGAATGTGCAATGTTCTACTTCCTTTCTGGTGTGCGAGCGTGCGTGTGTTAGTGGGTGGGTGCGTTTGTGCGTGCGTGCATGTTTTGTTTGCTTTCCAGTGTAGTCACTATTGTTGTTGTTGTTGTTGTTGTTGCAGTAACAACAACAACAACAACAACAACAACAACAACAACAACAACAACAACAACAACAACAATGACGACTATGACGACGACGACGACGATGACGACAACAACAACAACAACAACAAGAACAACATCAACAACAACAACAACAACAAGCACCCCATGCTCGCATATTCCCTTATATCTAGGCAGGATTGTCGTGTGGCTAGGCGGGTGGACTGGTGAGCTGGTGGGTGCGTGGATTTTAGGTTGAGTGCATTGGTGGGCGTGGCTGGAGGCTGGGCAGTTGCGTGGAATCATGGGTGCATATGTGAGTGAGTGAGTGAGTGAGTGAGTGAGTGAGTGAGTGAGTGAGTGAGTGAGTGAGTGAGTGAGTGAGCGAGCGAGTGAGTGAGTGAGTGAGTGGGTCGGTCGGTGGGTGGTGGGTGGTGGGTGGTGGGTGGATGGGGTGTGTGTGCATGCGTATGTGTGTGCGTCCGCGCGCGCGCGTGTGCGTGCGTGCGTGCATGTGTGTGGGTGCACGCATACACGTGAACGTATTTTACTTTCGGGTGTAGCCGCTATTGTTGTCATCCTTGTTGTTGTTCCTGCTGATGTTGTTGGTGTTGTGGTAGGACATGGCGTATAACAGCTTCTCTCGTCTATTGATTGCCCTTGGCATGGAAGCCCATGCATCGACGATATTGGGTTGTTACATGTGCGTATCCTGAATTGGACGCCAGAATCACATGTCTGACTGCAATCACCCCAACCACTCCACGCAGACCAAGCACCGTCAACTATTTTAAAAAAACAAGCAGGTATGCACTATAGTAGCCATCTACATGGTTTTGTCCGAAATCATAGGCATTTCAACACGGGCGAAATTCGAATACTCATTGATAATTTAATAAATATTCTGATGAATATTTTGAAAATAATTGGATTAAGAGGTGTTGCTGAAAAATGTGTTTCTATGTATTCAACAGCTTTATAGTTACTTTGAAAGAGAGATTCTGGTAATTCCGGATTCTTTGGTTTAAACAAGGTCGAATTTGTCCAATAACCATGTCATTGATATATTTTTAGTCAGGGCGCCATAAGGTCAAAGGTGTCTATTTGGGAAACAATGTTGCTGGAAGCTACTCCAGTTGTGTTTTAGTTTTTTACCATAAAGTTGGCACATGTCTTCAGGACCACGCAGATACACATCAACCCATGTTCTGAAAAGATCACTCCATTAGAGATATTTAACGCTTCAAAAATGTCTAGTTTTGAAAACAATGTTGCTGAATCATTTTGCATTTCAGCTTCTAGCGAGAAAATTGGCATACGCGTTCGTGATCAAGTTTTGAGAAGATTGCACCAGTTGAACCATGGTTATTGAAAAATGCGTTATAATACCTTTTATGAAAACTGTTGCTCAAAGCTGTTGTTGTTGGGTTTTAGAGCGCAAAATTATAAGCCCCGCTAGGAATCCAACAAGCATACTTCCATCCAGGTTTGGAGACGATCCCTCTAGTATAACCAGAGTTATTAATACATGTCTTAAGAAGAAGAAGAAGAAGAACAACAACAACAACAACAGCAACAAAAACAACAGAAACAACGACGACGACGACGACAACAACAACAACAACAACAACAACAACAACAGCAACAATAACAACAACAACAACTAGCACTCCATGCTCGAACATACCCTTGTATCTAGCGACATGGGTAAAAAGAGCCAACAGGCAGGATTTGGGTATATCTAGGTGGGTGGACTGTTGAGCTGGTGCGTGCATGGATTTTAGGTTGAGCGCATTGGTGGGCGTGGCTTGAGGCTGGGCGGTTTCGTGGAAGCCTGGGTGCATATGTGAGTGAGTGAGAGAGTAATTGAGTGAGTGAGTGAATGAGTGAGTGGGTGGTGGGTGGGTGGGTGGGTGGGTGGGTGGGTGGGTGGGTGAGTGAGTGAGTGAGTGAGTGAGGGAGGGAGGGAGTGAGTGAGTGAGTGAGTAAGTGAATGATCGAGCGAGCGAGTGAGTGAATGAGCGAGCGAGTGAGTGAATGAGCGAGCGAGTCAATTAGTGGCTGGCGGAGTGGGTGGGTCATTGGGTAGGTGGGTGGGTGGATGGGGTGTGTGTGCATGTGTGCTAGTATGGGTGCATGCGTGCATATGTGCGTGCTTGCATGCGTGTGTGTGGGTGTGCACATATACGTGCAATTTTTTTTACTTTCGGGTGTAGTCGCTATTGTTGTCATCCTTGTTGTTGTTCCTGCTGATGTTGTTGGTGTTGTGGTAGGACATGGCGTATAACAGCTTCTCTTGTCTCTTGATTGCCCTTGGCATGGAAGCCCATGTCTCGATGATATTGGGTTGTTACATGTGCGTATTCTGAATTGGACGCCATAATCACATGTCTGACTGCAATCACTCCAACCACTCCAGGCAGACCAAGCACCGTCCACTATTTAAGAAAAACAAGCATGTATGCACTATAGTAGCCATCTACATGGTTTTGTCCGAAATCATAGGCATTTCAACACGGGCGAAATTCGAATACTCATTGATAATTTAATAAATATTCTGATGAATATTTTGAAAATAATTGGATTAAGAGGTGTTGCTGAAAAATGTGTTTCTATGTATTCAACAGCTTTATAGTTACTTTGAAAGAGAGATTCTGGTAATTCCGGATTCTTTGGTTTAAACAAGGTCGAATTTGTCCAATAACCATGTCATTGATATATGTTTAGTCAGAGCGCCGGAAGGTCAAAGGTGTCTATTTGGGAAACAATGTTGCTGGAAGCTACTCCAGTTGTGTTTTAGTTTTTTACCATAAAGTTGGCACATGTCTTCAGGACCACGCAGATACACATCAACCCATGTTCTGAAAAGATCACTCCATTAGAGATATTTAACGCTTCAAAAATGTCTAGTTTTGAAAACAATGTTGCTGAATCATTTTGCATTTCAGCTTCTAGCGAGAAAATTGGCATACGCGTTCGTGATCAAGTTTTGAGAAGATTGCACCAGTTGAACCATGGTTATTGAAAAATGCGTTATAATACCTTTTATGAAAACTGTTGCTCAAAGCTGTTGCTGTTGGGTTTTAGAGCGCAAAATTATAAGCCCCGCTAGGAATCCAACAAGCATACTTCCATCCAGGTTTGGAGACGATCCCTCTAGTATAACCAGAGTTATTAATACATGTCTTAAGAAGAAGAAGAAGAAGAACAACAACAACAACAACAGCAACAAAAACAACAGAAACAACGACGACGACGACGACAACAACAACAACAACAACAACAACAACAACAACAGCAACAATAACAACAACAACAACTAGCACTCCATGCTCGAACATACCCTTGTATCTAGCGACATGGGTAAAAAGAGCCAACAGGCAGGATTTGGGTATATCTAGGTGGGTGGACTGTTGAGCTGGTGCGTGCATGGATTTTAGGTTGAGCGCATTGGTGGGCGTGGCTTGAGGCTGGGCGGTTTCGTGGAAGCCTGGGTGCATATGTGAGTGAGTGAGAGAGTGATTGAGTGAGTGAGTGAATGAGTGAGTGGGTGGTGGGTGGGTGGGTAGGTGGGTGGGTGGGTGGGTGGGTGGGTGGGTGAGTGAGTGAGTGAGTGAGTGAGGGAGGGAGGGAGGGAGTGAGTGAGTGAGTGAGTAAGTGAATGATCGAGCGAGCGAGTGAGTGAATGAGCGAGCGAGTGAGTGAATGAGCGAGCGAGTCAATTAGTGGCTGGCGGAGTGGGTGGGTCATTGGGTAGGTGGGTGGGTGGATGGGGTGTGTGTGCATGTGTGCTAGTATGGGTGCATGCGTGCATATGTGCGTGCTTGCATGCGTGTGTGTGGGTGTGCACATATACGTGCAATTTTTTTTACTTTCGGGTGTAGCCGCTATTGTTGTCATCCTTGTTGTTGTTCCTGCTGATGTTGTTGGTGTTGTGGTAGGACATGGCGTATAACAGCTTCTCTCGTCTATTGATTGCCCTTGGCATGGAAGCCCATGCATCGACGATATTGGGTTGTTACATGTGCGTATCCTGAATTGGACGCCAGAATCACATGTCTGACTGCAATCACCCCAACCACTCCACGCAGACCAAGCACCGTCAACTATTTTAAAAAAACAAGCAGGTATGCACTATAGTAGCCATCTACATGGTTTTGTCCGAAATCATAGGCATTTCAACACGGGCGAAATTCGAATACTCATTGATAATTTAATAAATATTCTGATGAATATTTTGAAAATAATTGGATTAAGAGGTGTTGCTGAAAAATGTGTTTCTATGTATTCAACAGCTTTATAGTTACTTTGAAAGAGAGATTCTGGTAATTCCGGATTCTTTGGTTTAAACAAGGTCGAATTTGTCCAATAACCATGTCATTGATATATTTTTAGTCAGGGCGCCATAAGGTCAAAGGTGTCTATTTGGGAAACAATGTTGCTGGAAGCTACTCCAGTTGTGTTTTAGTTTTTTACCATAAAGTTGGCACATGTCTTCAGGACCACGCAGATACACATCAACCCATGTTCTGAAAAGATCACTCCATTAGAGATATTTAACGCTTCAAAAATGTCTAGTTTTGAAAACAATGTTGCTGAATCATTTTGCATTTCAGCTTCTAGCGAGAAAATTGGCATACGCGTTCGTGATCAAGTTTTGAGAAGATTGCACCAGTTGAACCATGGTTATTGAAAAATGCGTTATAATACCTTTTATGAAAACTGTTGCTCAAAGCTGTTGTTGTTGGGTTTTAGAGCGCAAAATTATAAGCCCCGCTAGGAATCCAACAAGCATACTTCCATCCAGGTTTGGAGACGATCCCTCTTGTATAACCAGAGTTATTAATACATGTCTTAAGAAGAAGAAGAAGAAGAACAACAACAACAACAACAGCAACAAAAACAACAGAAACAACGACGACGACGACGACAACAACAACAACAACAACAACAACAACAACAACAGCAACAATAACAACAACAACAACTAGCACTCCATGCTCGAACATACCCTTGTATCTAGCGACATGGGTAAAAAGAGCCAACAGGCAGGATTTGGGTATATCTAGGTGGGTGGACTGTTGAGCTGGTGCGTGCATGGATTTTAGGTTGAGCGCATTGGTGGGCGTGGCTTGAGGCTGGGCGGTTTCGTGGAAGCCTGGGTGCATATGTGAGTGAGTGAGAGAGTAATTGAGTGAGTGAGTGAATGAGTGAGTGGGTGGTGGGTGGGTGGGTGGGTGGGTGGGTGGGTGGGTGGGTGGGTGAGTGAGTGAGTGAGTGAGTGAGGGAGGGAGGGAGGGAGTGAGTGAGTGAGTGAGTAAGTGAATGATCGAGCGAGCGAGTGAGTGAATGAGCGAGCGAGTGAGTGAATGAGCGAGCGAGTCAATTAGTGGCTGGCGGAGTGGGTGGGTCATTGGGTAGGTGGGTGGGTGGATGGGGTGTGTGTGCATGTGTGCTAGTATGGGTGCATGCGTGCATATGTGCGTGCTTGCATGCGTGTGTGTGGGTGTGCACATATACGTGCAATTTTTTTTACTTTCGGGTGTAGTCGCTATTGTTGTCATCCTTGTTGTTGTTCCTGCTGATGTTGTTGGTGTTGTGGTAGGACATGGCGTATAACAGCTTCTCTTGTCTCTTGATTGCCCTTGGCATGGAAGCCCATGTCTCGATGATATTGGGTTGTTACATGTGCGTATTCTGAATTGGACGCCATAATCACATGTCTGACTGCAATCACTCCAACCACTCCAGGCAGACCAAGCACCGTCCACTATTTAAGAAAAACAAGCATGTATGCACTATAGTAGCCATCTACATGGTTTTGTCCGAAATCATAGGCATTTCAACACGGGCGAAATTCGAATACTCATTGATAATTTAATAAATATTCTGATGAATATTTTGAAAATAATTGGATTAAGAGGTGTTGCTGAAAAATGTGTTTCTATGTATTCAACAGCTTTATAGTTACTTTGAAAGAGAGATTCTGGTAATTCCGGATTCTTTGGTTTAAACAAGGTCGAATTTGTCCAATAACCATGTCATTGATATATGTTTAGTCAGAGCGCCGGAAGGTCAAAGGTGTCTATTTGGGAAACAATGTTGCTGGAAGCTACTCCAGTTGTGTTTTAGTTTTTTACCATAAAGTTGGCACATGTCTTCAGGACCACGCAGATACACATCAACCCATGTTCTGAAAAGATCACTCCATTAGAGATATTTAACGCTTCAAAAATGTCTAGTTTTGAAAACAATGTTGCTGAATCATTTTGCATTTCAGCTTCTAGCGAGAAAATTGGCATACGCGTTCGTGATCAAGTTTTGAGAAGATTGCACCAGTTGAACCATGGTTATTGAAAAATGCGTTATAATACCTTTTATGAAAACTGTTGCTCAAAGCTGTTGCTGTTGGGTTTTAGAGCGCAAAATTATAAGCCCCGCTAGGAATCCAACAAGCATACTTCCATCCAGGTTTGGAGACGATCCCTCTAGTATAACCAGAGTTATTAATACATGTCTTAAGAAGAAGAAGAAGAAGAACAACAACAACAACAACAGCAACAAAAACAACAGAAACAACGACGACGACGACAACAACAACAACAACAACAACAACAACAGCAACAATAACAACAACAACAACTAGCACTCCATGCTCGAACATACCCTTGTATCTAGCGACATGGGTAAAAAGAGCCAACAGGCAGGATTTGGGTATATCTAGGTGGGTGGACTGTTGAGCTGGTGCGTGCATGGATTTTAGGTTGAGCGCATTGGTGGGCGTGGCTTGAGGCTGGGCGGTTTCGTGGAAGCCTGGGTGCATATGTGAGTGAGTGAGAGAGTGATTGAGTGAGTGAGTGAATGAGTGAGTGGGTGGTGGGTGGGTGGGTGGGTGGGTGGGTGGGTGAGTGAGTGAGTGAGTGAGTGAGTGAGTGAGGGAGGGAGGGAGGGAGTGAGTGAGTGAGTGAGTAAGTGAATGATCGAGCGAGCGAGTGAGTGAATGAGCGAGCGAGTGAGTGAATGAGCGAGCGAGTCAATTAGTGGCTGGCGGAGTGGGTGGGTCATTGGGTAGGTGGGTGGGTGGATGGGGTGTGTGTGCATGTGTGCTAGTATGGGTGCATGCGTGCATATGTGCGTGCTTGCATGCGTGTGTGTGGGTGTGCACATATACGTGCAATTTTTTTTACTTTCGGGTGTAGTCGCTATTGTTGTCATCCTTGTTGTTGTTCCTGCTGATGTTGTTGGTGTTGTGGTAGGACATGGCGTATAACAGCTTCTCTTGTCTCTTGATTGCCCTTGGCATGGAAGCCCATGTCTCGATGATATTGGGTTGTTACATGTGCGTATTCTGAATTGGACGCCATAATCACATGTCTGACTGCAATCACTCCAACCACTCCAGGCAGACCAAGCACCGTCCACTATTTAAGAAAAACAAGCATGTATGCACTATAGTAGCCATCTACATGGTTTTGTCCGAAATCATAGGCATTTCAACACGGGCGAAATTCGAATACTCATTGATAATTTAATAAATATTCTGATGAATATTTTGAAAATAATTGGATTAAGAGGTGTTGCTGAAAAATGTGTTTCTATGTATTCAACAGCTTTATAGTTACTTTGAAAGAGAGATTCTGGTAATTCCGGATTCTTTGGTTTAAACAAGGTCGAATTTGTCCAATAACCATGTCATTGATATATGTTTAGTCAGAGCGCCGGAAGGTCAAAGGTGTCTATTTGGGAAACAATGTTGCTGGAAGCTACTCCAGTTGTGTTTTAGTTTTTTACCATAAAGTTGGCACATGTCTTCAGGACCACGCAGATACACATCAACCCATGTTCTGAAAAGATCACTCCATTAGAGATATTTAACGCTTCAAAAATGTCTAGTTTTGAAAACAATGTTGCTGAATCATTTTGCATTTCAGCTTCTAGCAAGAAAATTGGCATACGCGTTCGTGATCAAGTTTTGAGAAGATTGCACCAGTTGAACCATGGTAATTGAAAAATGCGTTATAATACCTTTTATGAAAACTGTTGCTCAAAGCTGTTGCTGTTGGGTTTTAGAGCGCAAAATTATAAGCCCCGCTAGGAATCCAACAAGCATACTTCCATCCAGGTTTGGAGACGATCCCTCTAGTATAACCAGAGTTATTAATACATGTCTTAAGAAGAAGAAGAAGAAGAACAACAACAACAACAACAGCAACAAAAACAACAGAAACAACGACGACGACGACGACAACAACAACAACAACAACAACAACAACAACAGCAACAATAACAACAACAACAACTAGCACTCCATGCTCGAACATACCCTTGTATCTAGCGACATGGGTAAAAAGAGCCAACAGGCAGGATTTGGGTATATCTAGGTGGGTGGACTGTTGAGCTGGTGCGTGCATGGATTTTAGGTTGAGCGCATTGGTGGGCGTGGCTTGAGGCTGGGCGGTTTCGTGGAAGCCTGGGTGCATATGTGAGTGAGTGAGAGAGTGATTGAGTGAGTGAGTGAATGAGTGAGTGGGTGGTGGGTGGGTGGGTGGGTGGGTGGGTGGGTGGGTGGGTGGGTGAGTGAGTGAGTGAGTGAGTGAGTGAGGGAGGGAGGGAGGGAGTGAGTGAGTGAGTGAGTAAGTGAATGATCGAGCGAGCGAGTGAGTGAATGAGCGAGCGAGTGAGTGAATGAGCGAGCGAGTCAATTAGTGGCTGGCGGAGTGGGTGGGTCTTTGGGTAGGTGGGTGGGTGGATGGGGTGTGTGTGCATGTGTGCTAGTATGGGTGCATGCGTGCATATGTGCGTGCTTGCATGCGTGTGTGTGGGTGTGCACATATACGTGCAATTTTTTTTACTTTCGGGTGTAGTCGCTATTGTTGTCATCCTTGTTGTTGTTCCTGCTGATGTTGTTGGTGTTGTGGTAGGACATGGCGTATAACAGCTTCTCTTGTCTCTTGATTGCCCTTGGCATGGAAGCCCATGTCTCGATGATATTGGGTTGTTACATGTGCGTATTCTGAATTGGACGCCATAATCACATGTCTGACTGCAATCACTCCAACCACTCCAGGCAGACCAAGCACCGTCCACTATTTAAGAAAAACAAGCATGTATGCACTATAGTAGCCATCTACATGGTTTTGTCCGAAATCATAGGCATTTCAACACGGCGAAATTCGAATACTCATTGATAATTTAATAAATATTCTGATGAATATTTTGAAAATAATTGGATTAAGAGGTGTTGCTGAAAAATGTGTTTCTATGTATTCAACAGCTTTATAGTTACTTTGAAAGAGAGATTCTGGTAATTCCGGATTCTTTGGTTTAAACAAGGTCGAATTTGTCCAATAACCATGTCATTGATATATGTTTAGTCAGAGCGCCGGAAGGTCAAAGGTGTCTATTTGGGAAACAATGTTGCTGGAAGCTACTCCAGTTGTGTTTTAGTTTTTTACCATAAAGTTGGCACATGTCTTCAGGACCACGCAGATACACATCAACCCATGTTCTGAAAAGATCACTCCATTAGAGATATTTAACGCTTCAAAAATGTCTAGTTTTGAAAACAATGTTGCTGAATCATTTTGCATTTCAGCTTCTAGCGAGAAAATTGGCATACGCGTTCGTGATCAAGTTTTGAGAAGATTGCACCAGTTGAACCATGGTTATTGAAAAATGCGTTATAATACCTTTTATGAAAACTGTTGCTCAAAGCTGTTGCTGTTGGGTTTTAGAGCGCAAAATTATAAGCCCCGCTAGGAATCCAACAAGCATACTTCCATCCAGGTTTGGAGACGATCCCTCTAGTATAACCAGAGTTATTAATACATGTCTTAAGAAGAAGAAGAAGAAGAAGAACAACAACAACAACAGCAACAAAAACAACAGAAACAACGACGACGACGACAACAACAACAACAACAACAACAACAACAGCAACAATAACAACAACAACAACTAGCACTCCATGCTCGAACATACCCTTGTATCTAGCGACATGGGTAAAAAGAGCCAACAGGCAGGATTTGGGTATATCTAGGTGGGTGGACTGTTGAGCTGGTGCGTGCATGGATTTTAGGTTGAGCGCATTGGTGGGCGTGGCTTGAGGCTGGGCGGTTTCGTGGAAGCCTGGGTGCATATGTGAGTGAGTGAGAGAGTGATTGAGTGAGTGAGTGAATGAGTGAGTGGGTGGTGGGTGGGTGGGTGGGTGGGTGGGTGGGTGAGTGAGTGAGTGAGTGAGTGAGTGAGTGAGGGAGGGAGGGAGGGAGGGAGTGAGTGAGTGAGTGAGTAAGTGAATGATCGAGCGAGCGAGTGAGTGAATGAGCGAGCGAGTGAGTGAATGAGCGAGCGAGTCAATTAGTGGCTGGCGGAGTGGGTGGGTCATTGGGTAGGTGGGTGGGTGGATGGGGTGTGTGTGCATGTGTGCTAGTATGGGTGCATGCGTGCATATGTGCGTGCTTGCATGCGTGTGTGTGGGTGTGCACATATACGTGCAATTTTTTTTACTTTCGGGTGTAGTCGCTATTGTTGTCATCCTTGTTGTTGTTCCTGCTGATGTTGTTGGTGTTGTGGTAGGACATGGCGTATAACAGCTTCTCTTGTCTCTTGATTGCCCTTGGCATGGAAGCCCATGTCTCGATGATATTGGGTTGTTACATGTGCGTATTCTGAATTGGACGCCATAATCACATGTCTGACTGCAATCACTCCAACCACTCCAGGCAGACCAAGCACCGTCCACTATTTAAGAAAAACAAGCATGTATGCACTATAGTAGCCATCTACATGGTTTTGTCCGAAATCATAGGCATTTCAACACGGGCGAAATTCGAATACTCATTGATAATTTAATAAATATTCTGATGAATATTTTGAAAATAATAGGATTAAGAGTAGTTGCTGAAAAATGTGTTTCTATGTATTCAACAGCTTTATAGTTACTTTGAAAGAGAGATTCTGGTAATTCAGGATTCTTTGGTTTAAACAAGGTCGAATTTGTCCAATAACCATGTCATTGATATATGTTTAGTCAGAGCGCCGGAAGGTCAAAGGTGTCTATTTTGGAAACAATGTTGCTGGAAGCTGTTCCTGTTGCGTTTTAGTTTTTTACTGTAAAGTTGGCATATGTCTTCAGGACCCCGCAGATACACATCAACCAATGCTCAGAAAAGATCACTCCATTAGAGATATTTAATGCTTCAAAAATGTCTAGTTAGAAAACAATGTTTCTGAAAGGGGTTGCCTTTCATCTTCTGGCAAGGAAATTGGCATACGCATTCGGGATCACACGGGCAAGCCTCCGCCCAAGTTTTCAGAGGATTGCACCAGTTGTACCAGGGTTATTGAAAAAATGCGTTATAATACCTATTATGAAAACTGATGCTCAAAGCTGTTGCTGTTGGGTTTTAGAGCACAAAATTTGAAGCCCTGCTAGGAATCGAACAAACATACTTCCATCCAGGTTTGGAGACGATCCCTCCAGTAAAACAAGAGTTATTAATACATGTCTTAAGAAGAAGAAGAACAACAACAACAACAAAAACAACGATGACGACAACAACAACAACAACAACAACAACAAGTACTCCATGCTCGCATATACCCTTGTATCTAGCGACATGGGTGAAAAGAGCCAACAGGAAGGATTTGGGTGTGGCTAGGCGGGCGGGCTGGCGAGCTGTTGGGTGCGTGGATTTTAGGTTAAGTGCATTGGTGGGCGTGGGTGGAGGCTGGGCGGCTTTGTGGAAGCCTGTGTGCATAGTTAGTGAGTGAGTGAGTGAGTGAGTGAGTGAGTGAGTGAGTGAGTGAGTGAGTGAGTGAGTGAGTGAGTGAGTGAGTGAGTGAGTGAGTGAGTGAGTGAGTGAGTGAGTGAGTGAGTGAGTGAGTGAGTGAGTGAGTGAGTGAGTGAGTGAGTGAGTGAGTGAGTGAGTGAGTGAGTGAGTGAGTGAGTGAGTGAGTGAGTGAGTGAGTGAGTGAGTGAGTGAGTGAGTGAGTGAGTGAGTGACAGAGTGAGTGAGTGAGTAAGTGAGTGGGTGGGTGGGTGGGTGGGTGGGTGGGTGGGTGAGTGAGTGAGTGAGTGAGTGAGTGAGTGAGTGAGTGAGTGAGTGAGTGAGCGAGCGAGCGATTGAGAGCGAGAGAGTGAGTGAGTGAGGGAGGGCGGGAGGGAGTGAGAGATAGAGAGAGAGAGAGAGAGAGAGAGAGAGTGTGAGTGAGGGAGTGAGTGAGTGAGTGAGTGTGTGGGTTAGTGGGTAGGTGAGTGGGTGAGCCATTGGGTGGGTGGTTTGGTGGGTGGATGGGGTGTGAGCATGTGTGTCGGGGGTGAGGGGGGTGGTGGGGGTGGGGGTGCATGCGTGCATGCCTGCGTATGTGAGTGAGTGTGCGTATGTGAGCGTGGGTGCGTGCGTGCGTGCGTGCGTGCGTAAGTACGTGCGTGCATGCGTGCGTGCGTGTGTGTGTGAAGGTTTTTTACTTTCTGCTGTAGTCGTTATTGTTGTGCTAGGACAATGCGCATAGCAGCTTCTCTCGTCTCTTGATTGCCCTTGGCATGGAAGCCCATCTCTCCATGGTTTTGGGTTGTTACATGTGCGTAGCCTAAATTGACTGCCAGAATCACATGTCTGACTACAATCACTCCAGCTTCTCCACGCAGACCAAGCACCGTCCACTATTTAAGAAAAACAAGCGGGTGCACACTATAATAGCGATCTACATGGATTTATCAGAAATGTTAAGCATTTCAACACGGGCCAAATTCGAAAACTCATTTATAATTTTATAAATATTCTGATTCGGAATTTTTCGAAACAATGTTGCTGAAAGCTGCTCCGGTTGCATTTTAGTTTTTGACCGTAAAGTTGGCATATGTCTTCGGGAACCGGCAGACACACATCAACCCAAATTCGGAAAAGATTGCTCCATCCAAGATATTGAAAATGGCTTTTAAAACAATGTTGCTGACAGCTGCTTCATTTCAGATTTCGGCCAAAAAATTGGCATACGTGTTCGGGGCGACACAGGCAAGCTTCCACCCCAGTTTTGAGAAGATTGCAGTATCCAATTGACATACCTGGATGCATACTGCCCATCGGCTGAGGACAGGATTTCTTGGTAAGATGGAGAAGGCTTAGAAATCTTGGCGTGAAGGATGTTAGTGTCATGTAGTGGTCATCATACCTGAGCTCGAGGTGGTACTTTCATGGCTGACGGCGTGACGTGGAGGACCACAGGATTCACTCTGGGGATCACAGACTTGTGTTGTCTGAAGACGATCTGTTGTAGACCCTCTCCGAAGTTGTTTATGTTTAATGTATGATTACTGTGTTCTGCGGCTATAGTAGCAGACACATCCTACAGTTGCAATCAGTCCTTCTTCGGGTTTGCCCACTGTGTCCTGTCTTGTCATATCGTACACTTAGCAGATTTATGCAATGACGTCCTCTCCTGGCTTTGTATTTGCTGGCTCTGAGTAGGGCGAATTCCAAGGTTCTCTGCACTGGTGTCTCTTCTGGTATCCTTGGCACATGGCCAACCATGGACCATCTTTGCAGGGTGACTTTTACAGACAGCGGCGACGTATTACACATCTTGTAGAGTGCATTGGTGGAAATTACGCTGTCTGGTCATCGGTGTCCAGGAATGGTGCATAGCTGTTTGTGGTGGCAGGCCTCGAGTTTTTCTAGAGCTGCCTTTGTAGCTGTCCAGCTGTTACAGTCATACAGCATCAATGATACACAGGTTGCGTTGTATAAAGGTAGTCTTTTTATCAAGGACATCTTTGATCTACGAATCCATAGCTTTCAGAAGGACTGGAAAGCTATGTTCCCCATGACGCAGCATGCAGCAATGTCCGCAGTACTGCAAAGCAATGAGCCTAGGATTTTACCTTTCCTCCATGTTTCGCCGCCACGAAGTGGGTCGTCATTTTCTTTAGTTTCATGGTTTGTAGATAGGTATATGTGGGTCAACTCTGTTTTGGATTCATTCATAAAGAGATTCTGAATTTTTACTTTGCTTGCAGCTATTGGGAGACGTTCGCCACATCGTCTGCATATTCAATCACTAGCGGCATACACAGTATTGACACTGTGAATGGGGGCGCGAGGGGTTGGTCTTGTGGAACTTTGCCACACAGATTTCAATGCAGCAGCAAGGTAACAGTTGAAAATATGAAAAACACCGGCGATAGACCATCTCCCTGTGGGGGGCCAATTGATGTCTCAAACTCTACAGACTTCACTAGTCGTAGCTCATCTGCATTGCAAGTGGCCTGGCGTAGTACATCTAGGATCTATGCGCACTTACTTGTGTCGAAGGCTCGTGACATGTCAATGCCCGTTTTGTTGAAATCCCAGTGTTTGGACATGACTACCAACACACGTATGCGTCGAGCCCATACAATGTCTGCGCAGCTGCATCCACGTTTGAAGTCACTTTGACATGCCCCGGTGAAATCATCGATCTTATCTCGGATGCAACATAGAGTGACATTGGATAGACTTTTTCGTATGCTGTTCAAGAGCACAATGGGCTGCAGATCGGCTGAGGGTCAGGTGGCTTCTTCAGCTTGGGTAGTGCGATAAGGGTGCTTTGGCCTACAGCGCATAAAAGCTGAATTGATTAGGTAAGTGATCGGGTTTGAGATAATATCACTTGCATATTTGAATAGTTCATTGCTCATACCACCAGGCCCATATGCACGGCCATTTTTCAGGGCTTTAAGTGCCTTCTCAACTTCTGCTGTTTTAATTGGTGTTAGTAATGGCCTGCGGTCTCCTGAGAATGGGGGCAAGGGCTCATCATCATTATCAGTGAACTGTTCCTTGAACCGTTCCCGAATCGCCTCGGCCTTTCCCTGGTCAGTCCCGCTAAAGTGTCCTTCAGAGGTGTGTACAGTGAGTGGTGGTGTGTAGTCAGAAACTCTCAGGGCTCGGGATTCCCGAAACAGTTTGTGACAGTCATCCATGGCAGTGCTTTCATCTGCTAGAGAGTCTGCTTGTTGAACAGCAAGATCGTCTAAGTCGCTAATGTGGCACATAATGTTATTGCCCTCCCAGCGTAGTCTGGCGCAGTCTTCAATTTGGCCACTTTGATAGAAGCGCAGCCGTAATGCTTTCTTCGTCGCTGACAGTTTTACTACTAAAGTGTCGTCAGTATACTTAGTTTGGTTGTTTTTAAGAATACGTATGGTGCTGGTAGCTGATGCTTCCATAGATTTCAGTAGTTTAGTTAGGGCTTCGTTTGGATCGTAGCTGACGTTGATGTTAATTATCTGCTCCCCGAGGGCCTTTTTGTATGACATTTGGGTGTCAGTGTCGCCGAGGAGCTGGGGTATATTGTAAGTGACTCTACCCTGTTTCCTGGTGTGGCGTTTATATATTAGGTAGAGATCGTTCACATGAAGGCGTGTAATGACTGGCTTATGGTCAGAATTGAGGTATGTGCCTATATAGGCACGACTATTAAGAAGTAGGGGTTTTGTTACTGTCAAGATTGCATAATATGAACTCTATTTGGTTGAAGACGGCGGTGGCTATTGTAGACTTAGAACGTTTTGGGGCTTTGCGATCAGCAATGTGTCCAGTCCATGTTGTCCGGTAACGGCATGGGTGTTTTAAAGTCGTATTTGTGGCAAATAGGCCAGTGGAACTAAGGAATGCCACACGTGCATCTCCATTGCTGTTGCCCGTGCTCTCTCCATACGATCCATTGCATAAGCCAAGTCCTGAACCTTTGTCCGCAATTCCGAGTTTGCCAGCTTGGAGTTGAAATCTCCACACATGAACAGTTGCCATCCACCTGGGATTGTAATTGCGGAACTCAGTTCTGCATGGGAGGAATCTAATATTGTTGCATTCTCTTTGACTTTTTCGGTAGTGGGCCATATATGTCGACAATGCGACACTTAGTGGTGGTGCGTTTTCTCGTTAGCCAAGCCAGGTCGATGAATGCAACACGATCATTGACGTGCCCAAAACTAATGGCATGGTCCAAGTAGGGCGGTTCGATTAGGGAAATAAATAATCGATTATGATGTCTGCAAAATAATCGATTTAATCGGATAATCGATTGTTTAATCTTGGAACTTTGGAAGTAGCAACTACGTAGTGAGGGAGTGAGGGATGGGGAGGGAGTGCATGCACGCGTGCGCACGCGAGAGAGAGA
>CM067359.1:70536856-70571856 GCA_034401795.1 Chaetoderma sp. LZ-2023a | reverse complement strand
GTGGTATTCACCTTAAGAATATATAGAGCACGAGGCTATTCATCACAGTCACAGCTCTGACTACCACTACCAGGATCTCCGCCATTTTCTGGCCTGCTCTCGAGCTTTGGCCCCGATAGTCTTACAGCATCATAGTACTCATCGAGACTGTCACCTGCCTCTCCATTATTATATTTAGCCTAACCTCTTTGTTGCTTTCACCAGGTCTCCTTGTGGCATATGTACTCAAGGACCTTGCTATACCAAACTTCTCCGACTACAGTTTCTCAATTGCCTGTTCATGAGGTTTTCACTCTACCTCTGCTGCCTTCTCTGCATAGCTGAGAACCCAGTTTGCCAATGAAAACACGCCTGCATTCAGGATCGCAGATATAATGTCTATATTGGTTCGGTTTAAAGCTCTGGTATGGGCCCAGCAGCAGAGGATGTATAATCCTAAAGCTTCTGAGGGTTCAGTCAATACTGTCTATAATGAGGATGCTGGCTATGAGGATTATGCGGACTATGGCCGGCAAGGTGACGAGTATGAGGTATTTTGAGGAAGAATACAACTGACTAATCCACTGAGCAAAGGGGTCCAATCATAGCCATGTGAAGGGCTTTCTCAGTCCATTGGCTGTAGTTGGACGTTGGACGTTGGTCGCTCTGTTCATAACGAAGGCTGGTGAGACCAGCAAGATCATGGACAATGCTCTCTGTGGAGCTAAGAGTATCACAGAGGCTATTCCAGCTATTGCATCAGGTGCAGACATCTTCTTCAGAGTGTGCCATCCGTGGTCGCACTCGCAGCCATCTGCATATTAGATACCAGTGTGGGCAGGTGTTTGAAGAGGTGTTCAGCAATGGTCGACTGAATGATGGCTATCTATTCTCCTATCTAGAGTTTGCCCACGCAGTGCATGATAAGACTAGATTCGATGTAGGTGATGTCGGCTGAGAGTTCATCAACCATCTGTCTTAAGGATCTCTATTACAGGCCTGATGGCTGTTACCGTGAGTTTTACCATCTGCTCGAGACCAAACATGGCAAGGGCGACAAACCGTGGAATCTGTGAGCCAGTGGATTTTCCAGGCAGACTATCTGGCATATATACAGACATCGTCCCACCACATCCCATGGGTGAACATTGATGAATCTGTCCTGAACAAAGTGCAGCAGACAGATGTGCTGCTCCTTCTGCATGACCACATAGTATGGCGATTATGTGAAGTAAAGTAGGTCATCAGCGCGCAAAAACAATCATCAAGTGGTGGAACTGGACACTGGCAGAGAGACTGTTCCTAAACCAATATACTCAGGAGATTGTGGTTCATGGAAATCTGTCCAGAATCCAGGTGAGAGGCTTCCCCATTGTAATGGAGGAATCCAATGGTGCCGTCGCTCATTTGATTGGGCAACCTCCAGCAGAGGTGATTCACCACTCTGCTGTTGCTTACCCATCATATGGGGTAAGAAGGTCTGCATTTCATCGAATGCCCAGGTTCACTACCTACATGAGCTAGGTGAGCTGGAAGGTGGTCGACAGTGTGCGACTGTGTGCAATATACCCTAATTGGTCAATAGACGTCCACAGACTCGGAAGGTATGTGGAGTCGGCTGGGAATCCTGTAGATTACTTCATGGCTAGTGGCCACATAGTCCCTCAGAGAACAGAGTGCAATACCATGTGTATCTTCGAAAATCGAGCTTGAGCAGTCTAGAGTCCATTCAGACGTCTGGAGTCCATCCAGACCATTTGTCCCAAGCTAGCTAGTCCCAATTGAATGCTGAATAGTCCAATCATGTGTCCGAATTTATCAGATCACTGAGGCTGGAGCCTGCTATAACGATATATGCAGCATTGGTGGCTATCTGGAGGTACTCGAAGCTGTCAATGGCTGTGTTCCAATCCATGAAGTCATAGTAGAACTCCAACATTCTCAGCTTCATGAGGTTGTAAGTCACGATCTCGGCCTGCAAGGGTCGACGAATAGTGATTGCATCCCTACGTCTTATAAGATCCATGAGCGACTCACTGCGCATGGCCTTGTGTACCACTCGCTCGTACTTGGTGAAGCTGGTATTGCTATGCTGCTCAAGAGCCTTAATCAGCTTGCCATAGGTACTGTTGCCTAGGAGTTTGAAGAGATCATCCAGGTGTGCTTTGCTCTTATCCACATCGCTAGAGTGCCAAGTCTCCAAAACACCGTTCATTAACGACTCGAAAAGCGTCTATGGGTGTAGTGTGTTGCAGTATACACTGGTGATCTATCGGCCATGGGTGATATATAACTTGAGGGTCAGTGGGTATAGGAGGCTCTTATTAGTGGAGAATAGTTTGCTAGTGGTGTGATGCTTATGCCATGTTTGCTTTAAAGGATTTGTTTCAAAATCCCATAAATGTCAATCATAATGGGACATATTAGCAATAATGACATAAGAAACAATATTCTGAGGCCAAAAATAAATATTTAAAACGTTTCTTTGCTTTAAAATACTGTTTTCGAAACCGCTGACTCGTATGCATATTTCTCGGCAATTGTCGGTAAATTTCAGCTGTGACGTCAGGGTAGCGAGACGCCGGAAAGAAGCCCTGCGGCTACTTGTCTTTGTGTAGTGAAGCGAATTATCGATCTGCCTTGTTAACGCTATAATGCCTTATTGTGCGGCTTTTAACTGTACTAATTCGTCATCTAAAGATTCGGGAAAAAGTTTTTTCGGGTTTCCGAAGGACGAAGCGATCCAAAATAAATGGGTATATCGTGTAAGAAGAAAGAATTTTGTGCCGTCGAAGTACAGCAAACTCTGCTCCGACCATTTCACAAAAGTCGGCCTATAAACGGCCTAAGATCAACATTGTTACATTTTAACCCCTTAATGCCCAAGATTGGCCAAGAAAAACTAGATTCATCATTAGGATGAGAAGACTTTTTTGTGATGGAATCAGTCATTCAACTGGTAAATTTTCAAAAATAGTCTCTTAGCATACATATATATATATATATATATATATATATATATATATATATATATATATATATATATATATATATATATATATATATATATATATATATATATATATATATATATATGATCCTTCCTCAAGACCAGTGTAAAAGGCATTTTTGGTTGGCTTCTCCGTTAATATTTAAAACAATTAGACTAAAAATTGTTGGTCAACATTCAGCAGATCTTATTTTTAGTTCATTTGACTTAATTATAGCTTAATGCCGATTTTTTTTCTGATGAATAGGGCTAAAGGTTAATGCCATGTCTAATTATTATAGATACATGTAAACCTTGCGATATAAATATTTGCTTTAAAAAGCATTAGAATACAATCTATATAGTACAGTACTGAGTGAGAGTACTGAGCACGTGTATGTAGAGTTTGAATAACATCTCTGGTCCTGGTGTCTGTGTTTTAAAAGCTGAGACATTTCACAGAGGAGGTTGTTCAATGATTTCTTTGTTATGTAGGAGGGTATAATTCCAGGGTAATTATCTTGTAATGTACTGCTTTCTTCACCTATTTCATTCCATGCAGATGATAGTTATTACTTTGCTGAACACTAGTGCTAACATTTTGATGAATAATTTTAACACAATTTGGTTATCTTGATTCTAGCTTATATATTTGCAATCATTTTAACTAATTTGTATGATTTTAAAGATGGCATGATTTCATAGAGATGAAACCCTGTTTCCGGGGAAGGCAGAATGAAATAAGTTCAAATGGCTTTGATTGAATAAAGGAGGTACAAAGCTCACATAGGATAAAAAAGGTTTAATTGGTCACTGGTCATGGAGAATTGAGTTAATTCAATAATCTATTAAAGTTCATAGCATTTATCAGATCTTTATTTTGTCAGTTCAGAGTGAGAGATTATTTTTGAAAAAATGCCTCAACCGTCTCCCAAATGCATTCGATGGTGGTTTTCCCAGTTGTACAACGCCAGTGTGACATTAGAGATTGACCGCCTTCATGGACTACTCCTGTCAGTAGTCACATATGAAGGTGTACACCAGCTTGGAGATGTCCTTGATATGGAAGGCATTGTGGTCATACACTCCGATGGTCATGATTTTTGGGTAGGGGTTTTAGTCAAGTGCCCGATACCCTCTGCTGTGCATTCATAAATGTTAATCCCTGTCTTCATGAAGAATTCTACATTGTGTAGCTGAACCAGGGAGGTCTTTAAGACACCAGTTACATGCTGTGGAGGAGCTGTAATTCTAACAGGTCTCACTCCCTGATGCGCTGCTAGATAGCTACAGTGCCACAAGTTGTCCTTGTAGGTATCGAATGCCACCTGTCCCTTCCCCCATTGTAACCATTCAGGATGTCTTCCAGTCCTTAGTAATGGCTGATGATCGATGACAGATTTGAGCTCAGTGTTTATTGAAGGGATGAAGGCCCGCTTGGTGTTGGACCAAATACTATTGGTTGGGTCAATGCATGCTTCCTCTCTGCAACCAGGTTTTGAACCGCGCATATTGCATTCATCCACGGAGTTCCTGGAGCTTTCCTCTGTAAGAGCATCACCCTTTCATCCTCGATGTTGCAGATGTGATAGGTATGGGCGTAGCTAAGAAGGAAGGCGTTCTGTGCTGTCTGCTGGGTCTTTGTAATGATCTAGGCTGTGATGTCTCCATTCAGGCCCAGGAAGAATCTCAAGCACATTATCTGTCAGCCTCTACCCTCTGTCTCTATCTTACCGAGGTGTTCATTGGGAATTTGCTCGCCTTCTCGCCTGAAAATCTGTGCTAAGTGATCTGACCTCGACTCCTTCAGTATCTGCCTACTGATTCTCCACAGAGGAGGCAGGTGTTCCAGTGGATGGTTGCCATCCGAGTAGCTAAAGCTTTGGCTTGCATGCTAGCAGTTGTCTCCTCGACGAAGTGCATTGCACCACTGTGCCTTCTTGTGGGGGATTCTTTGGATCACATTTAGTGATCGCTGGAAACTTCCCCATCTGGTGTGCTCGGAAGAGTCGTATCTGCACCTCCTGGGCATGGCCCTGTCCAATCATCTTAAGCAGGTCAGCTTTGTTGGCCTTAGAGTAACCTCTCATGTCGAGTTGCTTTACTATCTCTCGAAGTTGTACTGCAGTAAGCATGCTGACGTATACCTCCATGAATGCTTTTATCTCATGTAGTTGACTCTGAAGCTTGCTTTTCTGAAATGCAGTGTAGATACCACATTGATGATCGCAAAGCCCCGTAAGGCTCTAAGGCTACAACAGCATTCTTGAACCAAATAGACTTCATACTATGCAAAGTAGAAGCAAAATCCCTACTTCGGATGCTCGTCCCTATGGAGGCGCAGCCCCCAATTCTGACCATAAGACAATTATTACACGTCTTCAGATGAACCACCTCTATCTAATCTATAACCGCCATGAAAATCAAGAGGGTAGAGTCACCTACATTAACGCTCATCAGCGACACTGACAGTAAAATGTCATACAGAAAAACGATCGGGGCGCAGATAGTTAACATCTACGTCAGCTCCGATCCAAACGAATCCGTAGCAAAATTACTGAAATCTATGGAATCATCAGCTACAGCAACATAGGAGTTCTAAAAGACAACCAGCAGAGCAGAAAGCATTATGGCTGCGCATCTATCAAAGTGGGCAAAGTGAAGACCGCACCAAACTACTCCAGGAAATCAATAACACATTAGCGAATGTTTAAAAGATCTTGCTATTCAACAAGAAGACTCTGTAGCAGATGAAATCACCACCACGGATGACTGTCACAAAATGTTTCAGACAGCCTGAACCATGAGATTTACTGACTACACACCCCACTCACTGTGCACAACTCTGAAAGATACTTTATTGGAAAAGCCGGGGCATTTCGAGAATAGTTCATGGAACAGTTCACTGACCACGATGGTGAGCCATTGCACCAGTTTTCTGGGGACCCAGGCCATTGCTAATACAAATTAAAACAGCAGAAGATGAGAAGGCATTTAATGCCCTGAGAAATGGACGTCTATCTGACATGAGCAATGAACTATATTCAAATATAGAAGTGGCATTATCTGAAAACCGATCACGCACCTAGTTAATTCAGCTTTTATGCACCACCTTCCCATCGATGCTGTAGGCCAAGGCAGCCTTGTCGCACTATCCAAGCACAAGAAGCCACATGAACCCCAGCCAATCTACTGTGCATTGTGCTCCTCAACAGCATTCGGAAAATCCTATCCAATGTTACTCTATGCCGCATCCGAGACACGATCGATGACTTCACTGGATTATGTCACGAGCCTTCAACACAATTAAATGCTCAAAGATCCGCCAGGCCAGCTGCAATGAAGATGGTCTAATGAGACTACTACTTGCCGACACTAAGCTGAGAGCACTGGTCAAGTTACTGAACTCTGTAGAGTTTGAGACGTCAGTTGGCTCCACACAGGGAGTCCTATCTCCTGTGCTTTTCACCTGTTACCACGCAACTGCATTGAAATCTGTGCGGGAAAATTTCACAAGACCAAACTCCCCGGTGTCCATAATGTATAGCAGTGCTGATCCACAGCCATTGAAATAGACATCCAATGGTATGTCAATCTGCATGAGCCCATCACACCTCCAGTGCCATTGATCTGAGTGTGTGGGTGGGTGTTTTTGTATGCCGTCTGAACAGTTGCAGTATGATTCCTGTGTTTGTGGATGAGTGATCAGTTAATGATACAATATGACAGGTATTAGTAGTTAACAAATCATGGTGGTGCAAATCCAGACATTTACATAGAGAATCTACGCATGCCTGCCAATCTGCCTTTACCTGCCAAACCTCTTCTGTTGTGTTATAGAAAGAATGAGTACTGTTATTGCAAGCATGTGTGTTTGTGCATGCATGACGAAGTTTGTCTGATCCAGGCATTACACCAGGTAGGCGTATGCCTGCCAATCAGTAGTGATGATGATGATGATGATGATGATTATGATGATGATGATGATGATGATGATGATGATGATGATGATTATTATTATTATTATTATTATTATTATTATTATTATTATTATTATTATTAGTCCTTCCTTTTCTTTTAAAGTTAATAACTAATAAACGGCTGCGCCGATGTCCTTAAAACTTCACAGGCCACTAGGGACAGCTAATATCCAAATTTTGAAAATATTTGAATCTGATTGGGTCATTATTTTGGTGACCATCTTGGATTTTCTGAAATGTTTGCGAACTTTTCTGAAATCTTCTTCTCTGAAACCGACAAGTCTGGTGATGCAACACTTAGCCAACATACTTTAGATGATGCTGAGAATTAAATTTGATCAAACCAAGAGGATTGGATGTTGGGTTTGGCGGCCATCTTGATGACGTCATAAATCACAAATCAATCTTCTCCAGAACTGCTGAACCGATTTCGGTAAAAATTTGGGAATATGCTCAGGGAATAAGGGCGATTGAAGTTTGTATTCAAGCAGCCTAATAGCTACACAAGCATGGCCGCGATTAACCAATGAAATTAGAGCATTTTAGGCGGTCATTTTGAATATTTGTATTTGATGGATTTTGATGGCGAAAATTAATTCCTATAGGCTCCTTCCCCTCCCAAACTCAAATTTACCACTTTTGACAATGGGCGATGAACAGTATGGTGGCCATGTTGATGATGTCATATATATTATTATCCTCAATAACAAAGTTTGTCATGCATCTCGTCCTACAGTTTTGTCCAGATCAGCTCCAAATTCGGTCAAGTGCTAGTCTCCATGGAGCAATCGCTTGTCTGTACTTTTATTTCGGATATGTCCAATCGTCCTCGAGCTGCCCACCCTTCTGCGACTCATGCAAAATGTATAGAGATTTTCATCACAAACCTCGACGATCTCAGTAATACACATCCGAACAAATGATTCCATGATTTCGATAATATTATAAGTGGTTTGAAACATTGTATAGAACGATATACATTGCTGTGTTCATCTAGATTCGTAAAAAATGACAAAATGTATACCCAATTTAAACATGCCGCTAATATCTTACTTAGCAGACCATCTCAAGCCGGAAAATCCACCCTGCTAAGTGCGATAATTAGATTCAGATCTCAGCTATTCAATAAAACACATGATCACATCATATTATGCTATGGGTCATATCAACTGGCTTACGAGAGACTCGAAGCTGATGTAGAATAGGGTTGCATGATTATTCACTTTTCAAAATCGTGATCATTTAAAAAAAATAATCGCGATCATACGATTAATCATGAACTATATTAACTACATCAATGCTGCTTAGAGGACGTTATTATGCTACTGCAGATTGTAAGATTATGGGTTAGGCACATGGGTATACATACATGGACAGAATACGCCAGTTGCTGATTGTGAACAAAGGAATGTATCAAGGTTTTTCTAGACGGAAAACAGAAGGCATAATTGTAGCCTATGCTCTAATAGAGGCCCACCCCCTAACTTTGACATATGAGCTCCAATGATTTCTTAGCAGTTTCAAAATGGCAAAACTCTATATTAGAAGCCCACCCCTTAACTCAGCAGATTGTATAGGAAAATTTGCAAGAATAGTGTGTATAATAATAGCAATCGTGTCACAGGGTGTGTCTGCTTCAGACTGATCTCTGCCCTGATACATATCCGGCCCCTCTTGAAGTCAATACAGGCCTCGGATTTGTAAATCTCGGCCACCTATTAGATTAATACTAATAGTAGGCCACATATGTTCAAGTTTATTCTACACTTTTGTAGTCAAAATGCACTTAAAACAGTCTTGGCGTGATTAAATAGCTTCCTTATAAATATATTTTAAAACCAAATTTATGTACCAAACAAGTACAGGAGAAAATGTGAATCAATTTTGTAACGCCAATCAACATCAAATGATCCAAATTGAAGTATTACGAACGACAATATAGCCGGCATCTTAAGTTGGCGAGCCAGCTGCTCTTGCGATGGGAGGCAGCGTGTTCTCGCGAGATATTATACGCTAATGGGAGTTTATCAAACGGGTACCCATTATTCATATCAGTATAAGACTAAGTTCCTATCGCGCAATGATAATATATAGAAATTCCCGAGTTCTGAGTCCCCGATTCCAGAATATTTATCTCCGAGTACTCGCTCTAAAATAAACTCTTCAATTGGAGGCGAATCACGTGATTTGTATTTTTTCGCGACGCCATTTTATATCAAATTGTGGATTAATTTTGATGTAATAAACGACCTTTACTAAAGGATACGCAATATTTAGGCACTTAAATCGAATAATTTCACTTCCCCGGTGATGTTTTGAGGTATACTTTAAACATAGGTGTAGGCGGTGAGAATTTTTTTGGGAGAAAATGCGTTGCGGGATAAGCGTGTGTGATTACAACAACAATGGCAAATAGCGACCAAGTGAACAATCTTTATTCATCTAAACTAATCATGAGTCAATACAAACAAATCACTTATTTATTTAGTTTATTTAATCATTCACACATTTGGTTGATAGCCGGATGTTTGTTTCCATGATTGGTAATGTGAGCAGAGTTTCACAAGCGTAAAAGTGCCTTGACAAAAATTTCAACATGGCGATTATATGATTATTTCATTTTATAATTGTCCACGATCATTTTGAATCATATAATCGCGATTAATCAAATAATCGAAAAATCGTGCAACCCTAATGTAGAACTATACTCAGGAATTCAAGATTTAGAAAGAGATTCCAGCATCGCTAATCTAATTATCCCTGATGATCTAATGGAGGATGTAGATAGCAGGGTTACTGCATTGTTTACGAAACGCGGTTATCATGAGAATTCAACGATAATTCATTTGATTCAGAATATTTTCTTGAAAAATAAGCACATAGAAATATTTCGCTGAATTATCACTACATAATCCCATTTAAAAACCTAGAGACGCATCCAGTATAACTATATTGAGATATCAAATGTATCCTAGACGTAGCTCGACTGATGCTACTACAGAAGCTCACAGATATTTCCTCACAGAGCTCTGTCAGACAACACCTGAACACCTGAGATTAAGTACCAAGATTTTACTGAAACAGCTTTGTGCAGTGTATGTGCCTGCACCTAATAAGAAAGCTTAAGAAAGTCAAAATGGCTAACAGAAAGGCTAACACTAATAATAATAATCAAAGACAGGTTAGGGTGGCAGCTAGACCTGGGTTTAAGCTTAAAAGAAGATGTGGAATGGTCAATATCTCAGATTAATTACCAATCTTGCAAAGTTTAGCTAAAGCCACGTCCAAACAATGCAAGATAATACTAGAACGTTGTAATAAGGGTTTAGCCAATGCTGTGTCTGAATGCTGTTTAAACTTAATTCGTGGAAATAATTAAATTAAATCGAATACAATATAAATGCTTACACAGATATCGAGATAACATTAGATTACTCAGTAAAAGCAAAACGCTGTTATATGAAAGAGGACAGGTTATTCAACGAGAAGGTTTCTTACATCGTCTGCCGCCAGCCATATTACTGCTTATTCCTAAATTATTTGGTGATGGAAAGTATTCAGAAAATGGAGTCGGTACCACATAATATGATAGAAAGTATACACACAACGTCTAAGATTAATATTCTAAATAGCAATCAAAATCTTAGATCTGCTATGAATTTAGCTCAAGGGATTGAACGAATTCTAAATGGTAGCGACTTGACGGCTAGAGAAAAGTCAAATTTGTATTCTCAGACACTTCAAAAGTTTAGACTGCAGATAGATCAGTCTAAGCAATTCGGTTCAGTGGTTAAATCTTCAGATGATTCACAGCATTCGTGGAATCTCCAGCCCTCAATGTATGGATAATGCTAGAGTTAAAGAGCTAGTTCAATCATTGAACCCTAGCTTAAGAAGTAAAGGTAAGAGATTAATTGAAATATTAAATCATAGGGCACCCAGCTTATCTATAGACACCTCTAATTGTGTCACCATAGACCTAGCAAATCGAACTAGCAAATGGTTTTGCAAATTTCTTTGCTGAGAAAATAGACCTAATTCGTAGCAACATTGTGCAACATCCAGACTATTCACCATCTAACTCTTGTAGTTTGTCTGGGTCAAACTGCGCTATGACGTCATTCAAATCAGTATCTCCCGATGAAGTATTGACAATAATCCGCAATTCATCAAAAGCATTGTGCTCACTGGACCCAATGCCTACAAACATACTTAAAGAATGTGTTGACGAATTGCTACCTGCAATAACAAAGGTGTTAAACTTGTCCTTAGAAGGTGGTGTCGTACCTGATTCTTTCAAAACTGCCAATGTGATTCCATTAATAAAGAAGCCTACACTCGACCAAATTACACTAGGGAACTACAGGCCCGTGTCGAACTTACCATATCTGTCCAAGGTGCTAGAAATGGTCGTTGCCAAGCAACTAAATGACCATCTAGAATGCAACAACCTACTAGAACCCTTTCAAAGCGCATACCGGAAGCTCCACAGCACAGAAACTGCTCTACTCCGTGTACAAAATGACATGCTCTGCTCCATGGATGACCGGAAGTGTGTTCTATTGGTTCTTTTAGATTTATCTGCAGCTTTCGACACAATCGATCATAGCATTCTGATATCACGTTTAACAGAACTCGGTATATCGCACACAGCGCTTGCTTGGTTCAATTCGTACCTTACAAATCGTTACCAAACTGTTATTGTGGACAACCTAAAGTCAGTTTCAAATCAATTACGCTCTGGCGTACCACAAGGATCTGTGCTTGGTCCCATCTTATTCACAATATACACGGCACCACTAGGCAACTTAATACGATCTCATGGCATAAGCTACCACTTTTATGCAGACGACACGCAAATGTACCTCGAGTTCCATGTAAACCATCAGTTAAACGCCCGTGAGTGTGTCGAAAACTGTGTTCTTGACATCAAACATTGGATGTTGAACAACATGTTGCAGCGGAACGACAAGAAAACAGAGACTCTCTTGATAACATCTCGCCACATCCGACAGAATGTGGACATAAAAAGTCTCCACGTTGGAGAGGCCGAAATTGGTTTTAGCGACAGTGCCCGCAACATAGGCGTAACTTTTGATAACATTCTTTCAATGGAAGCACATGTGACATCTGTCTCTCGTTCCATCTTCGTCAATATGAGAAACATCAGCAAAATTCGAAATCTGCTTGACACCGACGCAGTTAAAACACTTGTTCATGCCACCATAACATCCCGGTTGGACTATGGCAATGCATTACTGACTGGCATAACATCAGCCCAGTTGGAGAGTCTGCAGAGAGCCCAGAACACAGCAGCTCGGTTGATCACCCGCACGAGAATGCATGAACACATCACGCCTGTTCCCCACGAACTACACTGGCTGCCAGTTAGAGAACGGATCAGCTATAAGGTCGGACTCTTAGTGTTCAAATGCCTTCATGATCTTGCACCACCTTACCTAAATTCACTGATCGTACGAAGAACATCAGCAAGGTCCCTTCGATCAAATTCACAATTACTATGTGTCGTACCACGTTCGAATTTAACCATCTGTGAACGCGCCTTCTCGAGAGCAGGACCAAAATTTTGAAAAAATCTACCATCTGACATTCAAAATTGTAACAAAATTGAGCCATTTAAATCTATGTTAAAAACTCACCTTTTCACAAGAGCATATTTTTAGATTTTGTGAAACGTTTCAGCCCAAGTTTTGCCAACATCTATGTAGCAGAGTGGGAGGAGGATACGCTTAGCAAATGTCCGAAACAGCCACTGTTTTATCGCCGCTACCTCGATGATATTTTCAGTATTTGGGATCATACAAAGGAAGATTTTGATGAATTTTTTGAAATTTTGAACAATCATGACACGAATATCATGCTAAAAGCCAACATTCAGCAGATGTCCGTAGACTTTTTAGATGAAACTCTACACAAAGGTGTAAAGTATGACACAACTGGACACCTCGATTACAAAGTATATTTTAAACCAACAGATTCGCATCAGTTGCATAAGAAATCTTTCCATCCGCCTCATGGTGTCTTGGTGCGGTGGTCCAGTGGAAAGATGCCTGGTTGATGATGCTATGCGGAGTTGCAGAATGGCGGTTCGATCCCCCGACCGGGAGATGGTGATCAACAAATTAAACTAACGGGTGCATCACTGTCGGCTAAGTTAGCACATGGAAATTGAAGCCGCACGTTGCCAGTGCGTCAATAAAATAAAAATACATACATACATACATACCAAACTAACGGGTGCATCACTGTCGGCTAAGTTAGCACATGGAAATTGAAGCCGCACGTTGCCAGTGCGTCAATAAAATAAAAATACATATACTGCCAGAGCCGTGCTGGAGTCAGAGTACAATAGGCGTAAAAGCCTAGGATTGATTGTGACAGATGCATCCACAGATAGTCCCATATGAATCGTCAGTGTGTCAGTATATCAGACATGTGAAAACTGGTCGGCCAATCCTTGACTTTTAGTCTTGGTGCGGTGGTCCAGTGGAAAGATGCCTGGTTGCTGATGCTATGCAGAGTTGCAGAATGGTGGTTCGATCCCCCGACCGGGAGATGGTGATCAACAAATTAAACTAACGGGTGCATCACTGTCGGCTAAGTTAGCACATGCAAATTGAAGCCGCACGTTGCCAGTGCGTCAATAAAATAAAAATACATATACTGCCAGAGCCGTGCTGGAGTCAGAGTACAATAGGCGTAAAAGCCTAGGATTGATTGTGACAGATGCATCCACAGATAGTCCCATATGAATCGTCAGTGTGTCAGTATATCAGACATGTGAAAGCTGGTCGGCCAATCCTTGACTACCAGTCTTGGTGCGGTGGTCCAGTGGAAAGATGCCTGGTTGCTGATGCTATGCGGAGTTGCAGAATGGCGGTTCGATCCCCCGACCGGGAGATGGTGATCAACAAATTAAACTAACGGGTGCATCACTGTCGGCTAAGTTAGCACATGGAAATTGAAGCCGCACGTTGCCAGTGCGTCAGTAAAATAAAAATACATATACTGCCAGAGCCGTGCTGGAGTCAGAGTACAATAGGCGTAAAAGCCTAGGATTGATTGTGACAGATGCATCCACAGATAGTCCCATATGAATCGTCAGTGTGTCAGTATATCAGACATGTGAAAGCTGGTCGGCCAATCCTTGACTACCAGTCTTGGTGCGGTGGTCCAGTGGAAAGATGCCTGGTTGCTGATGCTATGCGGAGTTGCAGAATGGCGTTCGATGCCCCGCGGGAGATGGTGATCAACAAATTAAACTAACGGGTGCATCACTGTCGGCTAAGTTAGCACTTGGAAATTGAAGCCGCACGTTGCCAGTGCGTCAATAAAATAAAAATACATATACTGCCAGAGCCGTGCTGGAGTCAGAGTACAATAGGCGTAAAAGCCTAGGATTGATTGTGACAGATGCATCCACAGATAGTCCCATATGAATCGTCAGTGTGTCAGTATATCAGACATGTGAAAGCTGGTCGGCCAATCCTTGACTACCAGTCTTGGTGCGGTGGTCCAGTGGAAAGATGCCTGGTTGCTGATGCTATGCGGAGTTGCAGAATGGCGGTTCGATCCCCCGACCGGGAGATGGTGATCAACAAATTAAACTAACGGGTGCATCACTGTCGGCTAAGTTAGCACATGGAAATTGAAGCCGCACGTTGCCAGTGCGTCAATAAAATAAAAATACATATACTGCCAGAGCCGTGCTGGAGTCAGAGTACAATAGGCGTAAAAGCCTAGGATTGATTGTGACAGATGCATCCACAGATAGTCCCATATGAATCGTCAGTGTGTCAGTATATCAGACATGTGAAAGCTGGTCGGCCAATCCTTGACTACCAGTCTTGGTGCGGCGGTCCAGTGGAAAGATGCCTAGTTGCTGATGCTATGCAGAGTTGCAGAATGGCGGTTCGATCCCCCGACCGGGAGATGGTGATCAACAAATTAAACTAACGGGTGCATCACTGTCGGCTAAGTTAGCACATGGAAATTGAAGCCGCACGTTGCCAGTGCGTCAATAAAATAAAAATACATATACTGCCAGAGCCGTGCTGGAGTCAGAGTACAATAGGCGTAAAAGCCTAGGATTGATTGTGACAGATGCATCCACAGATAGTCCCATATGAATCGTCAGTGTGTCAGTATATCAGACATGTGAAAGCTGGTCGGCCAATCCTTGACTACCAGTCTTGGTGCGGTGGTCCAGTGGAAAGATGCCTCGTTGCTGATGCTATGCGGAGTTGCAGAATGGCGGTTCGATCCCCCGACCGGGAGATGGTGATCAACAAATTAAACTAATGGGTGCATCACTGTCGGCTAAGTTAGCACATGGAAATTGAAGCCGCACGTTGCCAGTGCGTCAATAAAATAAAAATACATATACTGCCAGAGCCGTGCTGGAGTCAGAGTACAATAGGCGTAAAAGCCTAGGATTGATTGTGACAGATGCATCCACAGATAGTCCCATATGAATCGTCAGTGTGTCAGTATATCAGACATGTGAAAGCTGGTCGGCCAATCCTTGACTACCAGTCTTGGTGCGGTGGTCCAGTGGAAAGATGCCTGGTTGCTGATGCTATGCGGAGTTGCAGAATGGCGGTTCGATCCCCCGACCGGGAGATGGTGATCAACAAATTAAACTAACAGGTGCAGCACTGTCGGCTAAGTTAGCACATGGAAATTGAAGCCGCACGTTGCCAGTGCGTCAATAAAATAAAAATACATATACTGCCAGAGCCGTGCTGGAGTCAGAGTACAATAGGCGTAAAAGCCTAGGATTGATTGTGACAGATGCATCCACAGATAGTCCCATATGAATCGTCAGTGTGTCAGTATATCAGACATGTGAAAACTGGTCGGCCAATCCTTGACTTTCAGTCTTGGTGCGGTGGTCCAGTGGAAAGATGCCTGGTTGCTGATGCTATGCGGAGTTGCAGAATGGCGGTTCGATCCCCCGACCGGGAGATGGTGATCAACAAATTAAACTAACTGGTGCAGCACTGTCGGCTAAGTTAGCACATGGAAATTGAAGCCGCACGTTGCCAGTGCGTCAATAAAATAAAAATACATATACTGCCAGAGCCGTGCTGGAGTCAGAGTACAATAGGCGTAAAAGCCTAGGATTGATTGTGACAGATTCATCCACAGATAGTCCCATATGAATCGTCAGTGTGTCAGTATATCAGACATGTGAAAACTGGTCGGCCAATCCTTGACCTTCAGTCTTGGTGCGGTGGTCCAGTGGAAAGATGCCTGGTTGCTGATGCTATGCGGAGTTGCAGAATGGCGGTTCGATCCCCCGACCGGGAGATGGTGATCAACAAATTAAACTAACGGGTGCAGCACTGTCGGCTAAGTTAGCACATGGAAATTGAAGCCGCACGTTGCCAGTGCGTCAATAAAATAAAAATACATACATACATACATACATACATACATAGACAGCATAGCCTATCTGAATAGTAATCTAGTAGATTGCAATTGCCTCAACTGTGATGCAGAATCCTTATACAAATTCTAAGGATGTTTTAGACGTTAAATTACTGGGAGCTTTCAATAGACTCTTAGCAGATGCCAATATATCTAGACAAGTTGTGGGCAGTCATAAGACTTGGGTTAATATGCATAATACAGATGAAAGCGTTGAACCTCCGAGCCTTCAGCGTATCGAATCTAGAGTGAAGAAACGAAAAGACAAACCTGGGGCTTAAGGTTCATGACCTACACTCATTAATAGATGTTGTGCAGCCACATCGTGTGCTGTCAATAGAAATCTGATATCTTGAGATTCTAAGCTATCCCAAACTTCACTAAACTATGGCAAACAAACGTTTCCAAGAACCACAAGAAATAAGCACTCTATTAGCGTAGCTGACAGATTGAAACATGTATATTATGATAATAAACACTTGGCCTCTTTCGGTGGTTTGGAAAAACTGTATAGGGCCTTTAATGGAACATTATCTAAACCCTTAATACGAGAAACATACTTAGACTTTGCACAGACCTAAGAGAATAAATTTAATAGAGATCGATTCAATGTAACCAGCTTTGATCAGCTATGGCAAATGGATCTGAGTGATGTTACTAATTTAGCCAGATATAATAACCTTATACATTATCTATTTTTCAAAATAGATTGTCCATCACAATTGTTGTGGATAATCCCTTTAACGACTAAAACTGCAAAAACCTTAGCTCAAGCATTGGAGTATTTTCTGAATACTGTCACCAGAAGACCTGAATCTATTCAGAACGATCAAAGGGGTGCCTTTGTGAATGCTACCTACCGTTAGACATGTATTAATGTCTAAAGGCATACATTTCCACACATCTCAGAACTCTTTCATGAAGGGTGCGATCACTGAATGCATTCAACGCACCATAAAGACTAAGTAATGGAGATATATGACTTACAAAAATACTGATAGACATATTGATAAATCCCATTATCGGTACATTTTATTCCGAAAAGTTGCAGAATATTCGTTTAAATGATGCTAACCGGCATTTATAGTTTTTCAAAATTTTCCATTTCTGCAAAAAACGAAAACTGGTATTTTTGGCAAAGATTTTTCATGGCTGCCATTTTGAAATCATCAGGGGCAACATCCTACCCAAGTATGGGAGTGATCTGATCAAAACTCTAGGTGTAGTAGCACTTCAAACATTCATTTGAAATCCCAATACATTTCCTATGGGACTTTTTCCCATGCATTGTGGGGTCAAGGTCTGTCGGCTATTTTGAAAGATTTTCCTGACTAAGAAGTACACTATGGCCAGACCGGGCAAAGGTAGACGAGGGGATGGTGCGGGATGTGAATCGCATCACCACCCGTCTGCCCAAGCCCGCCTAGTCAAGGTGTACTATATGGTGATCCAGTGGTTTCACCATATTAGTATTTTGAACAACCACCTCAGGTTGGATACTTTGCCTAATGGCTTAGGCCAGAAGGTAAGGGATCTAAGTAAGTTCCTGAAGCCGGCCATGCCAAATGATGATATCCTCTTTGACATTTGGTCGGTGAACTCTGAGTGGGCAAAGTCAATGGTGAGAACGCTGATTGGTCATTATAACTGTCAGCTAGGGTGTCTAAGGTCCCAGATCCTCTCCGCCCAAGCCCATCCCAACCTTGACCTCGGCCTGGCTAAGTCCATTGCCATCCGCTGGGCCAAGAACAACCATGGTAGAAAGCTCAGTGGAAGTGCTATTGCAGCATTTTATGATTTCATTAGGCCTATTGACCCACATTTCCGTTCGACTGTTGGCACAAAAAATGTTACGCCGAAACGTAAACCAACAGTCGAACAGACATGTGTGGCTCCACCCTCCCAGGCTAGGAAGAGAGTAAAATCGCCCACTGAGGTTTCACCACCCCTTAAACGTCTAAATGACAGACCGTCCCCTTGTAATTATTCGCCTGTTAACCCGCTCTTGATCCCTCTCCCTGAATCGCCACCACCACCCCCTATGTCACCGTTTCCACGTGATGATCTTGCACCTCTACCACAGCGCGTAGCTGGTGGAAGATCATCACGCAGAAAACACTCTGAACCCGTTGTTAGTGTCATTTCGCCAGTAGACCCATCCTTGATTCCACTACCCGAATCCCCATCATCCCCTATGGCGCCATTTTCACCTGATGATTTTCCATCACTACCACAGCGTGTAGCTGGTGGAAAATCATCACGTGAAAAGCCACCTGTAGCAAAGATTCCACAACCTCATTTCACCCCATCTCCGTTTTGTAAGCCCAGAAGACCCACCCGTCCCACTGAGCTAGAGAAGAACACCTTTTGGAAATTCCGGAACGAGTCTGTAAATAGACCCAATTGGCAGCTTCCCACTATGTGTAAAAAAATCTTGATTGTGGGAGCATCAAATCTCAGCCGAATCAACGTAGACCCGCATCCGGACATACAGGTGGCCTGCTTCCCTGGCGCATCTATTAGTGACATAAGAACTGTCATTAATAGATACACAGGGTCAGTCCATCCTGAGAAACTGATCCTTAATATAGGTATCAAAGACCGGAACAGGCCACCCACCGACACTGAGACTCGACTGAGATTGATGTTCAGCATGATAAGGAAGAAATTCCCTAAAACTATGATTTATTTCAGCCAATTAAACTTTTCAGCTACCTTGACCCCCAACCAGAAGGAACTTCTTGAGGCAATTAATCGAATTGCAGAGTCCCCTAGGTCTAAGGTTACTGTCATACCACGCCTGCCAATCGCAGATTTCAGTGTGTGTCGTGACAATATACATTGGACTGAGGGGACTGCTAACACTATCTATAGCAATTGGCTAAATGTCCTTAATTTAAACTAGATTCGGGTCAAGGTAGTTGCCACCCAGAAATTGGACTAGGCAGTAATATTGTCAACCTAGCTGGTTCTCAGTTAAGCGAAAGCGAAAAATCGCTGCTTAATTTTGGTTTAACCTTTGTACCAACTCCGAAACCCAAAATTGGTTTGGATGCAGATTTAGAAAATGGCCTTATTGAAACTGCTGAATTTGGTCACCGCATCAAATTGGCAGATTTTTTCCGAAACTCGAATGGCAACATTCCACCATTCATTGAGAAAACAGGCTGGGCACCAAATTTGAAACTGGTTGACCCAGCAATCGGTAAAAGTATAAACCTGTACTCAGAGCGTATTAAAAATACAACATTTCCAAATGATCAGCAAAATTTATCTTATGAGCAGCGCCAGGCCCTACAAGGGTTATCTAAAAATAATGAAATTGTTATTAAATTAAATTTTTAAATAATCATCAGTGCCGACATCTTACCCAAATATGGGAGTGCTCCGATCCAAACTCTAGGTGTAGTAGCACTTCAAGGATCAATGTTCACCATCCCCCTAACGTCTGAAAGTGTATGGTTTGGGAAGTGTGTTAAAAATGGTGGCATGGGCTTTGGCATTGGTGCGTTCCGTGTCTGCAGTGTTGGTTCTGTAGGTCTACCGAGTTAGCGTCTTACTCTGAATAGGTTTGAAAAATAGCAATGCAACCTTTCAATTAATTATTAATGTTTATTAACCACTCAGCTGAACTTTTACATGTTAATAGATGAACGTAACTCGAATCTATTTAGATGCGCGTATAATGTTAGTTTAAGTTAAAAGTTTAGACAGTTTTAAAAAAATTACAGCGTGATCTCGTCAAAAGGCTCATAACCTCCCTTTACATAATGAGCTATATCGCGCTCGTGGAACAATGTAGTTGCCTCCCTTGACAAAATATAATATATTTTTAATATTATTTTGACCCTTTATCATGTGTTTTTAATCTTCAGATGATTCCTGAGAGTGTCGACGGAGGTCGTAATCGTTCAAGGGATGAGTTGGTCTCTGATGACATACCGATGGCAGTCATCTGCAAGAGGCATCTGATGTATGAGTATGATGAAGAACCTAAAGCTTGTACAGCAGATGCACAGCAAGCGGGCGACAATGTCAATGATGGCAACCTGGTGGATGTTAAGATGGTAGCGCTCGTGGGTGTGTGGGTGTGTGTGTGTATGTGTGTGGTATTCCGCGCCCCTGATCGATAGAGCATCACTGTGTGCGTGCGTGCGTGCGTGCGTGCGTGCGTGCGTGCGTGCGTGCGTGCGTGCGTGCGTGCGTGCGTGCGTGCGTGCGTGCGTGCGTGCGTGCGTGCGTGCGTGCGTGCGTGCGTGCGTGCGTGCGTGCGTGTGTGTGTGTGTGTGTTTTGCTGGTGTAGGTAGTTGTGTGTGGGTGTGGGGTGTTGTGGGTGTTGGTTGTTGTGCGTGTGGGTTGTTGTGGGTGGGATGTGGGGGTTGTGGGTGGCATTGTGAGTGTGGGTTGTTGTGGGTGTGGGTTGCTGTGGGGGTGGTTTGTTGTGGGTTGGGCGGGTGTTGTGGGTGTGGGGTGTGGCGGGTTGCAGTCGGGGTGTGTTGTGTGGTGGATGTGTGGGAGCTGGTGTGGCCGAATTGATTTGGGTCAGCTGGGGTATGGCTGGGATAGGTGTTTCGGCAGGGCCAGGTTTGAAAGGTGTGTATTGGGGTATGTTCGGTCTGTCTGGTAGAGAGACGGATGTCCGTGAAAAACTTGTCTAGAAATATAAAATTTAATCTTTTTATCCTTTTTGTTTTGCAGTATCGCAGACATACTGGAAATTTACGATGTCAGCGATGGTGATTGGAGTGACATCGGCTCTGTCATCGCCTCCGCTGCCACCATCAACACTGACTACATCTACAGCGATGACAGCTTCTGGGTGATCGAACTCTGGAGCTGCTTTAATAACTTCGAAGAGTGATGTGTCTAAGTCTGCATGGGGCCCAGAATTTTCGAAGTTAAACGATGACATAGAGCAGGATTCGAGTGGGGTAACTGATTTAAATACTCTAACCTCTGTGTATATGAAAGCTAATATGATTGGTGGATGGTTAACGTTGTGGAGGGTTGGAATTCTGGGGATGAGGGAGTTGACAGACATTCTGATGATGTTGTAACTGCTATGTCTAGACACGGCATGGCTGACATTGATGATATATACGATATAACTCTCACGTGCATCTTTCAGTCCAGGCATTTTAATATTACAGAAAATTCTTACTCTGACAACTTTAATCCGGACACCATTATAACCAAGAATTTGGTTGAAGTTTCAGAGCACGTGCACTCTGTATTCGAAAGATTATTAGAAAGCTTTTATGCTAGCATGAATGCATCGCCTCAAGATTACAGCAAGGTCATGATAAATCACCCGCTCTAAAACACCTCGATCAATATGGACTTTGCCCAAGTTCGAGATCTGGCAGCTACAGAAATAACAAACACAATTTCTGAAGTGAGTCAATCTCAAAGTGACGTATGTCTTGATGGAGACTTTTCTATGGAGATTTTTAGCGTAGAAATTCCAGCAGATCGGGGTGGAATAGTAACCTTGCCACATTATATCTCGATGAGTTGGAGTTTGAAGCCATGTTGAAATAAAGCTGTATCACTGTAAGGAATCTAGATAATATGTGTATGGGCCAATGTATAGTGATCAAGTTATGTTATCTAGATTCGTCAGCATTAAAGGCAGAGCGTAGAAAAATGCCGACCTAAACTCTAGCTAGCTTTACCTTAGGTGATAATCATCATCAATGGATGAAGGCTCGAGAACTGCACACTCAGGCAGGTGTGCCTACTGACATAGCTAGCGGGCCCGATGCTTGGAATGCATTCCATTTTGACATCACACTTCATTTCACTAAGAGTGTATAGCAAGGCTGAGAATAAACGCTGCGCATACAATGGTGCAGATAATTGCATTCAAATTCTGCCACTATATCTGTATAATGATCATTACGCATGCGCAACCAGCATTAAGGCCTAGAAAAGCTATAGTTATTACTGCGATGATTGTGATGTTGCTTACTCACACCATAATCAACACTCTTGTGTAAAATGCTGTCGTGTATATGTCAAGCAGTTCTGCCCTGCAAGCAGATCGCTAATCACTATTGTGAAGTTTGTAGCAGATGGTTTAAGAGTGGGGGTTGCTACAACAATCATGTCAATGTGCGCTACGTGGAAGTCTTGTGGGGACTGTGGTAAACCTCTAGATGTTGATTCTCATTCTAAACATCATTGCGGGCAGGGGAAATGTCCTAGTTGCAAGACTAAAGTTGATTTACGGGACCACACTTGTTATATGCAGAGCTATAACAAAGAACATATGAGCTTAGCCATGAAGCATCAGACATGTGACAAGCTTGGACGTATGGTTTGGAGGTAGCTGAATTGTGGGGTTGTGATTTTAAGGCACAGAGGATTAACGACCCTAGCATTAATGCTTTTCTGAACACTAGAGCCTATCATGAGCGCTTGTCACATGCGATGCCCTCTATGGTGGCCATACAAATGCCATACATTTGCATCACCAGGCCACTTTGGAGGAATATATAGCATATGTGGATATCGCTTTGCTATATCGTTACATGTGTAAGTTCTGCGAGTACCCTCTAGGTGAACCAGAAGTAAGCATTAGAGATTTTAAACTGGTAGAGGAGCTATGGGCTTACTTCGGTCTAATAAAGTGTATCTGTTTGCCTCATAAAGATTTATTCTTTCCTGTCCTCCCATACAGATGTAACGAATGTTTGTTCTTTCCATTGTGCAGTAAATGTGCTCGCGATTTGCAGAGTACTGAATGTACTCATAGCGATAGTGAGCATGCTCAACATGGTGTATGGACATCTGTCGAGTTGATGGAGGTGGTACATAGTGGGTACCATATCTTAGAGTTTATCGAGATATGGCACTATAAAGAGCATACTGATACACTTTTCAAGGTATACATCAATACCTTTTTGAAAATTAAACAAGAAGCATCAGGGTATCCCAAGGATGCGGTCACCGATGTGCAGAAAGATGCGTATGTTCTGGAATATTTTGAACATGAAAGGGAATAAATTAAATAAATCTTTGATCGTTCAAAATAAGGGCCTTAGAATCCTGGCAAAACAGGTGCTGGATTCTTTGTGGGGTTACTTTGCCCTCAACCCCTACCTTAAGCACGAATATGTTAATTCGTATAGCACCATGTGGAAGTTAGTGACGGATAGAATGATTTCTTTCAAAGATATCTGTGTATGTAATGGCAGCACTCTGTTAATGCACTATCGCGAGTTTAACCAATTTGTGCCAATGGATAATTGCACCAATATTGTGATCACCGTGTTTGTCATGACTCATGCTAGGGTGCATTTGCTACAAAGTCTAGCAACTGTAGGCTTGAGTTGGATTTATAAGGGTACAGATTCTATCATGTATGTTAAAAAACGTGATAAACCTCACCTAATCTGTGGTTACCACGACAGTCTCAGTTATTTCATGGATGAAGTTTCTTCCTGCAGTAAAATAACAGAGTTTGTTTGCCCTGTAGGTGGGGCTTAGAATACACCTTCCATATCCTCTGCATGTCGTAAGAGGCGACTAAAGGAGGTAAGGGTGAGGTAACCCTGACAGAAACCTCGAGTGCTGAAGATGGAGGTTCCAGGCCACACGGCGCACTCTAATAAACCATGGGTCCACGCACTTAGCACTTATGATCATGTCGATAGTCACTTACAGGACTGGCGGTATGATCAGCGAACGAAAAGAAGAAGAAGAACAGAGTTTGTCAGTACTGGCCCGAAGAGTTATGCATATACACAGCTAGATGGACAGATGGGGTATATCAAGAATGTCTGCAAAATTAGGGGTTTAAATTTAAACTACAGGAATAAGCAATAGTGATTTGATACTCTGTTATCCAGTCAACGATCTCGAAACGTTCGCTCAGTATCCTAATACTATCATTAGAAATAAAGATCATACACTTTTGAGTAGGGATACTGAGAAACGTTTCGGATTTACTTACAAAAAACGGATAATTTTTAATGACTATTATACTAAGCTTTTCTGGTATCCCTAGGATCTAATTTGCGATAGTCAGGGGTGGGGCTGGGAAAGTTGAGGGGTGGTTTAAGATTTGTATAGGTTGGGGTGGGGTGTGTTGAGCATAACCTGGGGGTATGTGTGTTTGAGTATTAGTGAATGGGAAAAACGTGCAGAGTGGGGTGGGGAAACAGTTGGATTGGGGTGGTTGAGCTGGCGCTTTTGTATGGTGTTTAATACGCTAATCCATAATGTAGTAGAGTGCTAGCATACCCTTCATCGAGGGGGAGTAAGAAAAATAGAAAGTAGAAATATGCGACAGGCAATACATAGTTATAGGGATTGGTGTTGGGGGTGGGTGAAATGTCACGTTTGTATGGTGTATGAAAGATTACTAGTATACCCTTCATAAGCGCTATACCCTTCATCAAGGGGGAGTAAGTAATATTCTGCATTGTTATTCAGTTAGAAATGTGAGGTGGGCGATACATGGTTAGAGGGTGGTGGGGTGGGTGGGGGGCATGGTACGACTCGAGTAAATTATGTTATTTTCACGTGTTGAGCTGGTTTTAAAACATTATTTAATCTATTAAAATATACCCTACACAACTTTCCCACACCTTGAAAGTTAACTTCTCCAAACCCTACCTCTGTACAAATCCCTGCCCTATCTTTACAACCCAGCCTGTTAGGGGTTCGGTATCGCTTAGATCATTAAAAAAATTATTTAAATAATAGTACCAAAATCAGTTTTTGCGTAATATCTCAGTTTTATCATTCTCTATGTCTTTACAGGTTGCTGGATCAGGCTTGAAAACATTTGTAAATTTTATATTTTAATTAAATTATTGCTAGTATTTGTTTTACATATTTTTCGTTTTTATATTTTTCGCTTATTCTTATGTATATATTTATCATCTGTATGTTTATTGTCTGTATATTTTATTGGTTGTATAGTTACTGAAACATTATTTTATTAAAAAATTGTGAAGTGTGACATGACTTGTATTGGTTTAATTGAAATGAACACTGAAATCATCATCACCTATTACCTGTCCAGACCCGGAGTCAACTTAGACTGAAATTCTTTCCCAATATCGTGTGGATGCTCGAAACCTGTTAAAATGTAATAGGTTGTTGTTATTAATCTAACATGATTGAAAATCGATTCACTGAACTTTGTGTGACTCTGACAATCGTTACACACGGTCAGAGTTGTTTTAAAGCTTGACTAGTTTATTTTAATCTGTTGGAGTAATAACTAACTGATTGTCCTTATGCGATACATTGACCCTTGTACATTGTCATGGGTAAAAAACGCCGAAATTCAGAAGTTTAAGGATCAACCCGTTAGACTAACAGAGTCGTCTTCCACAATTATCTTTACGCTATAGCTTGACCATTTATAATTAATCTCCCATGATTGACAAATTCCCAGAGTCAGAAAACAGATGTGTCCAGATATACAACCTGTCAATCATTCTTAGTTACCCTCATTAACCCTTGTCAATCACTATGCTAATTACCCTTAGGCCCACCTCATTGGATGCCAGAAGGCACACGATCTAACGATGGGGGGGGGGGTGCAGGGGTTCGCGATTGAATAAGTTGCCCATGCACCCTGTCAATCATACTTATGCTATAGAATAAGCATTGTTAATCAGCATTACGCTAATTACCCGTAAGCTCACCTCATTGGATGCCTGGAGGCACATGATTTAATGAGGGGGAGGGCTGGGCCCCTTTTCACACCTTTACAAAAGCCGTTGAGATCAAAAGAAAAAATGTGATAATGATTCAAATAAAGTTGGTTGCTCTGAAACAGCAACGACGTAAAAGGTGTGAAAAGTGGCCCAGCTTACCGCTCCTCTACTCGGAAGTACCAGAATCCCAAATTCAAGGTCACTAGCAGGCAAGCTTTTGCATATTTTGAAACTAATTTGACTGGTGTGTGTTGCTGTCTATGGCATCAAGAGCACTCGGCCAAATTAGTGTCAAAATACTCAGCTGGGTAAGGGGAAGATAGTAGTGCGCTCAGGCCTGTATGCTTATGTATCATCATCAATACCACAACCACCAACATCATCATCATCATCATCACCAACAACATCACGTATTATTGTTGTTGTTAATATTACTGCTGTTAACACCCCCACCAGCAGGTTCATCATCATTATCATCATCACCATCATCATCATCATCATCATCATCATCAGCAGCAGCAGCAGCAGCAGCAGCAGCAGCATCATCACTTATTATTGTTGTTGTTACTATTACTGCTGTTAATGTTTATTCCTACCATAACACGCAATGGAACGCACATCATTGCCGATGGCCTTTGCAACGGTTAAATCTGTCACCTCAAACAAACGATTTGGACTTCCAGCCATGTTTTCCAGCACCGGCCTGTCACCAACGCTTCCAACACTAATCACAATGATTTTGATACCCGCTTGCTTAAGCCTGGCTACTTCAATCCCTGGATGGTAACCACTGGTTGCCACTTCGTCTGTTATTACAATAAGGACATTAGGGTTATTGATATGATCTCCCCTCGTGGTAGTGAATGAGTCCCTCCTCACACGCTTGAGACCTAGCGAGATATATGTGTTTACATACCGTTTTCTAATTCTGGTAACTGATGATGATGATGATGATGATGATGATCATCATCAACATCATCATCATCATCACGAGCAACACATCATCATCATCATCATCATCATCAACACCAGTTCTTATTGTTTTTGTTATTTTTACTGCTGTTAATGTTTATTCTTACCATGACATGCAATGGAACGCACATCACTGCGGATGGCCTCGGCAACGGTTATATCTGTCACCTCAAACAAACGACGTGGACTTCCAGCCATGTATTCCAGCACCGACCTGTCATTCACGCTTCCAATACTAATCACAATGATTTTGATACCAGCTTCCTTAAGCCGGGTTACTTCAACCGCTGTTTGGTAATCACTGGTTGCCGCTCCGTCTGTTATTACAATAAGAACGTTAGGCGTGTTGATACGATCTCCCCTCGTGGTAGTGAATGAGTCCATCCTCACACGCTTGAGACCTACCGAGATATTTGTGGTTCCATATCGTTTTCTAATTCTGGTAACTACTGCAATGATGCCCTCTTTTGTTGTGTGCGTATTTAGATAAAACTCATTCTTTGCTCTGGTAGAAAACGTTACTATCCCTACTTGAATATCGTCAGGCCCAATAGTAAAGCCCTGAATCATCCTGCGTATGAAGTCAATCTGCTGCGTCCAGAGACTGTCATTGATACTAACAGATGCATCCACAAGAAACACAACATCAACACCTGCCATCTCGCAAGCTGCATAAACAGATAAATATACAGTACTTGATGAAGATCATAAAAATTGCCTTAACAACGTTATTAGATGGATCCATTTCTATCCAAGCTCCGCCCATTTCTATCCAAGCTCCGCCCAATTTGTACGGGTATTGGAATACATTTTAACATTTTGAAACCTGAATTTCGATAATCTCAATTTCAATTGGTCTACAGGTAAGATGATGCATATTTTGAAACTAATTTGATTTGGAGCTGAACTACTGATTATAGGTTCAAACAATTTAACAGAATATTCATTAAATGGTATATTCACCACATATATCTAATTCATAAACTTCATGACGGACTATTAGCACTTTTTGACGAATTTATGTTATTTTGTTTGTGAGGTCTAGGAGGAAGATTCAGGTAGCCTGCCTGCCTGTCTGTCCATCTGTCTTCTGGTTGTGCGTGCATGAGAGAGTGCGTGCGTGTGACAATGCGTTTGTGCATGCGTGCATACGCGCGTGAGTGTGTAATAAAATCCGGTGTCGGTCGGTTCTTTTAGGATGGTTCGATGGGTGGAGGCCGGAGCCGAATCTCCGTGGTATGCGTTCGTGTGTATTTTCTCCAGGTATGTTGCCTGCGAGAAAGTTGCCCTAAATAGCATACCATTACCGCTCTAAACAGGGCGTGCATATATACACTTCCGGAGCCTAGCGCACAATAAAGGCGTTTCTTGGTCGGTCATAAAACCTGTTCTATGCGACCGCCTTTTTAGATGTTGGATCACGAAAACCATATCGAATAGTAAGCCACTTGAATTAACAATATGAAATGCCATACTCTAAATTTTAAGACAATCATACACGTTAGCTGTTGAATATTTTGAAACTAATTGGACTGGAATATGTTGCTGCCATAGGAAGCAACAGCCCCCAGTCAAATGTGTTTTAAAATTTTTCTTCGAATTGACGGGGCTCTGTTGTTGTCATAAGCAACAGCAGTTTTCAGTCAAATTACTTTCGAAATATGCAATGACATGATTTCTTACATTAACAATTATTTTTTGTATTTAGCAGTTCAGATCTTAAATGCGTGGTTAAGAAAGAATGTGTCTATTAGGTGGCCGTAGATGTATGTATGTATGTATGTATGTATGTCGGATTTATATAGCGCCAATTCCAAACTGAATTGCTCAAAAGCGCTTTACAAAATTTAGAATGCTCTTTGGAAAAGATATGTTTTTAGTAGTGATTTAAATGAGTCAATTTTAGAGCAGTTTCTAATTTCAGGTGGAAGAGAGTTCCAGAATCGCGGACCGGCTCGAGAAAATGCACGATCTCCAGTAGTTAAGTTTGATTTTGGTATGGTACATAGTAATTGTGTGCTAGACCTAAGAGACCTTGGCGCTGCTCTTTGCTGGATTAAGGATTTTAAGTACGGTGGGGCCAGATCATGTAGGCACTTGAACACCAACAAAGCCACCTTGTACCATATACGTTGTCTTATAGGCAACCAGTGCAGCTCCAATAGGACAGGTGTGATATGATCAAATCTTTTGGTGTGTGTAATCAGTCTGGCTGCTGTATTCTGCGCTCTCTGTAAACGATCTAATTGGCTAGATGGTATGCCTATTAACAGAGAGTTACAGTAGTCCAGGCGTGACGTGATGGTAGCATGTACAAGAGTTTTGACCGCGTTTTCATCCAGGAAGCTGCAAATTTTTGCTAATGTTCCGAATGTTCATGAATATGGAACGGCAGACAGTGGTAACATGAGCTTCCATCGATAGGGAATTGTCAAATGTTACGCCTATGTTACGGGCACTTGCACTGAATGATACGTCAGCCTCCCCAATGTGTAAACTGGTGATGTCAACCTTATGTCTTAGGAGCGGTGAGGTTATTAACAGAATTTCAGTTTTCTTATCATTCAACTGCAATAAGTTGCTTAGGTGTATCCAATGTCTAGATGACAGGTTTTAAGGCAGACCATCTAACGATTTTATGATGCACTAGGCCCCTTGATCTGCATGTCAGCTGCGTTATAGATAGAACAAATAGGATAGATGCAATTTAATTGGCGTTTCCTTATTAGTAGACTAATAGACGTGTTTACACTTTTTCGAGACAAAATTATTCGGGCTTTTCAAATCTGAAATTCATTTCAGAATCGACTCAGTATTAGCCGAGTTCTTCAATCAATGTGCGTGCGTGCGTGCGTGCGTGCGTGCGTGCGTGCGTGCGTGCGTGCGTGCGTGCGTGCGTGCGTGCGTGCGTGCGTGCGTGCGTGCGTGCGTGCGTGCGTGCGTGCGTGCGTGCGTGCGTGCGTGCGTGCGTGCGTGCGTGCGTGCGTGCGTGCGTGCGTGCGTGCGTGCGTGCGTGCGTGCGTGCGTGCGTGCGTGCGTGCGTGCGTGCGTGCGTGCGTGCGTGCGTGCGTGCGTGCGTGCGTGCGTGCGTGTGAGAGAGAGAGAGAGAGAGAGAGAGAGTGCCTATTGCCAGTAAATGTCCTTGGCGTGTAATGTATCACGGATCACTTAGGGCCAGGTCAAAATGGCCCGAGCTAGCACTTTCCGTCATCACCTCACGATAAACTAGATAGGTCAACCACGCTGTACTGCAGGTACGGAGATGGCATCTTTACTGTATATATTTGTCGTGTTGGCTAAATCGCTAATACGGGTCCTTTTCGCTCCATCTTTAGTCTTTAGGCGAATCTAAAACGAAATATTCTCCGGAATCAAAATCTTCTGTCAGAAATAAAATCGAATAAGGGATGGCGGAGATATCGTCTAATGTAATAACAATATATCTAAGTAGTGATTAATGCCTGAAATATAGAAATATAGAAATAGGCACATGTACTACTGCCAGCGGTGTGGTTAACCCCGTAGTACTTAAGAGGTCATAATAACGTGACCGCCTGGTTTTGCCTGATTGTTACAACTTGTATCGGATTGGCTGCAACGTGAGTCTGGAGCATTTTCATTGGTCACACAAAACTATAAAAATGGCCCACTTCGGCCCATCAAAATCAGCCCGTGCAAAGTCGTACAAGCTACTTCGTGGCGATGCACGGGCGGGAGCCGTACGGGACTACGTGCAGATCCCACAGACTACGTGTAAATTTATCGTGGCGTTGGAGTAGCGTGGTGCTGCCGGTGAGCTAACAGCTTGGCGCACAGTCTTGGTAAAGAGCATGCCCGGTCTACAGTTCTACTTGTGATACAACTGCTGCCCAGCTGGGGTGCTGAAAGGTGAGCATTGTTCTGCAGATGTCTGTCGTCTTGGGCATGTGGTGCCCATCCGTATAGCCACTGTACCAGCGGTCAATAACTCCTGGATCAACTACAGTGGCGAGCTAACAGTGTGACGTGAAGGCCAGGCGAAGTCGGATGCGCTACCTCGTCGTCTCTTAGGAGAGCATTCCAGTTCTTCAGCTCTACTCTACACAACTGCTGCCCAGTCTGGTCAGCTGACGGTGAGCGGTGTTTTGATGACTGTCGTCCTTGGGATGTGGTGCCTGGCCGTATATCTTCTGCTTCCAGTGTGTGAGCCAGAGCCAGATTATCCAGACGAAATCTGCCTGTCATGCTATGAGTAGTGGAGATGGTCCAGACGGCCCGCCAAGCTTTCTGGGCCTATTGCAGACGTCACCATAAGCGGCAGTTACCCAAGGCTGCGTCCTATCATCTGTCACCATCAGGTGTCGCTATTGACGAGAAAAAAACCAACAACAAAGAATGACCAAAATCACGCATAGCAGGTACTCAAACCAACAGCCCTTTTTAGGACTATATAATCTGTTTACGGCCCTTTTCAGAGCTAGTGAGATACCTAGTAACATCTGTCACCATCGGTCACCACCAAGGGCGTCGCCAGTCGAGTAAACACCAACAACAGCAACGTGCGTCACAACAACAACAATGCAAGTACTTTGTACGGCATCTATCCCTTTTCACGGTTAAAACGGCCATTCTCAGAGCCACAAACAGCATTCATTTATCCCCGCAGGGCAGCATAATCTTGGAGTGAATGGGACCTGTTTAACAGGGACCCGAACTATACACCATCCAACTCAGTCAACGCCATAACAATCAGTTGAGATAGAGTGGTCGCGGACATATATTGCACAGCCATCAAGCATACGTTGCACCACTATGCGCATCTGTTACAACGTGATACTACCAATAAATGATCCATGCTGAATTGGAGATACTCGAAAACAACCGAAAGCCTAATTTTTGCAGCCCAAACTTGGACTAAAACTGGACTGTATAACTCCGCGGAGCCAGTACTGTATGTTAGCCAGAAGCACACCAGCACCATTTGGATGTCCCGTATGCAAAAATACATCTCATATCGGTACTCGTACTCAAATTTATCGTCACATGAATAACACAGGGTCGCAAGTAACAATTTCGGTAAAACCATGTTTTTGCTCCAAGATGTACTATATGGTGCCCTCTTTAATGTGTAAAAACATGATAATTTACTGGGGAAACAGTAAGTATACCATGGTCGCAAGTGTAAATATGCTCAGATGATTACTAACATAAGGTCGTAAGTGCACACTTTAGAGAAACACAATGTCACAAGTGACATCCGAGCATGTGAAGTGCTTACACTGAAGAGAAAGCATGGCTTCAAGAAGAAGCACACGACTGACTGACTTTTAGCCAGATTATGACAGAAATCAATGATTCCGACTCAGATTCTGAGCAGCACAGATAATGGTATGCATTACAGGCATTGAAAACGCACAAAGCAAAACCTAATCCTCATTCAATAAGTCGACCAGTTTCCAGGTGTGGTGTAGCACGGACCGACCGGATGGGTACTGACCATCCCAGCGAAGCTGGGTATGGAACGACAACTCCGGATTCGCTCCAAGCACGGCCCCCTCCACCCTGGGTAGGATAATATGCATACATAAGCCCTATGAGAGAGGTTTTCATTAAAATCAGTCCGATAAAATGCGTGGTGCGCAGGTGCGTGCGTCAGAGCTTCCCTGACAACACGTCACGGAATTGGAAGTGAGTGCATGCCTATAGTGTACCAAGTGGGTACTCTTAAAAACCTTTAATTATTCTGTTCTCGTGGTTCATGTTACCGATCAGGACCAAAAGAAACCGAGCCTTCTAGAACTGTTAACCATTCTAAAATTGGCCCAGAAATGGCTGACTTATCCATGAAAATTCCGTTAAAATATCTTCAAAATACTGCTTTTGACGTCGTAATCGCGTGTATGCATAAATAGATCTAGAATGTTCTGTGAACGTGATAAATACGTCACTGATCTAGCTGCACGCTGATTGGCTACTGCTCGGCCGCTGATTGGCTGAGGCATCTGCCTCTGACGTCACGAGTAGTATAAAAGGGGTGAAAAATCGAGACTCAGGAGCATCGCCGTTGTGGAAGCCAGCCCGTGCAGGACCTCTGGACCATCAGGAGGATGGATGTAATTGCTGACCTACAAGTGATTCTCACATCAACTGGTGTCTTACGGACCCCAGAACATCCGGGCTGGTAAGGTGTCCTCGGCTTCCACCAGGTTTTGGACACCCACAGACGGCCATCCGGGGGGTAATAAACTAAATTTAAAGTTATACCTTCCGTATCCGAACTTTCCTAAGGGAGCTTTTCCAAGAGCGGGCCGTGCGGGCCCGCAATGTGATTCTACGGAATGTAGAGCTTACAGTGATTCTTGGTGGATGACTCGCCGGATGTGCCAACCACGCTGAAATAGGACTTCAATTTCCGCACTGCATGTCATGTGTGTTTAATTAACTTTTTGATCACAGTCTGGTAGAACTTTGCTGAGTGCGCCGCAAGAGCTATGCAACGCATCCCGCACCATGTATACTAACACCTGCAGACCTCACAAACAATATGTGACTAATCTGACATGGAGTTGTTGCTGTCCATACTCTCTCTTAGCCAAATTATAACTATTTTAGCCAATACTTTCAAATGCCAACATTTCACCACCAACACATAACCCTAGCAGAGCTCCAGCTCCTAGTAATGTGTGCTGAAGACAATTTATATACTTGAATACTGAATTTCCAGAATTTCAATTTCAATGGAAACTATAGAGATGAGCTGATGAAAATTGTGAAGCTTCAAGGCAACTATAGATGTAAGCCGGTGAATATTTTGAAAACTGAATTACCTGGAAGCTGTTGCTGCCCATGGCAACAACAGCTTCCAGTCAACTTAGTCTCAAGATACTCAACAGCTGTGCTTTTAATCTGAGACCATCCATCAGCAATCCATAACTCTAGCTAAGCTCCGCCTACTCATTACGTGTGTTGAAATCGATTGATATACTATCCATAATTTTTTAGAATCTCAACATCAAAGTAACTATAAGGTAGGTTGGTGAATATTCTGAAAACTGGAATGCCAGGAAGCTGTTGCTGCCAAAAGCAACAGCAGCCTTCAGTCAGATTAGTGGCTAGATATTCAACAGCTGGCCTGAAGGAGTGTTTGGCGCAAGCATTAACACCATATTTGATATTTCCACCATTACTGCCATCAAACATCAATACAGTTACCGCCCCAAGATGAGGAAGCCACTCTGTAGTCCATTGACTACCTATACCTGGGTGTCATCTATCCTCTCTCTTCTTACCCTGCCAAACCATAATGCCTGCCAAGTTCCATTGCTCAACTTGTAGGAAACCAGTAAAAAAAACCCCAGAGCACTATTATGCGATTTATGTAATATCTGGATTCACTTGAAATGCTCTAAGCTCAAAATCTCTGACTACACCCACCTTGAAACCAATAACAAACCATGGTGGTGCATCAACTGCAACAAATCACTGTTCCCCTTTAATCACTATGACAATGATACACACTATATGCTTGAAATTCTAAATCCACATTGCACATACAACCATATGGAAGACATGGACCAGCAAATTATAAACCCATTACACTAAATGCATGCAAAACAAACCTGACTGACAACAGAACAGACCTAAACATAAACCACCATCATGTGACTACATTCTACAAAAAACATTCAATGACAATTTAACAGCATCCAAGCAACATGTCACCTTTGCACTCTTACATGCCAACATGCGATCACTCCTGAAGAACATTGACAGGTTAAGCTGCCTTCTAGAACCGAGTGCACATGAATTTAGAATTATTGGAATTACTGAGACATGGCTTAAAGCAACTTCACCTACTAACCTTGTAGATATAAAAAATTACACGTTTATTGAAAAGCACAGACAAATTAAAAAGGGTGGTAGTGTAGGCATGTACATCATATATTCAGTACACTGATTGTGAGGATCTTT